>LPNX010000532.1:35717-113847 GCA_001517045.1 Pseudotsuga menziesii | reverse complement strand
TTTACTATATTGACCAAACCCATCAATATCTTCATATCAATCACTCATGCAATCTCATGTTCCATTTTACATTTATAAGAAAATATTCAACTTGGTAAAAATGAATTCGCACATGGTGTATATATATCCGGCGTAAACCTTAGTTAATTTTGTAACTTTGTTTTTATTCTTCAACTTCATAAAAATAAATTCACACATGGTGTAGATATGTGCATATTAAACAATGATTATTAGTTTTGTAACTTTGTTTTATTTTAGTGCAAAAAGTTAAAAACATGTAAAGTAAGTTTTAAAGAAAAACTTATTACTTTGGAATATTTATCTTGTTACAAAGGAATAGTTTGTTCCTATACCATTAAAAAAATAAATTGCTTTTCTAAAGTAATATAACAAAAATAAATGAAAAAAGTTGTTTCACATCTCTCCTTTATATATAATAATCATTAATTCGAGTGGTAAACTCCCACTGAACGTTCAAAATTGAACCCTTCCCAGCCCTTCCAAAGAGTTCTAGCCCTTCCTAGAAGTGTAAAATTAACATTTCCATTCAAAAAAAAATTAAAATCTGAATTTTACCCTTCCAATTAAGAAGGACATAATTTATATCAACATTTCAATAGAAGAGAAACATTTGAAATTATCCATCCATATAAATTTCTCAAGATGTTGAAATTCCTATGCTATAAAGTTCTGCTCAATCAAAATATTGGAAATATCATAAATTATAATCACTCACTCACTCACGGCATGCCCTCAATGTTTAGATGTGCAAGATGACCAATGATCACTGACGACTATGAGGCAGTGGCCACAAAGATGTGACTTTGAATCCCAAGTCATTTGGGATTTCACTCTAAAGTGTGACAATGTGTCAGGGATTACAACTGTAATAAAAAAGAACAACTGCTAGTCTACTACTAGGCCCGAAACGAGCCCAAAACTTTGTGCCTACTATCTATGTGAACCTGACTACCAATGTCCACTCATTTTTCGTCAAAATGAAATTCAAATGGTCAGTTTGATGAGCCCTCCTCTACAATATTTTATTGTGTGCACGGATATCACAAACGCATGACAACTATAAATAGCACTCAATGCATGCAACTACAAATAATGGCATGCTTCTAGGATCACACACTATGCAGAGGCCAATTTATGCATTGATATAGGGAGGTGTCACTAGGCACTTGATATAGAAAAAAAATGAGCTAGAAAAAAATTTAAACGAAAGCACCACAATGGTTATTAAGAAATTTAAAATAACAATTTTTTCCTTAAGAATAGTCTTCAATTTGATGGGTAACATGATCATGATGTAATCTCCCTCCGTCCTTCCAAACATTTGTGGTTTCTCAAAACTTTTTTCATGGGCGCTCACCACCAAAATACATATAAAAATGACTTGTCTTTACATCATATTCTCTTTAAATCCTCATCTCATAGAGATAACCAAGGATTATTATGCATGCACATCCTCACCTTATAATATCAATTGGGTCAAGGCGCAGAGACATCCATAAAATATCAAATGTGTCAAGACACAAAGAGTAAGAGACAACTATAAGTAAGTCTTCTATTAAATTTACTATATAAGTCTTTAATTGACACTATCAACTGAGATTTGATACATTGCATTGTCGTGATATTCTTTTCACTTCTTACCAATGTCATATGAAAGGCATTCTTTGAAGGTGAAGTCTAGAATTTTACATCTTCTTCCTCATTCTCATGCCTTTTGGTAAGAAAATAAAGAGGGTAGTGACCGAGATCAACATGTAAAATGATTTCAACATATAGGTAGATAAATTAATTTTTTTCATTAAATAACTTAAATTTCATAGCCGTGACTTTCGATTCACTGAATCGTCGACTGGTACAAAACACAACAAATTTTAGAACCTTGAGCTCTTAATTACTCACACCTAGAACTTTCTCAAAGCATGCCATTAATAAACTTATTTTGGTGTTCTAGTTCACTTTAAAAGGAAGATTTTTGAGACTTAGACATGCAGTGAGTTGCAAGGATTCAATTGACTTGGGCTTGATTCCATTGCCCCTCCGTCCCATACATGTATTTTGTTGTGTTAAGTGTTAAACAACAAAATTTGAGGCCTCGGCCCCAAAGATGATGTCATTGCTAGCTTGCTTGGTATGCAGTATTTCTTTTAATGTTTTTTTAGTTGTGTATTATTTCTTCTTAGGTGCCCAATCCCATCATTCTTACATCACTCGGTATTGGATTTCTACCCTCTCTCTATTTTGAATTAAGTTTTTGGTTGTATATACTGGTTGTACGTTTATTATAGCCTTGTTTTGGTTAGTGGTTTCCTTTTGTACATAGTTAACAGTAAGTAATTTTGTCATGGTTCTAGTTTTTCTTTAAAACTATATCTAGTTATGACATTTTGCACTATGCATAAGATCAAGCGAATTCCCCAATATGGTTATTGCATAGTCTAAATAGTTTTTTTGTATAATGAAGCGTGCCCCAACTTGAAAAAAATACTATAGAATAGTTTTTATGTTACTTACTCTAAAATTAGTGTTACATATTTGTCACATTAATGCATTTAAATTAAGTTTAATTGAAAATATGTCATATTTTTGTATAGATATTAGAAGGTGCTCAATTCTTTAAAATTGTAAAAATTTAAATGAACAATATTTGTTTTTTTGCATTTTTGAAAAAAAAAATTAATTAATTTATACTTGTCAAATAAAATACAACTATTTATATTACCCTTCATCTTTAAAGGGCTCAGAGAATAAAAATTTATATTGCCCTTCATCTTTGAAGGGCTTGGAGAATAAATTCCCTTCCAATTGAAATTAAGACCCACCCTTCAAATTTGATCACTGCTCCCACTCATTGTTCCGCGGGCCAACCAAAATACAAATGAGGTTGTTAATAACCTTCCCAACAAGGCTCTAGCAGGATTTCTGATCCCATAAGACTAGTTATTATTTTTCCAGTAACTACTTAAAATTAGGATTTGAGAAACGTCACTTTAAACTGTCCTATATAACCTTCCATTCCTCCTGCCATTCTGTGTGTCATTTCATAACAGAGGTCAGAGGATATTCACAGATGTTATGATTAAGCTATCACGCACTTCTACTATTTCGATGCATGTGTTTATATGTACATTCTTCATCACAGGGAAGTTGAAACTTGCAGAGAAGTTGAAGAAATGAAACTTTGAAATTGCCTCCATGTTTCTTGTAGAAGAATCTTGCTGCCATAAATGATTTTGTCATTACCAGAAAACCTTTCATGGGTCACCTGGATACATGTATGAAGTAGATTAGAAATAACAAGATTGTTTATCTTCTTATAGTTGCAATCTTAGTCTCGATCGTCATTTATTTCTCGTGTGACGGTCAAGAAGCAATGAAGAATCCCAGGCATAGGAGAACTTTTAGCTTCCATCTGAGTTACTCCCAAGATGTGGACAGTTTGGCTCTGTCTCCTTCTCCTGAAATAGTAAGTTATGGAGATAAAAAGAGTATTTCTCCAAAAATATGGCTGCATGGAAATAACCCTACTATAGATAGTGATGGTTACCAAAATAGTAATAGTTTAAAGCAAAAGCATGGTGGTGATAATTTGGCTTCAAAGAAGGGACAATTGGAGAGTCAGTACCTAGAGCATGTTGTGGAGAAAGAATCTTGACCGGTAAATCAATCTCAAAACATCTCTAAATTCAGTGCAGTAGTTGATAGTACTTATGGTAAAGTATATACAGTGAAAAAGAAAGAAAACCCACCAGTTTAGTGTGATATATATTCTGGGTAATGGGTTAGTGATGATACATATCCTCTTTTATATTTCTGGAGAATTCCCTTATATGAGCGGCGCATTTGAATACAAAGGGAATGGGTGCCCGGAATCAGGATATACACAATGGAGATGGAAAACTTGAGATTGTAATATTCCCAGGTATGCAAAACTACTTTTTACATTTACGAATTCTTTGAACACTATATTCATGAAATGGCTCCCAATTTAGCACTTGTCTTGCCTCGAAGGTTGAATGCTACAGACATGTTGGAGAGGCTAAGGGGAAAGAGACTCATGTTCATAGGGGACTCCATCAATCATAATCAATAGGAATCCTTAGTCTACATTCTAAGAACTGTAATGCTTGAAAAGAGAAATAAATTCATATCCAAAGGCCCCATAACTACTTTTCTAGCTAAGGCAAGCTTTTTAACAGAAAAAACTTTTTATTTTATTTCTACACGCTGAATAGAAATTTAAGTAACAAAGAACATAATTTATGTCAACATGCTGGAGGATTATACCTGTACAGTGGAGTTATTTTGGGCTCCCTTCTTGGTCTATACAAATTCATATAAGAATAAGAAAGATTATTTAGGATGAAATTTATTTAATATGTTAAATATGATGATTGATCACTACACCCGTAAGAGAGTTAAATCGCAGAAAGAGGATTAGAGGAGGGTGTGGGTGTGGAAGAAGGGGTCCATCCATTCATGACCGACATATCAGCATCGATCATTGATCCCCTTCTCAGGCCTTACAATTACCCTTCTGTGCATGTTTTTCTCAAATTATGAAGCCTTTCAAATTTAAGCCATTTGCTTTTAATATTATTTTTTATTGTCAACTTTATGCTGAGATTTGAATATTGAAGTATGTATATGTGAATGAATGGCGATTGGTTGATATTTGTAGAAGGTCATCTGGTGGAATGGGCTGAGGACCATTACGTGGGCTCTCCCCTAGGTAGCCTACAAGTGTTGAAGTGGATGCGATGGTGATAGGGGAGGAGATTCGAACTGCTACATCCTCGAATCCTTCTCCACCCTCTATCCATGGCCCTCTTCTCACAATAACAGAGTCTTCTTCACAAGGTAATTCCAATTCTTGAACAAGGAAGGAATTTTAAGGTATAAAATGTGTCTGTTTTATTCGGGTTTGTCAGTTCGATCTTGAGTCGTCACGGTTTTAGTTTTGAAACGTTTGGCCCATTAATATTACAACCCTACATTGCATAAATGACTTGTGAATTAAGTCTCTAGGGTGGGGGGACTTGTGGGCTCCACTTTTTGAAATTAGTGGGTAGGGCGACGTGCAGATACTTCAACCATTGAATTATATACATATGACTAAAAAAATAATAATAACAAAGAAGTGAAACTTATGTGAATCAGAAAAAAACTTCAAACGTGAAATATAATGTGATGTGAAATTGGTATGAAGATTGAAAGTAAAAATGCGAAAATCTAAAACTGAAGGTGAATACTGAGAAAGCTGAAAATCTGTAAATTAACACTGTAAACTGAGGAATTTTTCTTTTGAATATCCACTACTAGCCACCACTATCAAATTTCTACAAAAAACAGACTCTTAGACTAAATTCTTGGCTAAATTCATATAATAGATCATAGGGCATGGAAAATGCAAGTCAGACTGTAAATCATATTGTATGTTCATTAAATCTTAGACAACAAACTATCATTGTTGAAGGATTTATATTCAATCCTTTGAAAGTAAGGATATGAATGGTCTTGATCGGCTTCAAGGTCAACCCTTTTCTAATAAGGTCATGTGCCAACCTTCCTTTGTGTTTCTGCATCATCATCAATATCTTTTTTGGATAACATTGAATACAAAATAGATACCATTAGGTTAATGTTCAAGTTCCTTCATGCTAAGAGGCATAACTATAGTGAGGTGGTTGCGCTTGTATTGATGTGGAGAAGGTTCAACTCCCACTTGAGGAATAAAGCTTGGACATGAACTTCCACAAAGGTTCAATGTGAATGTGCTGAAAGTGGTTTTAGATAATTTTATTTTGTAATTTATTTTAGGAAAAATGAAAATTCTTATATTTAGCTGAGTCTAATAAAGTGTATTTTCTACATCAATGATTCGGACTAAGATTAATGATTTGGAGGTAGATTTGTACAATCAGTAATGTTATGGACAAAAAATAAAAATTAATTAGTTAGTTAATTAGTAATTAGTTAAAAATTAATAAGATAAAAAGGATCATAAGATAAAAAAGAAAACCAAAAAAAAAGAAAAATCCATATCTGCTCATAAAATCAAAAAGTAAAACCAAATAAAATGTCATTAAAAAAATGACTCCTCAGGAAACTGGATGCGTCTTAGTGCTTGATAGATCTGCATTTAGGATGGATCTATGCTAGTTGTACAGTAGGCCATACAACTAATGTTAATATTTTTTGTGCGGGTCATACCTTCTCAGTTGTTCTTACAACTCAATTCTAGGGTGATTTGTTCACTATGTCTCATTGTCATACCTAAAATGATATTTTTTGGTGGAAAAAGGCTACCTTGTCATACATGAAATTCAAGAAAATGTATCTGTGACAAAAGAATCCCATGTTGTAATTCCCATGTCAATTTTATCTGATTCCTGAGCATAGCTTTAGCTGATGCATGCTAGGCTATAGTTTTATCTAAAATGTGGAAGGGTTGCTTTTTATTTGTGTGGAATTTAAATGTGTGAACTCTCTTTTTCTAGTGAAAAAAAGCTTAATTTTATTAATAGATAACAAAAATACATTCTACAGAAGAGGCTTGTTTCTAAGCCTTTTCAAAATACTTCTTTTCAGCTCAAACAGTTTGTCCCATATGTGGTCCCAAAATCCCATACACAGGTATACAGCCATATCACCAAAACAATAAAGTCCTTGATCTAATAGAAACCAAAAATCTGTATATCGAGCAAGCTATTCCATGCCGAGAATCACTGATTTGAGTTTCACATCTTTGAAAATTGATGAATGTTTCGATCAAAATGTAGTCTAAATAAGCAGGGCCAAATCGTCTATGAACTACGGTAGTAAATGTGGGAGCTCTCACATATGCACTTGTTTATTTATGGAAGTTATTTCCTTTTTACCCTCAAGTTGCATAATCAAATTATAAGATGACTAGTATTTTTGTGTATCTTATACCAAATAGAGATATTGTATATAGGAACCTTGTAGCTAATAACATGAATTTTCTTTTGTCTCTACATGGCTTCATTTGATTTTTGAGTATGCTTTTGCTCTTCATAAAGGTTTTTCACTCTTATTTTTAAATCTTGATTATTCATATTTCACTATTCATCCTCTACTCCGTGCTTAAACAAATGTGTATATTTGGCACCCATACTCCAGATTCCATAGCACCATGATATCACACAAAATAACCTCTTGTTATCCAAATTGCATTATAGCTTCTCCAAAGTCAAGGGCAACCTTTTGTAGGAAGTGTAAACTTCTATATGTGAATCTTGCTTTCCATGTTGAATTACATTTGAATTTTGAAGTAATGCATTACACTTGTATACATTATCATATTAATGAGACCAAGATCCTGAAATTGTGAACTTTTTGAACTTTCTCAAATTTCATGTCCATAATATAAATTTGCATATATAATCACATATGTACCCTCTCAAATTGTTTGCATGGCTTATTACTTATCTCCTAATCTTTCTCATATGATTGTTTTTACAGGCTTCTGCTATTCATAGGAATCTAATATTATTTAGTGGCATTATGTAGAAGTCGTTTAATGTCTGGAATGGGCTGTTTCTTGTTGAAAAGGTCTCAATTCTTAACCATTGGATTTTCAAAGAAGTTAGTTGGTTGTCTTAAGTCTTAACTTATTAGCGTTGGTACAATAGAGTCAGACATGCCAACAATTTTTTGGTTATTTTCACTCCACACTAGTTCTTTGATTTGCCAAATACAATTGTTGACAAATGCCCTTTGGGAAAACGTCAATTTGCCAGCTAATTGTTACAAAAATAGTCCTGCAATCATCAAAGAGAGCTCCTTTTTCTCTCTGTGGATTATCACATTGCTCTTTAGATGAAACCCACATTCTGAGTTGAGCAGAGTGGTCTATATTGAGGTCACCCTCACAGTTAACTATTGATCACCCCTTCCAGAAAGATGATAAAGTTAGGGATGGAGAGAACTGTCAGAAATGAAACATTATCTTAGATGTGTCCATGAAATAGTGGCTAAAACACTCAGACGGGTTGCTTCCAAGAGATGCTTCTCTGCTCATTCTTAGGGGAGAGGGAGTCTCATTTAAAGTAGTTAGATTGATATCTCACTTCATAAGGACTTCTTCCACTGTACCAACAAAATAATGCACTATTGAGGATGAAAAGGATGACAATGAAGAGAAAGTTTCAAAGAAAAGAAAGATTGAAGCATCACCAAAAGAATGTGACTAGGCAGTAGAAGGGTTGAGCTTAGTAAAAGCCAAGGCAAAACAAGTGCAGGAATTTCTCAAGAAAGATGAGAAAGTGGTGGCATCTATGAGCAGGAAGGTTTTATCACATGAATGGCATTTAATTTCTTTTATCTTTAAAATACAACCGTTCAATCACATATTTAGTGATGGAAATGGGTGGAAGAAATTAAATAGAATAATTTAGAGTATTTTCTATTGTTGTGTTTCATGGCAGTCTCTCATTAAGGAAAACCCTAGGAAATGAAACTATTTTACCTAATTTTTTAGTTTAGATGGCAATTTTTTTTGTCTTATGAAATAAGAAACATGTTTGTACATAAATAATCTAGAACAAATGTTAATATATTTTTTTTCTATTTAAGTTGTGGCAAATATAGTCCATTTTAATACATTATAGAAAATTTGCTAATGTCTTAGAAATTTTTGCTAATTTGCAAAGGTTTAGAAATCTCGTAATGTCAACCATTCAATAAAGTTAGCCTAGTGTGTTCGTATCAGAATTTTGAGGTTACCTCAATCTTTGTTTTTACTGCACACTCACATCAATCTTTGGTGCAAATCCCTTGTAAACTTGTTCACAATTGATTGCTTTTCTGATCTGTATCACAAGCATGGAAGATCGGGCCAAGAAACTTCATTAGTGGAAACATAATTTATTGGAAGCAGTGCAACATTATTGGATTGGAACTAAACTTCTTTGGGCTGACCTTACAATATCTTTCAGGATTTTATTGAAGCTTGCAAGTGGAAATAATCTTTCACGGAGAGAGAGGCAGCAGCTAACTAGAACAACAACAGATATGTTCAGGCTTGTACCATTTGTAGTCTTCATCATAGTTCCTTTCATGGAATTGTTGTTGCCATTTTTTCTCAAATTATTTCCCAACATGCTACTGTCCACTTTTCAAGATAAGATGAAGGAACATGTATTATTTTCTACTACTTACATTTCTTGCTTTTTTAGTATAAATAATCTATCTGATGCAAGCTTCTGGGATGGGGTGGATGGGTTTCGGCCCTTAGGGATGACTCGAAGTGTTACCCCATAGTTCAAGGGGACATCAAAAGAATATTAAAAGATGTGGAGTTCTAAAACAAGATCAAAATTTATTTAAAAATTTCTATTAACACTTGAAACCATCTGGTTCCAAGGCCATTGGAAACAATGCACTATCACCTAAGTATTATGATACTATCTCCTTCTCTTTGGGTTAGTGCTTGTTAAACACTGGGGAAAATCCTAGTGACTTTAGAGGTCAAATAATAATCGAACAAAACGACCAATAATTCTTTATACTTAAATACAAATTATTGTCCTAAAAACATGTGCAAAATCGACGAGCTAATAAATGATTTCATAGCTGAAAAATGCATAGAAATCAATGCAAAACTAGCGATTTAATAGATGATTTAATGGCTGAAAAACCAGTGAGCTAATAGATTATTTAATGGCTGAAAAATGGATGGAAATCAATGCAAAAAATCATTGAGTTTGGGCACAAAACTGAATGCAACTTAATGAACCAAGCTTGCTAATTAGATGTAAAAATCTAGAAATTAGTAATTACACCAGCAAATTAAGAAGTTTTTTAATTGAAAAAGGGAACCTTGTAGCTCCATTGTCATACCTGAAATGATATTTTTTGGTGGAAAAAGGCTACCTTGTCATACATGAAATGCAAGAAAATGTATCTATGACAAAATACTCCCATGTTGTAATTCCCATGTCAATTTTCTCTGATTCCTGAGCATAGCTTTAGCTGATGCATGCTAGGCTATAGTTTTATCTAAAATGTGGAAGGGCTGCTTTTTATTTGTGTGGAATTTAAATGTGTGAACTCTCTTTTTCCATTGAAAAAAGATTAATTTTATTAATAGATAACAAAAATACATTCTGCAGAAGAGGCTTGTTTCGAAGCCTTTTCAAAATACCTCTTTTCAGCTCAAATAGTTTGTCCCATATGTGGTCCCAAAATCCCATACACAGGTTTACAACCATATCACCAAAATAATAAAGTCCTTGATCTGATAGAAACCAAAAATCTGTATATCTAGCAAGCTATTCCATGTCAAGAATCAATGATTTGTGTTTTACATCTTTGAAAATTTCTGAAAGTTTTGATCAAAATTTAGTGTAAATAAGCAGGGCCAAATCATGTATGAACTCCAGTAGTAAATGTGGGAGCTCTCACATATGCACTTGTTTGTTTATGGAAGTTATTTCCTTTTTACCCTCAAGTTGCATAATCAAATGATAAGATGACTAGTATTTATGTGTATCTTATACCAAATAGAGATATTCTATAGGGGAACCTTGTAGCTAAAAACATGATGTGCTAAATTTATGCAAGTTTATTGCTTGCTAAGACAAATAGGTGAATGAATACACATTTTTTTTGTTTAAATGAAAATATGATTGTTGATTAAGATCATGAAACTTCAATGAAGGGTCAATATTTATATCAGATCCATGATTTATTTGTTCTCTGAGATGTGTTTTAAAATCACTATATTTGATATTCCCAAGGAATAAGTAAAAATATACATTTGACTAGTCCTGCGAGGACTCAAGTGTGCTAGATACTATTTTGTTGTCCATCATTCAAAAAAAAAAATAAGAAAACTATTAAAAGTCTTCCGTACGTATTCTCTAGGATACTCAATTTGTCATTAATACAGAATCATCAAAAGAGTCCTAATATCTAAACCAACAATACAAAAAGACGAGCATAACCAGTGTCTACATCCCTCAGCTATGACTCTGAGCTAATATGCCATTAAGTGGATGGTAGTACAAGTATTTTCTGAATCAGATAGGAAGTGACTTTTCTAAATTCTTGTTTGGTTTAGGTACCCTTCTGTAACAACAAAGTATATTTAGAAAGCTTGTCAACCATTCAATTGAAATCTTGGTAAATGTGTCGAAAAAGGATTATTATTGTGGTTTCAAAACAATTTTTGACCTCTTGAACTTGGTTCATGCAGGCCCAAATTCTCGATGTTGGACAGATGATTAGCCCAATTTATGATAAAATTTGAATCTCCATAACCTTGAAATTGTTTAATACCCCCATTCTCAGTTGTTTTCCACAGTCTGAATGTAGACTTCTACCATGCTTGCCCCTTTACTAGCCTCATAGTTTAGCAACCAATGAAAAGAAGAATTGTTAGTACAAGTCTTTTCTGAATCAGATAGGAGAGTGACTTTTCTAAATTCTTGTTTAGTTTAGGTACCCTTCTGTCACAACAAAATATATTTAGAAAGCGTGGCTGCCATTGAGTTGAAATCTTGGTAAATGTGTCGAAAAAGGATTATTATTATGGTTTCAAAACATTTTTTGACCTCTTGAACTTGGTTCATGCAGGCCCAGATTCTCGATGCTAGATAGATGATTAGCCCAATCTATGATAAAATTTGAATCTCCACAACCTTGAAATTGTTTAATTCCTCCATCCTCAGCTATTTTCCACAATCTAAATGTAGAATTCTTCCCTGCTTGCCCCTTTACTATCCTCATAGTGTAGTAACAAATGAAAAGAAGAGTAAAAAAAAACAAAGCACCAGCTCCACAAATACCTGATACTCCTTTTCATGCTCTCTTGAAAATACCTAGGCTTTTCTTTATCAATATAATGCATTAGTGAATAGCTGGAAGGTTTTTCTTTTAGAATCATTTTTCAGTCCATTACCTCTCTAATGTTTTGTGCTACCTGGGCAATTGTGAAGACCTGTTTCAAGAAGATCATCAAATTTATTGACATCCATATATCATATATAAGCAAAAGATGGGAGCCTGAAAAGTTGCTATAGTTTTGTCACCGATCCAGTCCTAGACAATATACCAAGCTATGCCTATATATATCATCTTGATCTATCCCATGTATCCTGTGACATGTCAAGTCATACAGATCTGGAGAAGGTGCACAAGATGAACAAGTGATCCACAGACTCAACATTGCATTTGCATATGATACATCACCCTTGTCTACACGAATCTCTCATTTTCCCACTGGTAGTACTTTATTAGCCAGTACCAACCACATTAATGTCTTTTGTTTCTAAAGGGCTGAATAGCTTCCAAACAATTATCCTCTAGGATGCTCTCTCTTGCATGAGTTCCTCCACTTTGGTAGCATAACCTATTTTGACCCATGGAGTGCATTTCCTTGTTCCCTTGATCCTTGAACACTTTAAATTCTCAGATCCTTGATGATTGGGAAATTCAGTGTAATCATCTCATTCCTCTGGCTCACCTTGTAAACTTAAGACCGTCTGCTGTCAGCCATCCTCAATACTAGGCATTTCTTGCCAATTGCGAGTCTTCCTCTCTATGACAGTATAGACCACTAAGCATGTAAACTATCTAGGAGAGCCTTTGAAATTTGAAATTTCCTTCAATATTGATCCATGGGTCCTTTCCAATTCTGAATTTTCCTCAGTTCCCTCATGTATTCACCCACCAAGGGGAAAATTTTACCAAAGGATTTCCTTGTAATGGAAGCAACCTGTGAGTGTTATTTTTTAATCCAATATTCCATGGATGCATCTCTTAAGTGTTTGGATTTCATAACTTGACCTCAGTGTCCATCATTATAAAACAATCTCTAAAGGATTTTAGTTGCAAATTTTGAGCTGAAGTGTTTTATGTCTTTTAAATCCCATTCCCACCTTACTTGGAATTGGCTACCCTATTCCATTTATAACTAGTGGAATTTCTTGGCCCTCCCTCCTATGTGAAGGATGTTGAAACACTTCTTTCTGATTTGGTTAAGGTTCCTTTTGTTCGCTGTGCTATAGACATCCAATACTCCTATATGCTCTCTAGAATATATTAATGAAGGTTAATATATGAACCACAGGACAGTTACGGCCAAAATTTAAATGTCAATCATATGGTTTCAAGATGAAACCCAAGTATTTGACTTCTTGAAATAATTAATGGGAAATATGATTTTGGTGCAGTCTTTAAATTACTCTACCAATCCACTTTACATTTCTGAAGACTTATTCATATTTATTACCATTCCTATAGTCTTGTAATAGAGGTCCAGAAGCCCCTTAAGCTTTTCCAGCTCCCTAACAGAACTATTGACTGAAAATCAATGTGTCATCTACCAAAAGTAAATGGGTGATATGAAAGAGTTTGCTGCTTTTATCCCCTATGATTATGTTCTAGCATTTAATTAATTTAGAAAGTTTTCTTTATTGAGCTAAATTGTTTAAAAAAATATTTCACATTTAGCGATTTTTTATTTTCTATGTCCTATTTTTCTAGCAGCAAAACTCAGAAGTTCTATGATGTTACAAATCCTTCACGTCAACACTGGGGACTTTGTTTACCTTCACCAGTGGCAGAGGTTTCCTTGCTTGGATCAGCTTCTTCAAGTAAATTGAGCAAGTCACTGGCTCATGTAAGTGACTTTAGGATTTTAGTATATTGTACTTCCATCCAATTATATGTAGCATTTGTTATTGATATCCGTGCAGACAGCTTTTTCTATGCTTCCATATTAGATTATTTAATAGCTTCTGATTCAGTCCTAAATAATCATTAGTATAGAAGCTAATGTGTATTTTCTTTAGACAGCTTATGTTTTACTTCAGTGATTGTCTTCTATATTATTTATACATGGTTTCATTTTCATTTCCTAATAATATATACCTATTCATATTTCCATGTGAAACTAGAACACAGGAGGTAATGCTGAGACTTCCCTTGCCAGTGGAGCTGCTGGAAGATTGGTTGTATTGCCAGCTAGTGCATCTTGGTATGAAATCTGTTTCTTGTCATGGAATATTTGTTTAGTTTTCCAGCACCCCTCAGGATTGGTGCAGAGTAACATTACACACTAATTTTAGTGAACATAATCTTCCATTTGATTTAGGAGTTTGTGGTGGAATATTACATATTTTACTGAATATTGAGACATTAATGGTTGTTGGAGGGCTCCCATGCTGCATAGGAAAAAGAATTTAGTATGAGGATCCTAGATATTTAGGGATCCTATGATCCTAAAACAAGTTCATCTCATTCACTTGTAGTGTCTCCTACATTAAATCTCCATGCCTTGGTGGTGGAAGCTGCAGCATCATGGTTGAGTGCTGATCATGGAAAGCTGTTGGTCAATAAGGGTGGGCAGTCATCAATGTTTATATATATAAAACATATTGATGCCAAACCTAATGCAATGAGTGGAACAGATATAAAATTAATATCACGTGTAAATGCCGCTCGAGAATATTTCCATGGAAAGAATGCTAGTTTAGTTGATCCTACAATGAAATGTAGGAGTCTTGAAGGTTTTAAAATTCTGTTGAAGAATTTGTCCTCTAAAACAAACAAGGGTTCATCTGAGCTAGGCAGTGGATATTTAGTATGAGGATCCTAGATATTTAGGGATCCTATGATCCTAAAACAAGTTCATCTCATTCACTTTCAGTGTCCCCTACATTCAATCTCCCTGCCTTGTTGGTGGAAGCTGCAGCATCATGGTTGAGTGCTGATCATGGCAAGTTGTTGGTCAATAAGGGTGGGCAGTCATCAATGTTTATATATATAAAACATATTGATTCCAAACCTAATGCAATGAGTGGAACAGATATAAAATTAATATCACGTGTAAATGTCGCTCAAGAAGATTTCCATGGAAAGAATGCTAGTTTAGTTGTTCCCACTATGAAATGTAGGAGTCTTGAAGGTTTTAAAAGTCTGTTGAAGAATTCGTCCTCTAAAATAAACAAGGGTTCATCTGAGCCAGGCAGTGGGCACATTGAAACAGTAAGAAGTGAAAGAACATATGCAGCTTCAGTGTCATCTGGTATTATCTGTGTTGGACTTTCTAAAGATAGCTTTCCAATCTCTGTCCCTAAAAGCAACTCTGTTGTTCAAAGAAACAATGAAGTGAATGTTGTTGTTCTAAATAAAAGCAGTATAATTCTTTCAGGAAACCATGTTGAGAATTGTCTACAAAGGTCTCCATTTGATGATAGGTATCAAAAAAATTATGAAGAACAATTTGCAGAACCATATGGTGAAGGTTGCTCTAAAGTTATCTCTTCAGAAGCAGAGGTGCCTCCCTTTATGGAAAAAGTCCAATTTTCAATTGATGATTATAGTTCTAAAGATTTTTCTCTTCATCAAAAGTATGTAAATACTTGCACCCTTAATGGTGACGGTGATAGCTTTGGAGTTACTGATCATAAAGCAGAGGAAAGATTAGTTTCAACTGCTGAAATGACTAGTGTAGGTTCTATCCAAAATTGTGAAAATGAGCCTATGTTAGAGGAAAGATCAGTTTCAGAAGTTGAAAATACTAGTACAATCTCTATCCAAAATTTTGAAAATGACTCTATGTTAGATGCAACCGATAGAAGTACAAGTACTGGTTTTCAAATTCCCAAGAAAGTAGAAATTGCTAGAGATTCTAATGCCAGTCCTGGAAAGATAGAATTCTTGGAGAATCTGGTGTGTAATATCCTTCTAGAATTTTATATGAATGGCTTAGATGTTGGAGAAAATAGTATAATTTCAAACATATTGTCTTTGAATTTTGATTCAGATGATAGTGTATTAAATAGTCCTCACAATTTAGCAAATTTACTCCTTGTTGAGATTGATAAATGCAATGGGCTATCAAAGGAAATATCAAGTTCATGGAAGTCTCAGAATAGCAAGAAGTCAATATTTTTATTTGCAAGGTCAGAAGGTTCTATAGAAAGATCAATCCATTATTCCACTCCCAATTTGGCATCGTCTAGGCAATTGCAGAGGGAGTGGGCAAATGGACAAGATGTTTTGGAAAGCATAAATGGACATGAACTATTGAATATTAATGGAATATATAATAATGCTTCTGGCCCAAAGTTGCAAGGATTTAAGAGTAGTTCAAAGGGAAGCACATTTTTGGTTTGTTCAGAGGCCAAGGGTGAGTTTTGTCTTCTTTTGTTTTTGGATATTAGTAATTTTCTTTTGATAATTGTGTTTTACCTCATGCTAATATGGCATTTACAGCTTTTGTTTCCTTTTATCCAGCCATTTTAAGCCTTTGTATTTTTCCAAGTTTTTTTATCTATGGATATAGACTTATTTTTATGGATCTAAATACAAGAGATAACCATTTTCAGATGAGCCTATCTTTTAAGATCTAACACTGCATAGGGGATGTCCCTAAGTTGCACCAGGACATTACCAATGTCATTTAGGATTGTCAGATATCCTTTAGCCATCTTGGGGACTTCTTAGCATCACTTTCCAAAATCGGTTTCTAAGAGAAAATAATTATAAGGCCTTAGCGCTACACTCACTCACCAACACATTACCCCTTACTAAGAGACTATTCAATCTCTAATTCAGCCAAGATTTAGATTTTTTTTCTTTAAATTAGATAGGTCAGACCCTCTCTTACTGTTATTGTCTTCTCTTCCCTGCCCCTATCCTCCTACATAAACATACCCTATGTTATAATGTTGTACTAATGGTAGGTTTTGAACAATTCTTCATGAACCTTGAACTTTGTACTTGTAAATATAACTCCACACGAAAATATGAGACCTAGGTCTTAGTGAGGATCTTATATTCTATTGAAGAAGAAATGCATCCCATGTGGGGTGTCAGAGTGGAAGGCGTAAACATCCCATAGGGCCTGAAGGGAATTGTAACTTAAAACTAATTCATAATCAGATAATCAGGGCAGGGCACTTTCGCATTCCACTCAAGCAGGATGGAGACATGCTTTATTACCCTTACGGAGAAATAGTTTCTTGTAGGAAATTCAAATGGGGAATATGAACCTCATCATGATTTTTTCTATCCTTTGCTTCATAATAAAATTGCATTTCATGGTCAAGTAAATTCCTTCATTTTGAAAGTCGTAAATCTTGATAAGAATATTCCTTTATGTAACTATGTATTATAAGAACATTGTAGAATACTAGCCTAGGTTTAGTCAATCTCAAATGCTTACTAAAATATAAATTTTAGTGTAGTATTATTTTAGGTGACCATACATTCTAAGGAAAGTTCAGTTCTTATCAATGGTTATTTCTCTCTATGAACTATTGTCCAATCATCATGGAAGCTGTTTCAGATCCTGTACATCTCAACACAAAGTTGATATATATTTTGTTATACCTAATAGTTTGCAATTTTTTCAAGTTTAATTCATGCTTAACTAGTTTTCTTGCCTTTAAAATAACTGGTATCATCACCTAGAAGCCAAATATACAACCATTTAAAGGTTTCTCTAAAGATGCAATGTTGTAGGAGCAGGGTATTTCTTTTTATATTTGCAACATGACTCTTTATTTATTGAATCCACTATTAGGTCCCCTTATAGCCAAGGAATAATGATTCACAAAGCATAACTCCTCCATACAATATGGTTATTTTGAAATAGGAAATGATTCAATGCTAAATACTTGCAATACTTGCAATTCTTTGAATTCTAGGTCTAGAGATCATTTTTGCAAGACATTACGGTGCATAGGGAGTCAAGTCTCTAATTTTGCAAATGATAATCGTCAAGTCTCCATTAGCAATAAGTTTCTGAATTTGCCTAGGTATTAGAATGTTTATCACTTGATTTAAAGCTAAAATAGGCTTTACAATAAAATAGGCTTCACAATAAGAGAAGAAACCTTTTCCAATTTGATCACAACCATAGACCTGCTTATTATGGAACCTTCTCAAAGAAAAGGTGAAGATACTTTGCATAATTTTAAGTTTATTAATTATCAGAGCAATAGGTTGTGTTTTAATTTTGATAGCCCTTGATCAGGAAAATCTAAAACACCTTGAAGCTCATGGATTGTTAATACTGTAGTAGACAAGAGGGAAAGTTTTGTTTCTAACTCTTTGTTTTTGATGCAGTGATGGAATTGGACTTCGAAATCCTTTCAGGAAGGACTCTTCTTTGGACTATGAGAATGATAGTGATGAAGAATGGGAAGAGTTACTCATCACTAAATCTCTTTTGTAAGAGTATTTGCAGTATTTTTATTAGCTTTAGTTATAGGGAAAATTGTACATAGCTCTTAGGGATTAGTTTATCATAAAAACTAGTTACTGGTAAGTTGTAATAGTAATAATTATGTAGTGTGTATATTGATATCTATCATAAATTTGTGACTACAAAAACTACTAAATTTGCATATATACAACTATTAGTAGCTAATTTCCTGTATCTTAGTCGTATTTAGCTTAGTCATTAATATGTTAACATCTAGTAGTTTATTTAGTTGTATATTTGGTCATTAATGGTTGGAATCAGTGACTAAATCAACGATTAAATCAACGAATAACTCAGTGAATAAATCAATGACTAAATCCATGACTAAATCAATGACTAAATTATTAACTATCAATGACTTAATCAAGTACTAAATCATTGACTATCAATGACTAAATCATTATCTATCAATGACTAAATCATTGAATATCAATGGCTAAATAAATGACTATCAACGACTAAATCAATGACTACTAAGTCAAGCTATTAATGACTAGTGAAATACGACTAGCTATAAGATAGTGGAAATTTGCTACTATTAGTCACTGACTAAAAAATAGTCGTTTATAGCTTGATTTTAGTCATTTTTTTACTCATTAATTTCTCATTTTATACTAGTGCTCGAACAAAGGTAAATGCATGTGCTAAAATCATCGTATTAAACCATTAACATAGAATTCACATTACACAACACATTAAGAAAAATGACATGAGTCTTTTATTAAAAACATAGAGTATAGACATCATACACAGTATGGTAAATCATAGTGTCTCCACACAGTCACTCCAGAAGCCAAAATGAAGTCTATATAAGCATGCCAATGTGCTATGGCACCATTGCAAGTAATGGTGCATCCCATGGCTCAAATGCACAAACCAATAAATCTTTACAAACCCAAAAAATATATACACAAAACAAGAGGAAAACCGATTTCAATCTACAACCAAAACCATTGAAACATGTAATTAAAACCCAAGTCTGTAATATTAAGCCCAAAGGTGGAATCGAAACCCACAGCATTAAACCCCAACCAAGCAAAAAATCTAAATGTAGTCTACCCAAGAGGGATGAGAGGTAGAAACTATAGACTTTCTCAGAGGCTTACCATGGCCATGATTGCAAATGCTTCGAGCCACGCTGCTCCTCATTACATTTAGGCACCTACAAACACAAGCGAAACTAGGGATGAGAAGTATGGCCACGTTAAAATCATTAAACCAAAACAATGTGCATGCGTATGAACCAAAAGAATCATACCTCACGATCTCGAGGTCACCTCCATGGTTTTCTCCCTGTGCAATCCAAAATGCATAAACCCCAAATGACAAACAAAATCCACAACCATCATCAGCCAAGCCTAGGGGAAGGCTGTCACGTTCTCCCATGAGCATTGAATGCACCAACTGAAAACCATTAACGCCATACAAAACCCATTCTCGATATTTCATGTTTTGTTGCATTACTATGTATGTCCACTTCCCACATGAAGGCTTAAACCTTGCTATTATATGGTTTCTACCATATTTTATAGTTTCGCCACCCTATCTCCTATCACCATGCAACATTACAACGTAGACATCATAGCAACGTTAAGATATTACAATGATAAGGTTTGAGTGAAGAGTCCATATATGATCTACGCTAGCCTTAAGTCAACCCAACATTCATGTGTTAATATAATGTATGTACCATAGGTTTAAAATCTTGTTACCATGTGAACCTTAGGCTTTGAGAAATTAACTTAACACAATACAATTAAGCCCTAAGATTTTGCTTAGTGAACATGGCATATGGAATATGCCATGTTAATTACTTTAACCCTTATAAATCAATGGTTGGGTTTTGAAGGCCATGTATTTAACCTGCAAAATAGAAAACAGAAGAAGTGTTAATAATTTTTAAAAACTAAAACGTAAACAATAATTAATGCCAAAATATGAAATAAAGTGCTATAAGACCCTAAAGAAGCATAAGTACTGAAAAAGATCTTTAGAAATAATAGTTAAATTGACAAGAACAGTAACTATACCCAGTATAATTTGGAGTCAATAAAAGAACCAAAGTCAACCAACAATATGATATTTAAAGTCACAGTTTTTCGTACTATTTAAAACAAGTTTTCATTGCAAGCATGAACTGCATGTAAATAGAATAGGTGCCTTAGTTTAGAGAACTAAGTAAGCCTGATAACAAGTAAACACCTTTACCTCTCAAACCGTCATAGGTGAACGAGTCCCGCCACTCCGCTCACTTTGTTTCAACAAACAAAGTTAAGTTAGGACTCCATAATTAACAACTACGACAATGCAGAACGGAGGAAGCATATAAATCCAATGACGACACATCAGTGACAAAAGTGTAAACATAATACTAAGCAATAAAAAGTAGTACAACGTCATAAGTAAAATACATTAAAAATAATGATTGAAAGTAAAATACCGAATGTAAGAACAAATTACGAAAAAACAGAGGTACACGAAGTGCACGATAGAGTTCTGTAAGTGAATAATGTTTCGTCTAGGTAGTTTTTACTAGCCTATAATTTTTTTTTTGTATTTTTCAATTTTTGGGGACATTACAAGTCACTTCCTCTTTCGTTTGGTTTGTGAATCATATTTATGGAGACTTGAATAAAAGAGTTCATCCATCTACCTTGAATGGATACATTGGTATTTACAAAGTGATGAATGTACTACTCTAAGGCCCTTAAAAATCATAGCAGGAAAACTTGTCTTATGATTGGATATCACTGAGCCAACATTTGCAAGAATGATGATGAAATAAGGTTGTCATCTGGTCTGCAAATTAGCATTCAAAGGGAAGAAGTACCTTAAACCATTCCTATTGAAATCACAAGTTTGAATTGCATGAACACTTCACCCTTTCCACTATCACCATTAACACCTGCTTAGGATACTTTCACCCTTTCTTTCCCTATTCATTTATAAGGTATATCATACCCTCTTTAGACTCTAGAGTTTTTTCTTAATAAAATGAATGACACATTGACCGTAACATCACTGCCAACCTGTGTAAGTGTACATCTCCACTAGAGACAAATAATACACTTCCTCTAGTGATTGTTTCCTCTTTGGGAGTATGTCCCTCCTTTGGTTCAGAAAACTAAGAAACCAAAAATATATATAAAGGGATTCCTTCTCTGAATGGAGCTCACTAATGGTTGGTTTGTTCCTATGGATGAATGAATTTTTAGGTACGTGCATCATGAGAATATTTTTATGTGTTATTTTATTGTTAGTTATTTTCTTCTTGGAAAGGAGTGAAGTTTGTTATTGAAGTGATTAAAAATAATAGTTGTGGTATACATGAACATATTTTTTAGATCTCCATTTTTTATATTTATGGATCTCTATTTTTATTGGACATTGTATAGACTATATTTCATTTACATCCAACCTTGAATTTTCTGTTAGAATTTTTATTACTTGCCCCCTAAATCTTGATTGGTTACAAATGTTTTTCAATTCATTTCTTTATATTGCAATGTATTTTTTTATGTTTCTAAAGTTTCCTCTCTATGGATTCTATATGGGTTATTGGGTTAGACATTATTTATTAAAAATTATAAAGTGGAACAATGCAAATTGTTTCACAATCTTGAAGAATTTGATTACATTTCTTTTGATATATGATATTATTTTGATATATTATTACATTTTCAAATGAAAGAAATGATTTATTTTAACATATCATCATTCAAGGTTCAAATATATCATAGCCCTTCAAAGTGAGATATGACCCTACCCTTCAAATTTTATGTCATGTCCCCAAGCCTCCGACCGGCGTAGAGGACATGACTACTAACTTTAAACACCCGGGCTAACCACCCATGAACATGCACAATTCACAAAAATGGCTAATACAGAATGCTTAAACAAATTTGAACTAAAATATGCACACAGGATTATTCATCATGCACAGATGCAATTTAATCCTCATCCATAGCAGAAACCAACATCATTCATACATGCATGCATTCATTTAACATGTTCATCAATTCCATTAACAAAAAATTAAGATTGCAGAAGTAAAATGGGGAAAATCACTTATCTTATGTTGAACTCGATCTACAACCAGCTACGTCACTGCAACGTTCCACCCAACCATAGGCCAGAGTGCTCATCAATCTCTCAGCAATGCTTCCACCCCCGAGCTGGGAATGATTCTCCAAGGAATAAGGAAACAAGCAGCCTTACACATAGCCAGGGATGCACAAAACATAGCCAAGCCAACACAGTTGGGTTTATCAGGCCATTAAGGAGTTGGAGAAGGCAAATTGCTAAGCTGGTGAGCTCATTACAGAGCCAAGAACACCTACACCAGAACTAGCCTAGCCTCTAAGACACCCAAACACACCCAACACAAGGAATCAGTCCCTTCTCTGCTACACAGTCCCTCAGGCCCTGCATTCCCTTCCAGTGCTATTCAGGGGTGATGGAGAAGAAGGCCAGCCCTCTAGCTCTGTATGTGCAGTTTCCAACGACCAAGTTTATCAAGCAAATATAAGCCAACATCTCTGCTCCTCTCATAGTCCGAAGGCCAACCATTGCACTCTGGTAATTAATTTAGCTATCACAGCTTAAACCAGGGAAAAACGAATTCTGAGTCATTCTTGGCCCTATCGTGGCCAAAACGACTCTTCAAACGAAATTACAATAGCCCCAAAGATGTAAGGAATACCACGGAAACACAACCAACAATGTGGGAAAATAACAGTGCCAAAAAGTATCCGGGAGTACAGATTACAACAAACATGGAGAATTACAGCTTGTCCTGGGCAACAGAACCACTGAGAAAACACATAAGGACCACACAGAGAAAGAGAGAAATACCATATTTCGACAGCCCCAGCATCCACGATTTCGTAGAGAAAGAATGACGTCGTAAAACCCATAAATTCATGTGCGTGAGAGGAACAATCAAACCCTCTGAGGAACTAACAGCTCTTCCTGGGCGCGTGGATGAACAACAACAGCTAAGAGGAAGAAAAATCTGCATGAGTGAAGTATGCGTGAAGGTTTTTCCTTCCATTCTGAAGTCAACTGCTGTGGGTGGAGTGTCCGTGGAGGCATGGACTGACAGTCCTGCCACCCCACTCCCAAAACAATTAACTGTCATAACTTTTCCCAGCTGCCAGCAGAAATTATTAAATGGAGGTAGTTGGAATAAAACAAAGAAGATGACACATGGGTTTTCCCCCTTTTTGCTCAAGGTTTGACAAATTTCCCCACCACATCCTTATCCTTGGGAAAATCATGCCCCTTTCGATTTAGTTGTCGCGATCGTAGTTGGTTGGTTCATTTAATTAATTATGATGCATATTTACATGATGGAAAACATAATATATGTCGCATGCCCCCGATATACCATCGGTGACCAATTAAATCCAAGGCATAGCATTGCCGATCAATGGTGGGGCCTTGGCCTTTAGCTCCACACCATGATCACTTACAATATATACATCATATACATCTAATGTAATGGGGTCAAAACTGGGGAATTACATTCCCCTCCCCCTTCAATAGCACTGCCCTCAATGCTTTACAAAATTTGAACAAAATGTTACACTGGTATTGCCTCAGTGTTCCGCAGAATTGAACAAAAATGGATGTGCCAATCGCATGGCATGCTCCAGCTCCCATGTAGCCTCTTCAGGTTCGAAGTGCTCCCATTGCACCTTTACCTTCCCTATGGCTCGGTTCCGGAGCATTGTGACCTTCCTGTCAAGGATGCGTATTGGCTCGATTCGGAACTCTCCCTCGAGTTCCACCTGAATCAGATCCCAATTTATCACATGGTTAGGATCATGCACATATCTCTTAAGCAAAGAAACATGAAAAACATTATGAGCTCTAGTGCTAGCAGGAAATGCAAGTCTATATGCAACTGGCCCTATTCTTTCAAGCACTTCAAACGGTCCACAATATCTTGGTGACAACTTGGCACAACTTCCAAGTTTCAAGGAACTCTTCCTTGCCCTCACTCTGAGGTAAACATGATCCCCAACACTGAACTCCCTATTCACCCTATGCTTATTTGCATAGCTTTTATGTCTGTCGTGTGCTACTTTCAGGTTCTGCTTGATCTTTACGACCTCTTGCTCCATTTCCTTAAGCAATTTCGATCCAAGCACAATCCTGTTCACTGGATTATCCCAAGTCACTGGTGTCCTAGACCTTCTTCCATACAAAGCTTCATACGGACTCATCCCTAAGGATGCTTGATGTCCATTGTTATAAGAAAACTCTACCAAGTGCAAGTAATCTTCCCACTTGGTCAGTTTGTCCATTACGTACATGCGAAGCATGTCTTCAAGCACCTGATTAACTCTTTCTGTCTGCCCATCCGTTTGAGGATGGTATGCAGTGCTGAAGTTTAGCTTTGTACCCAAATCTGCAAACAAACCCTTCCAAAAATTGGAAGTGAACTTGACATCTCTGTCAGATACTATTTCCTTAGGCAATCCATGCAATTTGAATATCTCTTTCATGAAGATGTTTGCAATGTTGGCAGTCTCATATGTAGACTTAACCGGTATAAAATGTGTTTCCTTAGTCAACTTGTCTAGCACAACCATAATAGAATCATGTTGTCTCCAAGTCATCGGTAATCCTATAATAAAATCCATGGAAATAACTTCCCATTTCCATTCTTGAACTGGAAAAGGCTTCAACAAACCTGCTGGATGTTGATGCTCAACCTTTACCTGTTGACATTTCATACACCTTGAAATTTATTCAGCCATATCCTTTTTCATACCTGGCCAAAAGTACCGCTTTCTTGCTGTAGCAATTGTCTTTTGATATCCTGGGTGACGAGAATATGGAGCTTGATGGATCTCATCCATGACAACTCTCCTCAAATATGCTACATCTGGAATATAAATTCTACCTTTAAAAGTGAGAATCCCATCTCCTTCCAATTTATATTCCTCATACCTCTTCTCAAGACTTTGCTGCTGCAATTTGTCTTTTACCTGCTCATACAATTCATCTCCAGTAGCATGGCTAACAATCTCCTGCCTCAAATCTAATTGGCAATTACTAAAAGATGCCACATGCATTTCTTGCATTTTCCTGCTGAGTGCATAAGCTACCTTATTCTCTTTTCCCTTTATGTGCTTGATTTCAAAATCAAAATCACATAAAAATTCCAGCCATCTTGCTTGCCTAGCATTCAACGTAGGCTGATCAAACAGATACTTCAGACCACAATGGTCTGTTCTGAGCTCAAATCTCCTACCCATCAAGTAATGTCTCCACATCCTGAGAGCATGTACTATGGCTGCAAGCTCTAGATCATGAGTGGCATAGTTCTTCTCATGCTCCTTCAGCTTTCTTGACTCATAACATATCACATGGTTGTCCTGCATAAGGACTCCTCCAAGCCCTTGTCCACATGCATCGGTACACACCACACAATCTTTCTCTGGATCGGCAACCTTCAATACTGGTGCACTGGTGAGAATATTCTTCAACTGCTAAAAGATTTCTTCACACCTCGATGTCCATTCGAACTTCATCCCCTTCTTTTGCAAAGAAGTGATGGCATGTGCAACTTTGGAGAATACCTCAATGAATCGCCTGTAGTATCCTGCAAGTCCCATGAAAGATCTTACATCTGTCACATTTCTTGGAGTAGGCCAATTCATAATGGCTTCTATCTTTTCAGGGTCCACCGAGATACCCTCCTCTGAGATAATGTGACCCAAATACTAAATTCTATCTCTATAGAAGTCACACTTGCTCAGTTTTGCATACAACTGATCCTCCCTGAGCAATTGCAATGTCAATCTCAAATGCTCTTCATTCTCTTCCTCATTCTTAGAATAAACAAGAATGTCATCAAGGAAAACAAGAACAAACTTGTCGAAATACCTGCTGAAGACACTATTCATAAGGCACATAAATGTAGCTGGTGCATTCGTGAGACCAAATGGTACCACTACAAACTCATAGTGCCCATACCTTGTCCTAAAGGCTGTCTTATGAATGTCTTCATCCTTGATCCTTACCTGATGGTAACCAAACCTCAAGTCAATCTTGGAAAATACCTTTGCTCCTCTCATTTGATCAAAGAGGTCATCAATCCTAGGCAAAGGATACTTATTCTTCATAGTAACCTTGTTTAATTACCTGTAATCAATACATAACCTGAGTGTACCATCTTTCTTCTTTACAAATAGAACCGGTGCTCCCCAAGGAGATACACTCGGCCAAATATACTTCTTTTCCAACAACTCTTGCAGTTGCATCTTCAACTCTAGCATCTCCGGTGTACTCATCCCGTAGGGTGCCTTGGACACTGGTGCGGCTCCTGGCACAAGTTCAATTGTGAAATCAATGTCCCACTTGGGAGGAATCCCTGGAATCTCGTCAGGAAACACATCCCCGAATTCCTATAACACCTGATAGTTCTCCAGCCTAGGAGTTTCATCTCTCTATTCCTCCACAATCTGAGCTGCATACAACTGGAAACCCTTCCTACAGAACTTCTTTAACTGCATTGCTGAAACCTGCCTTACTGAAATCACCTTTGGAATACCCTTCACAACAAATAGGTTCCCTTCTTCATTCATGCATTCAAAAGTCTTATTGTAGCAATCAAGCTTCACCCTATGAGCTTCTAACCAATCCATTCCAATGAGAAAATCATAGGAACCAAGCAGTAGAACATTCATATCTACAAAAGTGACCAATCCATTCATGACCAATGGACATTTCTCCACCACTTCACTAACCTTTCTCTTAGTTCCAGTGGCTAGCTGGACTAACCA
This sequence comes from Pseudotsuga menziesii, assembly GCA_001517045.1. Lineage (NCBI taxonomy): Eukaryota > Viridiplantae > Streptophyta > Pinopsida > Pinales > Pinaceae > Pseudotsuga > Pseudotsuga menziesii. The sequence goes on along the minus strand of LPNX010000532.1, from coordinate 86,787 downwards.
AGACTTCCTATGCTTTACTTTCTTAAAAGAAAAAATCTCTACTACTCTAGGAGTAATGTAACTGTGAGTAGAGCTAGGGTCAATCAAAATAGAAACAGGTTGCTCAACAATCTTACCTACTACTTCAACCACAGCTGACTGGTGATCTGCCTGGAAGTCCTCCAGTGCTGCATAAATCCTAAGGATTGCCCTTGCTACTTGACCCACTATTTCTGCTTCTTGAACGTTATAAGCTGGCCTTGCACTCTCATTCTTGAGTGGACAATTCCTACGCATGTGGGGTCCTCCACATTTCCAACATTGAAGTGGCCCTCTATTCTATTGTGGATCTTTAGGCTTTTCTCCTGTCACTCCAACTGGTTTACTTGCAGCTTGAGATGGCTGCTTCTACTGATTCTTGAAGCTGGAAGGTTTGAAACCTTTCTTTCTTTGGTCAAACTTCTCATTCTTCTTGTCCTTCCATGCCTTATGGTAATCAAGTTTACCTTTGCTTTCCTCATAGCAATACTTAGCTTTCCTTATTGCTTCTTCAAGGGCTCTAGGTTCATAAAACTCAATTCTATCTTTGTAAGACTAAGGTAATCCACTCAGAAAATGTTGGACCTTCACTTTTTCATCTCTGATGTATCGGACATACCTCAATAGTTCTAAAAACTTATTAGCATACTCCTCCATGGTCTGCTCTCCCAATCTCAGCTCATGGAACTCCTTAATCTTGTCATCATAATACCTATCAGAGAGGTATTTCTGCTTGAAATACTTCTTAAACTGCTTCCACTTAAGTCTCCTTTCACTGATCTTCTTCACTTGCTTGAAGTGTTCCCACCAAATAGATGCTCTTCCATTCATATTGAATATGGCAACTCTTGCCTTCATATTTCCGGAATAATCATGCACTTGAAAATACTTCTTAATTCCAAGAAGCCAAGCTTCAGCCTCTTGTCGAGTCTTTACTTCACCATCAAACATAGGAGTTTTTGCCTTTTTAAATTCATCTCGAGTGCGATCCCTATGGTGTCTCTTTCTTTTTCTTTTATGAGAAGAAGGGCTTGAATCCCTACTGGATTCTTCAGAATCAGATGATCCACTAGAAGTTCTTCTCCTTCTCCTAGTACTGCTCTTGCTGCCTTCTGGTCTTGCTGTACCTCAGCCAGAGTCTATCTTTTTCTGCAAGTCTGTCAAAATCTACAACAGGGCAGCATTCAACTGATGCTACTCTTCCTGGGCTTTAATCAAGCTTCTCATGGTAGCTACAACATCTGATGGTGTCTCTTGGAATCTCCTTCCACTAGACTCAATGCCATCATTTCTATTACGTACATTTTCTCCCATGGCATCTTCTGCTTGCTCATATGAATTCCGAGCATCATATCCGTCATGGGTTCTCATACTGATCCACCCCTTACTTACCAAACTGCACTACCTGGAGTATTGCCCTTGAGGGTAACTTATGGTTCTGCAAACATGTTAATGACACAAATTTTAGATGCATACATTGATACAAATCAACATTACTTACCTTCTCTTGGAATGATCATAAAATAACAAATTTTCCCAACATAGATTTTTCTTCCTCAAGGAATGACTGTCTGAAGGGGGCGACGGGGGTCGAGGGGGATTTAAATATATCATAGCCCTTCAAAGTGAGATATGACCCTACCCTTCAAATTTTATGTCATGTCCCCAAGACTCCGACCGGCATAGAGGATGCGACCACTAACTTTAAACACCCGGGCTAAGCGCCCATGAACATGTACAATTCACAAAAATGGCTAATACAGAATGCTTAAACAAATTTGAACTAAAATATGCACACAGGATTATTCATCATGCACAGATGTAATTTAATTCTCATCCACAGCGGAAACCAATAGCATTCATACATGCATGCATTCATTTAACATGTTCATCAATTCCATTAACAGAAATTAAGATTGCAGAAGTAAAATGGGGAAAATCACTTATCTTATGTTGAACTCGATCCGCAACCAACTACGTCGCTGCAACGTTCCACCCAACCATAGGCCATTGTGCTCATCAATCTCTTAGCAACGCTGCCACCCCCGAGCTGGGAATGATTCTCCAAGGAATAAGGGAACAAGCAGGCTTACACATAGCCAGGGATGCACAAAACACAGCCAAGCCAATATAGTTGGCTTTATCAAGCCATTAAGGAGTTGGAGAAGGAAAATTGCTAAGCTGGTGAGCTCATTATAGAGCCAAGAACACCTACACCAGAACTAGCCTGACCTCTAAGACACCCAAACACACCCAACACAAGGAATCAGTCCGTTCTCTGCTACACAGTCCCTCAGACCCTGCATTCCCTTCAAGTGCTATTCAGGGGTGATGGAGAATAAGGCCAGCCCTCTAGCTCTATCTATGTAGTTTCTAGCCACTAGGTTTATCAAGCAAATCTAAGCCAACATCTCTGCTCCTCTCACAGTCCGAAGACCAACCATTGCACTCCGGCAATTAATTTAGCTATCACAGCTTAAACCAGGGAAAAATGAATTCTTAGTCATTCTTGGCCCTATTGTGGCCAAAATGACTCTTCAAACGAAATTACAACAGCCCCAAATATGTAAGGAAGACCACGGCAACACGACCAACAATGTGGGAAAATAACAGTGCCGAAAAGTATCCAGGAGTACAGCTTACAACAAACGTGGAGAAATACAGCTTATCCTGGGCAACAGAACCACTGAGAAAACACATAAGGACCACACAAAGAAAGAGAGAAATACCAGATTTCGACAGCCCTAGCATCCACGATTTCGTAGAGAAAGAATGACGTGGTAAAACCCAGAAATTCCTGTGCGTGAGAGGAACAATCAAACCCCGTGAGGAACTAACAGCTCTTTCTGGGCGCGTGGGTGAACAACAACAGCTGAGAGGAAGAAAAATCTGTGTGAGTGAAGTATGCATGAAGGTTTTTCCTTCCATTATGAAGTCAACTGCTATGGGTGGAGTGTGCGTGGAGGCATGGATTGACAGTCTTGCCACCCCACTCCCAAAACAATTAACTGCCATAACTTTTCCCAGCTGCCAGCAGAAATTATTAAATGGAGGTAGTTGGAATAAAACAAAGAAGATGACACATGGGTTTTCCCCCTTTTGGCTCAAGGTTTGACAAATTTCCCCACCACATCCTTATCCTTGGGAAAATCATGCCCCTTTCGATTTAGTTGCCACGATCGTAGCTGGTTGGTTCATTTAATTAGTTATGATGCATATTTACATGATGGCAAACATAATATATGCCGCATGCCCCCGATATACCATCGGTGACCATTTAAATCCAATGCATAGCATTGCCGATCAATGGTGGGGCCTTGGCCTTTAGCTCCACACCACGATCACTTACAATATATACATCATATACATCTAATGTAACGGAGTCAAAACCGAGGCATTACATTTTATCATTGATGACATGGAATGATTTCATAAACATATTTGTGAGTTAATTCCTTAAATTTGAATCCAACTCCATCATTGAAATCGTTCATTTTCATTTTTTAAATATTTGAAAAATGTGACACCGAGTAATCCCACCCAATTATAAAATGAACAATTTTTTATTATTATTATAAATATAAATGTATTAAAGATTTTGGTCATTTATTTTAAATACTTATATTAACACAACGTAAAATAAAAGTCCTTATAAAAAATTTTAAATCATAAAGCGATCTTATAAATTTGAATAGAATAAATTAGAAAATAATAAAACTTATTATTCTTAAAAAATAATAATAATATATTTAAAAAGGCATTTATAGAGTGATATTGAATATGAAAAAAAAATTTAAAAAATGGAAAAGCTATTTATACTAAATTTTTATTATAACGAATAAAATATTGAAAAAATTATATGTAAATGTTCAAAACATTTTATCCTAAATTTATTACATAATGAAATTTGTGTTATGACCTTTATTTTTAATAATGAAGAGTTGAAATTTTCAAAATTTCACAACATTTATTTATTAATTTTTAAATTGATTTTGCTACTTGGATTTATTTCTAAACTCATTTTGTTATTTGGGTTATAGTTCTAGATTTTTTTTATAATTGTGAGTAAGACTTGACGATAAGAAATTAGGATATTGGACTTTTTATAGTTGTGAGTAAGACCAAAGATTCAAGGTCATTAGGTTTCTTTCTACAACCTTAACTAGCTACCACCGCCCTAGATTCTTATTCGAATAGAGTTTTCTCTTATAGTGGAAGCTCTAGGAGGAGGGAATTCATCTACCTCTTAAAAGAAATATGCATACAAATACCTTCAACTAACACCTATAACCACAAAGAAGAGATGCACATCAACTTCAATTCCAGAAAAAATAAACTTGATCAATGAAAGAGATGTGTTGGAAAAGAACCCATTTAACCAGTTCAAGATGGGTAGAACACACTTAGAACATTGCAAAACTTAAAATGTGATACCAAAAGGAACTACATCCCAAACCCCCAATAAACCCCTAGGTATGAAATAAATTCACTCCATATAAGTCCATATATTTAATTTATGCAATATTATGTCCTTATTACCAAATTCATGGGCCTTTGGCCATTAGAGAAAACCCTAACTCACTAGATAGTAGTGAAATCGAAACCTAACAGACAAATTGATCTTAAATTGGGTGCCAAAGGGTTCTTTAAAACAATATTCAAGTTTAGAAGACATGGAGAGAGTCTTTGACTTAGGACCATACTACTTTAAATCGGCTACACTCTTCCTTAAGCCCTAGAAAGATAAATTTATCCTTGAACAAGAAAAATTCACCATAGCTCTAGTTTGGACACGAAGGTACTTGTTTCCTGAAACATTTTTGTAATAAGCCATGCTCACAAATATAGGAAATATATTTCAATATTATGTCAAAATTATATAAGAAAATAGACAAGGACATTACACCTTGTAATCGAGAATACTTGTATTCCTCAATGTCTCCAAAACCCTCGAGGAGTTGATTTACCAAATCTTCTAATATTCCAAATGGGTGGAAACCCTATATTATGAGCATGTTCCCTTCAAATCTCACAAATTCCATTAATATGGGCATTTATTCCGTCCATGTCCTTTAAATAAAGAAAAAAACGCTGCCACCCCCTTCATTTTAGTTACAAACTAAATCTTGCAAGGATGTGATTATTTTCATGTTCTTTATCTCTTGTAGACCATAATGTATGGTCTCATGACAATGTATCCTCACCGCTACCATAACCTTGAAATCAACCTACAACATGTCCTCCTATGATCTCTTGATCATAGGTGTGTAATCCTAGCTTCTTTTCACAAGGTTGTTGGTCACATGTAATAGTATCATCGACATCTTCAACCTTACTCCAACCATATTTGGTCATAAAATTGTCATCAACTACAATAATTGTCATTAGTGTCCCATTGCATGTGTAAACCTCACTATCTTTACAGATGTGCAATATCATATGCACAAACCACTTCACATGCCACTATGCATTATATCTTATTATGTCCACCAATGTAAATTCATTTTAACTATCTACTCAAACTTGCATTTCCATCCTTCCTATGCTATAATGTTTTGTATATACAACTCAAAAACTATAAACATACCAACAAGAGAAGAGTTAAGGAGTTCTACCTTTCCAATTCCTCATCACATCATGAAATTCCTCTTCCATATCATTACTGATCCAATTTCATGGCCTCTATGGAAAACACACAAGGGATCATTAACTATGATTTGATCACCTACTATCAAATCATTACATACACATGTATAACATTTTTAGTTGCTACTTTCTAAGCATGCACTTCTGATGCCATAAACATAAAAAATTTAAGCTGAGAAGTTTCCCTTTTTACCAACATTGTTCTATGGAGATCGCACCCCAATTCATGTTGCAACCATCTTATCGGCTTCTTGTATATTTATTTTGTCATTACAACAACTTCCATTGCACTATGTTCATAGTCCCTTTCTACTCCAATTGATTTGAGAAATTCTGACCAAGTACTCTTGAATTTTCTCAAACTTCCTAACACTTACCCACACTACCATCTATTTCAACCCCATGGAAATATTTTTCACAACTCTAGAAGACACAATTGTTTCACACATGGGAATACCTCATTTCCATATTAGCATCATTTGCATAATTACCCTGTAACTATCATGAACTACTTAATAATCTAGTTACGGGAATATATTATTCTTGTTAACTCCCATTTTATATTCTTCTAGCATTCATGACCTCCATCAAGAACTAAATAAGGTGAAAAGGGTGCATCTCTGTATTGTCCAATGGCCATACCTCATATTCCCTTTGTTATTATTCTCCACTACCAGTGATCACATGCATGCAAATCTAATGTAATCGGTCCACATCACAATCTCTTACTATAATGTTTCCAAAAATTGAAAAAAAAAAAAATTATTAGGCTAGTAAAAACTACCTATGCTCGACATTATTGAACTTGCAGAACATAACATACATTGAATGTACCACCGTTTGGTCATAAGATGTTCTTATGTTATATCATCTTAATTTTAGTTATGATTATTATTCTTCTTTACTTAAGATGTCATAATTCTGATTACTACATTATTCTTATTGTTATGCATTGTTGTGTATGTGTAGTTACTTGTGTTGAAATATTATAACTTTGAAGAATATTCTATATGTATTTTTTGTGGTCCCTGATGTTCTGACTAGGAGAATCACTTGTATTTATTTATACCACGATGTTTCTAATCAGGATAACTAATAAGAGTCACGAGGAAGTCCCCTCCGTTGTAAGTCAGGTCAATAGTACCCCAGTTGTGGTTACTTGAGCCTACAATATTAAATTAGGATTACTCGAGCCTACATAATTGAATTAATTATTAAGTGAACTAAAGAATATAAATAGAGGTGAGGTGCTTCTCATTTGAGACACACACACTCACTTGTGTAGCAAATAAGAGAGAGAGAGAGAGAAAGAGTTCTGGTTGGAGAAGAAGAAGGATCAGTCTTTTGGGTTTTATCTTTTATCTTTTGGGGGCATCTATATTGAGGAAGCTTTTGCTAGGTTTTTCCCCTTTAGTGTTTTCCAAGGATAAATATGTGTTGTTCTTGTGATATTCTTTCTTTTAGTGATCTTGTTTATATTCTTTCGTTATGAAATTGAAATTAAATGTTGATGATCTAGCTTAGCATATGGAATTTTAACATGGTACGAGAGCTATCGTGAATATGACAACTTTCACAAGGTGAAAAATCCCTCTCTCTCTCCCCCGGAAAAAATAGGGTTTTGGGAAAGAAATTTTTTTTTGGAAAACTGCTTGCATAGAAAGTTGTTCCCTCCCAGAGTGCATCTATTGAGCCTAGAATCAAGGTTTCTGGGTGAGTGAGTCTCTAGGAAATTAAAACCCTAGTTTGACAGCTGTACTAGAAAATTGCAGCACCATAAAATAGCTAGAAGCTGCAGAGGTGAATCTCGCAAGTCTGATTTGGAAGGTGAAGAGATCTACAGAAACATAGCACACCAGTCAACTCACCTGAGTCAAGTGCATATCTTGATAAGTTCAGTTTATCATTCCACAGAATTTCAATTTTTTGTGATTTTTTGACAAGATGGCCCCAAGCACTAAGCTTGAGGACAAGCTAGAAGGCATAGAGAATTTTCGAGCATGGAAATAAAGGATTGGTCTCATTCTACAAGAGAATGATCTTGATAAGTTTATCAAGGAGGAAGTTCCAGAAGCTGAAGGTGATGAAGCTAAGGACAAGCACAAGAAGTATATGATTAGGGCACAAAGGATTATTTCTCACCCTATCAAGGATGACTTGATCCCTCATGTTATCTCCCAAAATAAATTTATTTTGATAGTATGAAGAATTCGAGTCATGTTATGAAAGATTTAAATATGACTAACAAATTGAAGGTCTCTCGTTTTTCTATGGTTGGAAAAATTAGAAGTTTTAGCTTTTGGTGGCTTAGGCGGGGTTCTTAACAGCTCATTAGCCACCAAAAGGCTTTGTTTTGGCAGCTAACAGTTTAACGCAGGATGAGTGTTAGTCCGGCTTGAGCGAGTAAACAGTGAAATCACTTTCAGTGGCCTAGGAGAGGCTTCAGACATCTCATTAGCAATCGAAAAGTGCTTCTTTCGGCATCCTAGTGAATAGTTCAAGAAGGGCGTTAACCACCAAAGGAAAAAATTCGTTAGGGAAAAAGATCGCTTAAAAAACTAAAAACACAGGTTTATGTGGCTAATGGTGGTTTCAAAACTGTATTTAAGCCACTGAAAGCACATTTTCGGTAGCTAAGACTAAAATTTCAGGATGCTCTAAGCCACTGAAAGGGGCATTTTACTGTGAAAAGGCATCATTTTAAAATAGTGATTATGAGCAACTAAAGAATCATTTTCCAAAATGCTCAAAGGTTTTTGTTCCTAACAGGCCGAAGAACTATAAACTATCTCATTTTTCCTACATGTGTTGCATATCAGGAGAATAAAATCCATCTCTGAGATTTAATTTTCAGATCTCATAATTTCTCGTTTGACACATGTTTTTGAAATCCATATCTCGGGCAAATTAAAACAAATTCCAAAAAACTAAGGACTGTTTTGTCTCAGAAAAAACCAGTGTACAAAAACCTCTTTCATTTTATACCCAGGTGTCACATATTTGAAGGAACAAATCCATCTCTGAGCCCTAATTTTCATCTATTTCGCCAAACTTTTAGGGCAAAAGTTGACCTAACAGAGCAATTGACAGCAGATATTGAAGGACTTCCATCATCTACACAAAAAGAGAAATATGAACCAACAGAGAAGGCTTCCTCTAGCAAGCCCAAGACTCAAAGGATAAATCAGTTTCTCAAGAAAGTTTATGAGATGGAGATTCTGGAAAGTGAGATAAAGCAGAATAATGCTACATTGACCACCACGAACAAGCTACTACATAAATCTTACATCGAGCAGAGAGAAAGGTATGCTTTCCTAAAAATACTAAATAAAAGGTACCTAAAATACAACACAAGATTGTATAAGATGATTATTATTTAGAAAATACAGATGAAGGACACCAAGCTAAACCCTAGCAGCCACCTCACATTGGAAACCCTAGCTTAAGCTCCAGTTAGCCTTCAAACTCCAGAAACAAGCTAGGCTACTGTAAACCCTCCTAGCACAGAGCTTGTTAAAGAAGAAAGCTGAGCAAACAGACATAAAAGAACATTTTTGAAAGGAACTTAAGAATTTTTGGAAAACAAGGCTTTATGTGGCTTAGGCGGATGCTGAGGCAGTTCATTAGCCACCGAAAGCCCCGCTTTCGGTAGCAAACGGTTCCGATGTTTTGGGCTCTTAACCACCAAAAGCAGACAGAGGCATAAAATTAAATTTTGACACGCAGGAGGAGTTTTAGGCAAATATAGATGTCTTAAGGACAACGTCTGAAGATGAAAGACACAGAAGAAAGCATCACTAAAGGTCTGTTTCAGTTTTACTATGACATAACAGTGGAAAGGGTCACCAACACCTAGCTGTCAAAGGAAAACAGTGACTTAACCAGCAGAGGGCCAGTGGCAACTATTTTTGGCAATTACCTTCGTTATCTGAAGGTTCATATAGTGAACTAATTCTACAGTTAGTTAGACAAGTAGTTAATTAGGGTTTTTCGACCTAATTTTGCAAAAAACAATTATTTTGTTTATTTTTGTTAAAACAGATCCAAGTTTACATGATCAGAGTATTTTGTAAATGCTACAAATCCTAAGAATTATTTTATTGAAAAGGTTCAACTTCAGAGACTTGTAGACCATACTATTGTCAGCTTCTCATTTTGCTCATGATTTAATATAAGCTCTTTTGTTCTCATTTGTCAACTTCCATTTTTGTCTTTTCTATGCTTATGTTTGATTGTGTATTCAGGTTAAATTCAAGTTAATTAATGACTGATAGTTGTCACCCTATTGGTATATTGATGTGATTTGAATTATAAGTACTATCCTTATCATGATTTAGCCATTTATATGCATCTGATTTGTGTGTAAATCTACCAGCGTGATGAGTTCTCCACTCCTACACCTTATTGTCAACCTCTGAATAGTGGTAACTAAAATCCTTGTACCTAATTGAGTTTCATACATGTCTTGAGAGTGGAAGGTCATATAGGTCACTTGACTTGATCCATATTAGAAAACCCCAAAAACATTGTAAGTTACCAAGCATCCTCAAGTTACAACCTAGAGGAGTTTCCTGCAGTGATAAAAAATTGGTGTCGTTGCCGGGGAGAGGAGACTGAACCTCAGAATATATCCTTGCTTTGATTATAGACAACATAGATCCTTTCTTTGATGATAGACAAATCTTGGACACTATTCTGGTTGTAATCATCTATCTGGCGACTCCATTGAAATAAGGTGCCTTCAAGACGACCAAGTACCAGAGAAAACCCTAAAGGGCCACCAGCAACATCTGTTTCAGATCCAAAAGAGATTTTGAGAAGAGCTAGGGCTTCACTAAGGAATACCAGTAGTGATGTACAGGAAGCTACATCAGGTATTTCAAGAAAAATTTATGCTATTATTTATTCTGCTGAAACATACAAATCTCAAGAATTTATAAATACATGAGAAAATTTTAGGGTTGAGGAATCCTCAAGCATTGTTGCTTGTGAAGATCTCATCCCTGGAAACTCCATGAAGGACAAATTCAGTGGTGACTCCACAATATAAAGATGTCAAAATCATTTGCTGTTATTTTGGCTTGAAGGTTTGCACCTGTGGACTTCTCTTCCATTCCTGGTTTCCCACATCCACTACCTGATATGTCTGAATGGGGAGATTTTCTACCTGTCTTCAAAGAGGAGGAAGAAGATAGTCCTGCAGAACACCTCCTCAAGTTTCACGAATGCATGGATCTATTAGATCAGCAACATGAAGATGTTCGTATCAAGATGTTCATGTATTCATTATATGGTGATGCATGTTAGTGGTATTTTTATTTACCTCCTTCCAGTATTTCATCATTGAAGGATTTTCACAAAGCATTCATTGAGCACTATAAAAGGTACTATTCAGATGAGTTTGCATTTGATAATTGTTATGAAGAATATAATTTGCATTTTTAGGATGGAAAGGCTGCTAATGATCAAGAAGAATATTTTAAGTTTTGCGAGTATTTCTCCACTTCTGGAATTGATTTTAGTTGTACTTTTCAGCAAAGAGATGATCAGAGACATATGCATGTTGTGGTTAATGATAGCTATGAAGACTATGCTACAAGAGGGGACACCTATCATTGTGATCAAGATATTAATGATATTTAGAATGTTAACCATAATATAGATGCTTTTGACCTTGTACCAAATGCATCTGTTGACTTAAGGTGTCAAGAAGATCAGTTTCTCCCCTTTGGAAACCTGAAAGATTATGAACAAATTGAAGGAACAACATGTAACAAATTTGGATCTGCAGCAAATACTAAAGATAGCCCTCAGTTTTCTGATTTGTAGACAAAGGAAGACTACAACAGATATGAATAGGAATATGATGATCTTAAAAGTCTAGAAAAGTAGGGCATAACTCATCCTTCCTAGTCAAAGGTTGAGAAATATACAGTTAACGTAGTGATCACTGAAAGCAGCCAGCAACAGCATTTCATTAAGTTGGAACAACAACATAAAAAGGTATTTATTTTTGGATTTTATGACCCTATTGCTGACTATCTGGAAGTTATGAGCAACATAGATATAAAAATATTTTTGTTAGATGATAGCTTTTTCTATTACCCTTCGAAACTACATTGCTGCATTCTAGGGTTTCATTTATTTTTCAGGTGAAGATCAAGGATAAGTTCAGTAGATCAGCTTCTGACCTAGCTTCATTGGAAGCATAATGTCATGTGATAATAAGACTCTACTGATTAGAATTAGGAGTAGGACTAGATAGGAATATAAGCTCTTAATATGAGCAGCTAGGTCATTTTTAGTTGTTCTAGTGAATAAGCAAAGTGGGCTACAAGAAGATTGCAAGGGATCAGTTATAAAATACAAATGAATCCATGCCCAATGGAACACTAGAAGATATCTTTAATTATTATTTTCCAAGAAATTTCTTTTGTTCTAGGTTTCTTGGAACCTCATAGGGAGGTTCCCATCTCCAAGTAGGAGCTATATGTTATCTCCCAAAATAAATTTATTTTGATAGTATGAAGAATTCGTGTCATGTTAAGAAAGACTTAAAGATGACTATCAAATTGAAGGTCTCTAGTTTTTCTATGGTTGAAAAAATTAGAATTTTTAGCTTTCGGTGGCTTAAGCGGGGTTCTTAACTGCTCATTAGCCACCAAAAGGCTTTGTTTCGGATGCTAACAGTTTAACGTAGGATGAAGGTTAACCACCGAAAGTAGGCCCAAGCGAGTAAATGGTGAAATCACTTTCGGTGGCTTAGGAGAGACTTCAGACATCTCATTAGCCACCGAAAAGTGTTACTTTCGACAGCTTAGTGAATAGTTCAAGAAGGGCGTTAACCACCGAAAGCAGGCAAAAATGTGTTGGGGAAAAATCCTGCTCAAAAAAATCAAAACACAGGTTTCCATGGTTAAGCGTGGTTTCAAAATAATCTCTAATCCATCGAAGGCAGACTCTCGACAGCTAAGACTAAAATTTCAAGACTCTCTAAGCCACCGAAAGGGGTGTTTTACTATGAAAATGAATCATTTTAAAACAGTGATTATGAGTGGCTGGAGAATCATTTTGAAAAATACTTAGAGGTGTTTGTTCCTAACAAGTCAGAGAACAATAACCTATCTCAGTTTTCATACATGTGTTGAATAATGGGAGAATCGAATCCATCTCTGAGACCTAATTTTTGGATCTTAGAATTTCCTGTTTGACACATGTTTTTAAAATACATATCCCCGGAAAATTAAAATCAATTCCAAAACATTGAGAGAGGTTGTTTCTTATAAAAAACCAATATACAAAAACCTATTTCATTTTATACCCAAGTGTCACATATTTGAAGGAACAAATCCATATCTTACCCCTATTTTTCAGCAGTTTTGCCAAACTTTTAGGGAAAAAGTTGACCTAACAGAGCAATTGATAGCAGATATTGAAGGATTCCCATCACCTACACCAAAAGAGCAAGATGAACCAATAGAGAAGGACTCCTTTAGCAATCCCAAGACTCAAAGGATAAATTAGTTGCTGAGGAAAGTTTATGAGATGGAGATTCTGGAAAGGGAGATAAAGAAGAATACTACTACATTGATGAGCAGGAACAAGCTGCTGAATAAATCTTACCTGCAACTGATAGAAAGGTATTCTTTCCTAAAAAAACTGAATAAAAGGTACCTGAAAGACAACACAAGATTGTATAGGATGATTAGTCTTCACAAACTACAAATGGAGTCCAAGCTAAACCCTAGCAGCCACCTCACATTAGAAACCCTAGTTGAAGCTACAGCTAGCCTTTAGCCTCCAGAAATAAGCCTGGCTGCTGTAAACCCTCCTAGCACAGAGCCTGCTAAAGAAGAAATCTGAACAAACAGACTTAAAAGAACATTTTTGAAAGAAACCTAAGATTTTTTGGAAAACAAGGCTTTCAATGGCTTAGGCGGACGCTGAGGCAGTTCCTTAGCCAACGAAAGCCTCGCTTTCGATAGCTAATGGTTCCAATGTTTTGGCCTCTTAACCAATGAAAGCAGACAGAGGCATAAAATTAAATTTTGACATGTAGGAGCAGTTTTGGGAGAATATGGATGGCTTAGGGACAAAGTCTGAAGATGAAAGATGCAGAAGAAAGCACCAGGAAAGGTTAGTTTCAGTTTTATTATGACATAACAGTGGATAGGGTCACCAACACTTAGCTATCAAAGGAAAACAGTGAATTAACCAGCAGAGGGCCAGTGGCAGTGATTTTTGGCAGTTACCTTAGTTATCTAAAGGTTCATATAGTGAACTAATTCTATAGTTAGTTAGACAAGTAGCTAATTAGAGCTTTTTAACATAATTTTGCAAAAAAATATTATTTTGTTTATTTTTGTTAAAACATATCCAAGTTATCTAGATTTGAGTATTTTGTAAAGGTTATAAATCCTAATACTTATTTTATTGAAAATATTTGACTTCAAGGACTTGTAGACCATACTATTGTCAGCTTCTCATTTTGCTCATGATTCAATATCAGCTCTTTTGTTATCATTTGTTAAGCTTCCATTTCCTTGTTTTCTATGCTTATGCTTGAATGTGTATTCAGGTTAAATTCAAGTTAATTAATTATTGATATCTATCACCCTATTGGCATATTGATGTGATTTGAATTATAAGTACCATCCTTATAATGATTTAGCCATTTATATGCATCTGTTTTATCTGTAAATCTACCAGCGTGATGAGTTCTCCACCCCTACACCTTATTGTCAACCTTTGAATAGTTGTAACTAAAATCCTTGTACCTTATTGATTTTCATGCATGTCTTGAGAGTGGAAGGTCATATAGGTCACCTGACTTGATCCATATTATAAAACCCCAAAAACATTTTAAGTTACCATGCATCCTCGAGATACAACCTAGAGGAGTTTTCTGGAGTGATAACACCTCAAGTTTCATCCAAGAAGACTCCAAAATAAATGTATGATGCCCTCTCCAGAATTTGTGAGGTTATAAACATGAACAAAAATAAGAATATAATATCTCGACTGAAGAGCACCAAGATGAGTCATGGAGAATCCATCCAAGACTACTTCACAAGTGTTTCTCAAATCAAAGAACAACTAGAAGCAATTAAAGACAAACTTGATGAATATGAGATGGTTATGAATGCTCTGAATGGTCTCACTAGACCTTGGGAGTCATTCCTCCAGATGATGTGTTCTGAGAAGGAAAGCATGAAGTTTGATGTGTTATGGGAAGACTACATTCAAGAGGAGAGTATAGTGCAAAATAGAGAATCCTTACTAAAGGAGGATGATGAAGCCCTAACAATCATACCAAGAGAAGAAGAAATCAACCCAACTTTAAGAAGGGAAACAAGAGGGAGTATCAACCTCCCAAAAAGTTCCAGAAGACAAGAGAAAGTCTCCCTGATAGGGACCACTCTTTATTTCAATGTTTTCATTGTGATAAGATAGGACACATTTCCAGAAATTGTCCTATGAAGAAACAAGAATATAAGAATAATATCAAGAACAACAAAAGACATCATGCTCATATAGCTGAAGATGATGATGAAGAAGAAGAGGAGGAAAGACCTCCAAGAAAGCGAGCAAGAGAAGAAGATGCAAAAGAGTATGTACTATGCTCTGCACTCTCTAGGTCTATAACACCTAGGTAAGAAACTTGCCTTATTGATAGTGGTGCTTCAAAGCACATGACGAGACAAAATAAAACTATTTCCAAACTTGAAGAAAAAATATCTCCTCAAAAAGTTTCCCTAGGAGATGACTATCAATATACGATCAAAGGAGTTGGTGAAGCAAGCTACAAGCTTGATTCAGGAAATCCCCTAAAGATGAAGGAAGTATTATATGTACCAAGTATAAATAAGAATCTACTTTCTCTTAGCCTTATATAAGAAAGGATTCAGTGTTTCCTTCATAGATGGCCAAGTACTCATGTGGCCCAAAGGAACAAAAATTGAAGATGTAGTTGTTATTGGTAAATAAGAAGGAGGCCTGTATAAACTCAAGGGGCGCTTAGAAATAGCCTTTGTTCATGATTCCACTGATCCTATAGAAATATGGCATAGACGGATTTCTAACATCAATTACAAAGCACTACCTCATGTGAACAAAGTAGCGATGAGATTACCATACATGAATATCAATCATGAAGGAATTTGCAAAGGATGTGCAGAAGAAAAAAATATCAAGAATCCATTTCTGAATATCGAAAATAAAAATAAAAGGTGCATTAGAATTGATTCATTCATATGTGTGTGGTCCAATGTCCTCCACTTCTTTAAGTGGTTTTGAATATTAAATTAAATTTATTGATGATTATTCAAGAAAGACATGGATATATTTCTTGAAAGCAAAGAGCAAAGTGTTTGGGAAGTTCAAGGAATTCAAAGCCTTCATAGAGAATCTCTTAGACAAAAGGATCAAGACACTCTGATCAGAAAATGGTAGAGAATACACTTAAAAAGAGTTTCAATCCTTTTTCAAAGATGCTGGAATCAAGAGGGAACTAACTACTCCCTAAAATCCTCAAGAAAATGGCATTACAGAAAGAAAGAATAGGGCTATCATGGAAGCAGTGAAGACAATGATATATGATCAAGATCTTCCAATGCATCTATGGGTATAAGCAGCTAGAACTATTGTATATGTATAGGATAGAATTTCTCATAGTGCTCTTGGATTGAAGACTCGTGAAGAGATATTCACGGGAAAGAAGCACAAGGTAAGTCACCTCAAAATATTTGGTTGTCCAATTTACGCACAATTTACGTTCATATACTGAAAGAGAAAAGAACCAAGTTGTATCCTTCCGAAAAGAAGGGGATATTTGTTGGATACTATGAACTATCCAAGGCATTCATAATTTACATTCCTGAATTCCATCACATGGAAATCAGTCAAGATGTGACAATCAATGAAGAACCATCCCTTAAGAGATCAAGGAAGTGCCAAGATGAAGAACTGTATGAGGGAGAGGCACCTCTCGGAAATGAAGAAACTAAATGTCTCCCTGAAGATGAAACTCTTGAAGAGCATGACATGATAGAATGAGAAGAACCTCCTATGATGGAGATGTTGTGAAAGAGAAATCCTCCTTGGGAAAGAGAGATTATACAAGAAGAAGAAGGATATGGAGCTTATGAAGGATCCACAAGGGTAAGTAAGAATCCTAAGACTTTCTCCCATTATGTAGCCTTGATGTGTGATCTTGTCGATAAAGAACCTACAAACTACGAGGAAGTAGTACAAAAGAAATAATGGGTAGAAGCAACGACTGAAGAATACTAGTCAATAATGAAGAATTATGTATGCGATATAGTTCCCAAAACAGAAGGAAAGAGTGTAGTATCCTCCAAATGGATCTACAAGAAAAAAACATGCAGCTAACGAAAGTATCGGGAAGTATAAAGCAATATTTGTTTCCAGAGGTTTCTCTTAGAAAGAGGGAATTTATTATGAAGATACTTTTGGACCTGTAGCATGGTATACTTAAAGTAATGCTATCATGGCACTTGCATCCATGATGAAGTGGGATTTACACCAGATGGATGTGAAGACAACCTTCCTGAATGGTGTGATTGAAGAAGAAGTATACATAGAAAAACCACAAGGATTTGAAGTTGAAGATAGACATACTCACATATGCAAGTTAAAGAAGGCCCTGTATGGATTGAAGCAAGCTCCCCGAGCTTGGTATGCAAGGATAGATAGTTTCATGACGAGCATGGGAGTTTCCAAGAGTAAATCCGATCATAACCTTTACCTCAAGGTTATAGAAGATGAACTTGCCATACTATTTCTATATCTGGATGATTTATTTCTGACAGCGAATGAGAAATAGATTGTGGAAAGAAAAAATAAACTCACTGAATAATTTGAGGTGAAATACCTTGGGTTAATGAATTACTTACTAGGTCTAGAAGTGTGGCAAAGTTCAGAAGGAATATTTCTCAACCAGGGAAAGTATGCTGTAGAGATATTGAAAAGATTCAATATGTTGGAATCCAAAGCCATGGCCACACCCAAGGATTCCAACCTAGAGTTGTTAACTAATGTCTCATCAGAGTTAGTGGATGTGACTCAATACACACATATTATTATGTCGTTGATGTAGCTAACAAATACCATACCAGACATTTGTTTTGCTCTAAACAGCTTGAGTCAGTATCTAGTTCAACCTAGACATGCTCACCTAATAGATGCAAAACATGTAATGAGATATTTGAAAGAGACTATATACTTTGGTATATACTATGATGGAAGCCATGAGTACAAATTCTATGGCTATATGTATACAGATTGGGCTAGAAGTGTATCAGACATGAAAATAAAATTAGGTGGATGTTATAGCCTGGGATCTGCTATGATTTCATGGTTTAGCAGGAAACAGTCCAGTGTTGCTCTTAGCACGGTTGAAGCAGAATATATAGCATCTTGCTTTGCTAGTTGTGAAGTTATATGGCTTCAGAAGTTGATTTCAGGTTTAATCAACCTGGAATTGGATACTACCATGATTCTATGTGATAACCAAAGTTGTATAAATATGACAGAGAACCCATTGTTCCACTATAGATCAAAGCACATAGAAATCCGATATTTTTACATTTGAGATATGATTCAGAAGGGAGCCATAAAGCTTCAGTATGTAAGTACTTATGAACAAGTTGTTGATGTGCTAACGAAGCCTCTGTCTTGGGTAAAGTTTGAACACTTTTGTGACAAGCTTGGTGTTCTTCATAAAGACATTCCTCGAAAGGGGGAGCAGTGATGTTGCATCGGGATTGTATCATCCCTAGACACTTGTCCTAAAGTGACCCGGTGACCTTAGTCTTTGACATATATCGAGAATGGATCTGGTGATTTCGGTCTTTGAGAATGTAGTAGGATTGTATCATCCTTGAACTTTTTTTTAGAATGGATTCGGTGACTTTGGTCCTCGATAATGTGGTAGGATTGTATCATCCGTGAACTTTTGTTCAAAATGGATCTGGTGACTTCGGTCCTTGAGAATGTGGTAGGATTGTATCATCTGTGAAATTTTGTTCAGAATGGATCCGGTGACTTCGGTATTCAAGAATGTGGTAGGATTGTATCATCCGTGAAATGTTTTTCAAAATGGATATGGTGACTTCGGTCCTCGAGAATTTGGTAGGATTGTATCATCCGTGAACTTTTGTTCAGAGAGGATCCAGTGACTTCACTCCTCGATAATGTGGTAGGATTGTATCATCCATGAAATTTTGTTCAGAATGGATCTCGCGACTTTAGTACTCGAGAATGTGGTAGGATTGCGTCATCCTTGGACTTAGTCCTAAATTGATAGGGATTGATTAATCCCGTAATTGAATATGGTGACTTCGGTTGTTGAGAATGTGGTGGGATTCCATCATCCCTAGACTTTAAGTCCAAAAGAGATCCAAATAATTTTGTCCTCGTGCTGTGGATTGCAAGTTGTTGCTGATGATGATGATGTTCTTGATCGAAAGATCAGAATGTGATGATGATAATGTTCTTGATCGAAAGATCAAAGTGTGATGATGATGATGATGCTGATCGAAAGATCAGAATGTGATGATGATGATGTTCATGATCGAAAGATCAAAGTGTGATGATGTTGATGCTGATCAAAATTTCAGAGTATGATGATGATGATGTTGATGAGCAAAAGATGATGTTGTTGATCGAAAGGTCAAAGTGTTGATGATGATGTTGATCGAAGGATGATGTTGTTGATTGAAAGATGATGTTTCTAATCGAAAGGTCAAAGTATTGATGATGATGTTGTCGATCCAGAGGTCAAAGTGTTGATGCTATTGAAGATTGAATATGAATACTATATGATGTCTTAAAGATTCCAATGATTTATAGATGTGTCGCCATGATGATGTTGTTGATGTCCTCTCTCTCCTATTGTTGTTGTAGAATACCCTTCTCGTTAAGTGGGAGTGTTGAAATATTGTAACTTCGAAGAATATTCTATATGTATTTTTTTTGTCCTTGATGTTCCTACCAGGAGAATCACTTGTATTTATTTATACCCCAATGTTTCTAATCGGGAGAACTAATAAGAGTCATGCGAAAGTCCCCTCCATTGTAATTTGGGTCATTAGTACCCCAGTTGTGGTTACTCGAGCCTACAAGATTAGATTAGGAATACTCGACCCTACATAACTGAATTATCTATTAATTGAATGAAAGAATACAAATGGAGGTGAGGTGCTTCTCATTTGATGCACACATGCCTACTTGTGTAGCACATAAGAGACAAAGAGAAAGAGCTGTGGCTGGAGAAGAAGGAGGATCCATCTTTGGGTTTTACCTTTTATCTTTTTGGGGCATCTATATTGAGGAAGCTTTTGCTGGGTTTTTTCCATTTAGGATTTTCCCAGGATAAATCTGTTTTGTTCTTATGATACTGTTTCTTTCAATGATCCTGTTTATAGGATTTTGTTGTGAAATTGAAATTAAATGCTGATGATCTGGCTTAGCATATGGAATTTTAACAACTTGATTATATGCTTCATTAATTCTATCTTGTGTTTTCTTATTATTGACATGGTTCTAACTTAACTTTGTTCGTGGAACCAAAGTTGGTGAAGTGGCAGGACTAGTTCTCCCATGTAACTGATTGAGAGGTAAAATTTTCTACTTGTTTAGCGAGCTTACTTAGTTCAGTTTGAACTAAGGAACTCTTAATTTTTTTATGTGTAGGTGTACTTACACTCGCAGCTAGTAAAACCTACTGATTTTTATTATTCCTCCGTACAGACTTGCTTTATTGACAAGGTAATTACCATGATTATTCCTTTTAAGACCTAGAATGATTATCGAAGTGATGCTTATTATTCATTATAAGTTACTAATCAATTGTTCATATCCTAACCTATTTGTATTTCATGTTTATTTTATTAAAAGTATTAACCTATGTTTTATTATTCTTGGCAGGTTTACAAATCTTAGTTAAATACCAAATCTTTGACATTATGAAAACAAGTTTACCATGGCATATTTCATATACCATGGTTCTAAGCTTATTTCCTAGGGAAAAAATGATAAGAAAAGGTTTAAGGTTTAAAGCCTATTGTACACAATGCATATAATAACTTATACCTTGCATTAGACTTTGGGGTGGAGAATATATATTATGGTTTAAACATTACACATTGGGGTTTAACGCTTCTGCATAAAATGAAGGCCATCGATATTGCATCGATTCTAAAGTATAGGGAAGTGGATTTTGGAAAATGGATTATGGGTCTTGGGCTGGTACCATTAATGTTACTTGGAGTTTGTGGAAACCGAATATTAGGGCTTGGATAACGATGGATTAGGTCATTTTTCTCTGTTTGTTGGTTGTTTGGTCTCGGCTCTATGCATTGTGTGAAGGAAACTTCAAGGATAACAAAGGTATGGCTTGGTTGGTTTCACAGCATTTTTTTTTTTTGGCTCATTCAGCTTTCATACTTCTCATCCTTTGTAGTGTTTTATGGTTGTGAGTGACAGGGCTGGCTAGAATATTTATGCGCAACTACAAGCCATGGGATAGCATTATTATTCTTGTAATCCTGCTAACAAAAAGTTTCTCACCACCTCTTAGTTTTAAGATTGGGTTGTAACTTGTTGTAGTTGGATTTTAAGTCATAGGGGTTTCGTTGGCCTTTGAGTCTCAGTATGAAAATATTTTAGCTTTTGTAAATATTAAGATGTTTAGCTGTGAAGCAAAAATTGGGTGCATTGGCAGGCTCTGTGTATAATTTTGGTTACTTTTTTGGAGATGTAACAGGCCATGGCAGCACCATTGCTTGCAATGGTGCAAGGCCGTAAGCGGTTTTACTATGTAAATTATGTTAGTGTAATTAAATGTTGAGTTTTGAATACATTTTGTGTTTACGATTTGCAATGGTTATTAAACTTGTACTATGTATATTTTTTATTTGTTATAAGCATTGGGTTTATTCTATTGCTGCGTTTCTTTCCCTGGTTATTAATTACATAGTATTTGCCTTTGTTGATTTTTAAAAGCTAGAGAGATGAACACCCTGTCAGTGAGATTGCTTTGGGGCCACGCCTTACATGGCATTGGTACTCTCCATCATGGCTGCAATACTGAAGGGGTTTTAGACTTACAGTTGGATTTTAATGTATAATGTGGGAATGTAATTAATCATGGGTGTAAACCCTGCATTGACATAGTTGTTGTAGGTTTCGTCATTAACAATGTGTAGATAATTAAGGGTTTATTTTAGTGGAATGTGTGTTTAATTAAATGGTCGAGGTTGTGATTACAATTTAGGTGCATATGGGAGGCTCTCACGACCTCTTGGTAAAAGAATGGTTTTACTCTGAAGTTGTTTGTAGTATTTACAACATGTATGGTTTATAAGGGTCATACGACCTCTGCAATAGAATATTATTGTGAATATACAGCCTGCATGTGAAATGACACCGCATGGTTTGGGTAAAGTATTTAAGACCCTACATGAATTTGATCCTAGGTCATTACTTGTGACAAGGGTTTGTAAATGGATTATTATGCATAAAATTTATTATGGTGGTTTATATAATGAGCACCGTCTATTATGTATGTGAAAAATAATTGGGTGTCTATAGGATTTGTTCATGTGACCTGGGTGTGATTGCTTGGTTAATATATGATTTCTGTGTTTTAAAGATAATAATGTGGTATTTATTTGGGAATTCAGAGTTTCCACGGGATTTGATCCTGCGACCTCGTTGCACTTACCTAGTTCTTATTTTTAAGTATTGGAATGTTACTTTGGTTTATCTATTATATGATGGTTCTGAGTAATATTTAGATGAGATTATTCTAATTGATGACATGCCATTATGATATGATGTATTTTTGTAATATTAAAGTGCTATGAATTTACATAGGAAAGGACCTTGATCTTAGACCGTGAATGGTCTCGATACTTGCTCTATTTATTTGATTATGATATTGTTTATTTTAATGGACATGATTTGGTATTTAGCGTAGATTTGTTTAAGCAGACCTTGAAAGGTCTTTGTTGGTTTTTATCTCAGATTAAATATTGTGCTGATAGATTAGATTTATAATTCTATTGTATAACTGTTAGAATATATATATATACCAAGAGTATACTAGTTATATACTAATAGTATACTTAATTAGTTTTCTTGTTATTAGAATTAGATGATACTAAGTAATTCTATGTTTTAATTGCAGCATGGATCTGCTCACAGATGAAATCTGTCAGTAGAGTAAATAGGCCAAAGGACATATAGGTAATAGATCTAAAATAAAACCTAGTTTGAAATTAAGACAATTTCAATAGTAAAAGTAATACAGGAATATAACTAGGGTGAAAAACCCTTGATAAACATTTATAAATGAATTAAAATTGCAGACGTAAACTAAATGGATAAACCCTAGATAAATCTTGAATAAGAAGTAAAGTACACCCTATGGTTATAATTTAAAATGTAAACCCTAGAACATTTAAATAGAAATCAAACACATAGGGTTAGAACATATAATGTGAACCCTTGCCTAATTCATCTAGTTTTTATTTTATAAAAATAGAATAGGCAGACTAAGATCTCATACGTGAAATCTGAAGCTTCTTTAATGGCTGAACCTGCATACTCACATAACCAGCATTAACAATTCATAGGCAGATATGACCTTTGTATTAGATGACAGAATCACTTGGGAACTACCACGTTCCACCCAACCATGACTCAGAACTGTTCCTTGTTCAATCCGGATCCCCCTGAGATGGACTCCAACATGCGAGTATGTTGGGGCGCGCACCCTAACAGTCCTTAAGATGGGTAACTCCGTGGAGTTATGGGAGTTTGTAAGTGGAGTTATGGCTCAAAATAGTCTTAGGGGTGTCGGGTTTGGGTAAAAACCTTCTTTTGTAATAAACCCATGGTTTAAATCCAGGGTTTAGGGTTCAGGGTGCCCATGGTTTAAGCCCATGGTTTTGTAATAAGTGCACTATAAATAAGCACTCTTGTAAAGAAATCAGTTTAGGTTTTTTGAGGTAAGATGAATTGATGCAAAGCTAAGGCTATTTTGTAAGAGAAGGTTAAGTCCCAGCTGTGTGCGTGGGTGACCTCTGCAGCTGTGTACACAGAGGGTTTTGGGTGATAAACGAAATTTGCAGCTGTGTGCATAGAGGCCTGCTACTGTGTGCGCGGCTTTGAGGACTTGAAGGGATCTGCAGTTAAGTGCACAGATCAGAACTGTGGTTTTTGTAAAGAGTTGAATAAAACACAGTTCTGTGGACGTAACCCCTACACTAGGGGTGAACCACGTTATATCGTTTGTTGTGGTTTTGGTTGTGTCGTTGTTTTTTTCTTTATGCATTGATAAATATACATCTGATAAGTAAGATCATTCCTAATTAGATAACTTCGCTGTGAATTCCCAGGAAAGGGTTAAGCAAGTCACTGTTTGTTTATGCTGCGAAGTTATATATGTGAATGTTGAAGTTTTGTGTTATATGAATATAAGTTATTAAAGGCTAAAGGTACAGTAATATCCCTCTCCTGCTTGCAGAAACCTGATTCTGCGGCACCCCATAGCTGTTTCGGGTGAGACTGCAACATGTTCGCAGGTTGTTGCCGAAAGGGCAAACACTGTGGGTCTTTTGTTGGTGCAAATTTAATGGTATAAAGCCCGAGTCTGCCCTATAGCCAAACAAATTGGTTCTGTTGTCGGTTGAAATCAGTATCTGCTCAAGAAAGGTTTACGTCGTACCTGGAGGGCTATGTTCTGGAGACCCTCTGTGAAAGAAATCGGTGATTGGCTTGATGAGACTTATCCAAAATTCACTGAGCAAGAGAACAAAGATCTGCATCATAGTGCAAATGACTTTTTACAAAGGTATGTTTTTTGTGATGTTTACAAAATTTTCTTTGGTAGTATCCACATAGAGTTGCACCAGTGGTTATCCAGGTTAACAGAGAGAAGGACAAACTTCCAAGAATGTCAGTTTCCTAAGTGGACCCCCACAAGAATTAATATACTGAAAAGGGTGAACAACGAGATATCCCACGCTGTTGATTTCTGGACAACGCAAACCCTCGAAGCATTTGTGACAGAGTTCGCCATCGACACGAGTACTTCCTTTAGTGAAGCCGAATGATATTTTTTCAAAGGAACAAGGGGTAAGTTTTTGAATTCATTTAGTTTGAGAATTAAAATGTTATTAGCTGAAAAAGGTATATTGCTAATTGAATCAGATTGTTAGATTTAGTATTACTAACCTATGTTTGCAAGTGAAAATACCTTCGACGAGCAAAGTGGTTTGCTGTGAAGTCGCAAAAGGTATAAGAGAGATTTTAGATCCTATTCCTAGGGTCAGCATACCGAGTATTCCCCTGTAAATCCCGTAGATTCAGAACCCGAAGAAACCCCTTTTGTTGGAAACCCTCCTGTAACCCCGCAGTGAAGACCTATTATCCCTGAGAACCTGTCGTAGTCTGACAGTCACCCTAGCCCGAGTATTCCTGTCACAGGTTAGTCTACCCCAGTAAGTGCCCCCCCTCCTACTTCAAGTCCCCCTCCAACCCCCCCTAGATCCACTATGGCCCACATGCATGATGACATTATGCTACCTGTTTTCAAAGGAACTCGATCAGAGGATCCAGAATAGTTTTGGTTTTTATGTGAAGCAGTGTGGACTGCTAAGACCATTACCGATCAAGATACAAAAAGAGCGGAGCTGGTTACTTCTTTCAGAGACCGTGCTCTGACCTGGTTCATGAAGTTTTCCAGCACTCAAAACCATGCATTGGCTGATATAAAAGCAGCAATGATAAAGGAATTTAAGAAGCCGAAATCAGAGTCACAGTGTATCACTGAGTTGAAAGAGATTCAGCAGAGGCGCGGTGAATCAGTATGGGAGTTTGATCAAAGACTCAAAGTTCTGCTAGACCAAGTCAGTTTCCCCATTGGACCTACGCAGCACAAAGAATGGTTCATTGTAGAGTTGCTACCGCATACCAGAACCCCACTCATGCAGCAGAAGGTTACTGACCAGCAGGAGGCTCTGGAAATCACGATGAAGCTTGAAAACGCTCCTGTCGAAGATAATTCTGGTATTGCTCAAATCCAAGTGCAGTTGGCAGCGATGGCTCTGGAGCTTCATGATATGAATAAAGGAAAAAATGGTTGTGAAGAGGTTTGGTGTAGACAATGTCGGACAGAAGGTCATGACAAGGAACAATTTCTTGTGGTAAGAAACTACCTAAATACTGGTGCACCAAACCCATTCAACCCTACTGTTCTATATTGTGATATCTATCAGACAGCTGGCCAGCATCGATCTGAAGACTGCTATCTTCTGCAGAGGTATGTGCAAGTCCCTAAGAACCCTTATTGTAAGTTATGTAAATCGGTGGGACACAACGAAGATGAGTGTCGCAGCTTTGACCTCATGAGAGAACGGACTTACGATGCTTATCGGGTACACAATGAGGGATAGAGCAATGATGGCTATGGTTACCGCGGTGGTGCATTAGGTAGAGGTTCTTTTGGAGGTCGTGGTCGACGTGGTATGGTCGGAAGAGGAAGAGGCCAGGTTGTGTGTTACAACTGTAACCAGGACAGGCATCTAGCAAGAGACTGTCAAAAGCCTACTATGACATGTCGGTATTGCTGATTCGTATATCATGTGATTGAGTAGTGCCCGCAGTTGATAGTTAAGATTCAGGAAAGAACCAGTGCCCCTACTCAGAATCTTCAGATGATTTCCATCGAGCAAAGACCTGCCCCAGCCATTAATGTTGTTACCCAAAGTGGAGCTACGATGAAAGTACAGAATAAGGAACAACAGCCTGACGAGGCTTGGGTTTGTAAGGCCCCAGCGCAAGTTCCAACATTTGATATCGAAAGAGAAAAAGAGACATTCATGGGAGCTAAGAAATATTTTGCTGATCCTAGCACATCAGTAGCACCTGCGCAACCACATCAGCAGTAGTTGCAGCCGCAAGAAGATCCGACAGAAAAAGTAAGTGCACTGTCCTCCTTTTTACAGAGTTGTCTTAAGCTCCTAAGAAATCAGAATGCTTTAAGTGAGCTGCAGAAATTTATTGCTTCCTGCGAACCTCAACAAAGTACTGGTTAGGAAAAAGCTATTAATAGAGTCAGAATAACTGGCAGGGAAATGAGATTGAATGCTCAGATAGGAGAGTATGATATGATTGATGTTATCTTGGACCTAGGATCAGAGTTAAATGTCTTAACTAAGCAAACTTGGGAACAAATGGGAAAACCTACACTCGATTGGTCACCTATACAGTTGATATTAGCCAATCAGTAGAAGATTGTGCCCCTAAGACAATTCCCTAATGTCCCAGTAGATATTGATGGCGTCTGTACTGTAGCAGACTTCAAAGTTATTGAGATCATTGACGAGAGCAACCCCTATCCATCCTTGCTAGGAATTGAATGGGAAATGGCAAATGCTGCAGTCATTAACTTTAAGAAGAGACCGATGAATTTCGAAGGGAAATATTTGCGAGTCATAGTACCACTGGACCCCTCACAAGGAGAGAGATACACAAAGCCAGTAAAATATGAAGACCAGGATGTTTTGGATCACATCTACAATATCACAGCTAAGGAGGAAGATTATGTTGATCCTACTGCCGAAGGTGTCATGGACTGGTAGGGCGACAAATCCTGCATGACGGATTCAGAGGATGGGTTAGAAAACTGACAGAACAGACTTTATGAGCTGCATGGACATAGATGTGCAATAATTACCAAGTCTCTCAGATGACTTGGCTCATAGAAATTAACCTTACCTATTTTTGATGGTTCGACAGACCCATAACAGTTTATTGTGCAATTCTCAGAACAGGTACCAGACTCACAGAAAATGGAGACTCTGGATTCAGCATTCAGAGCCAAAGCAGCTAGATGGTGGAATGGTCACAAGAAGTAAATTCATATTTGGGAAGCATACCAGAAGTCCCTTTACCTAAGATTCAGGGACCAAACTCAGGTGGTCCGAAGCAAGTTTAATAGTAATACTAGTCCTCAAGGACATTTGGAGCAATGCTATGAGGCATGGAAGCATGTACCTCGTGAAGAATGGGTACATAGGTTTGTGCACACCCTGGAACCCATAGCAAAGAATTGGTATCTAGAGATCGAGCTTCACCATGGTACTGTAAGTTGGGATTGTCTTGTTGATAGTTTTGTGCTGACATTCTCTATTAATGAGGTTTCTCCTGCTTTGGACGTAGCTGTTAGGTTGATTCATATTAAAGTATTTGATGATCAAGAAATAGCAGAATATCAACCTGATTGGAAGGTACATGAAGCCAATGGAGTAGAATGTTATAACCTTGCAATTGACAAGGATGACGATCCACGCAACATTAATATTCTTGAGTCAGAAGGACACTACGAAGTGCATGGACCAGCAGTGGAGGCACTTGAAGTGACTCAACCCCTGAAGACGCGGACCGTAAACATTGGGTCAGAAGAAAACCCTAAGTATGCTACCATTGGAGAATATTGGGATGACGAAATGGTAAGCAAGGTGACCCAACTTCTCCATGAATATCAAGATCTCTTTCTGACAAAGTTCTCAGAGATGAAAGGTATCCTTGGGGATATAGGAGTGATAAAGATCCTATTGAAAGCTGATGTGAAGCCTATGAAACAACTCCCTTATAGGCTGAACCCTAAGTATAAGGAAAAAGTCCGAATGGACCTGGATAAGATGCTTGCTGTAGGAATCATTGAGCCTGTTGAAGAATCTGAGTGGGTCTGTCCTATGGTGGTGCAAGAAAAGAAGACTAAGGGAGAAATCAGAATCTGTGTCGATCTGAGGAAGCTGAATGATGCCTATTTGCATGATCCTTTCCCCACCCCCTTTACAAATGAAGTTTTAGACAATGTGGGAGGTCAAGAAGTGTACTCTTTTACTAATGGATTTTCAGGTTACCATCAGATTCGAATTGCTCCAAAAGATTGACATAAGACAACCTTCGCTACATAAATGGGATCCTTCCAGTATACAGTTATTCCCTTTGGATTGAAGAATGCACCTACCATGTTTTCTAGAGTAGTCATCTCTGCTTTCAAGGAATTCATACATAAATTATTAGAAGTTTATTTTGATGACTGGACTATCTTCGGGTTAGTAAAATACCACATAGCTATTCTAAGACTTATGTTGGATAAATCTAGACAGCATCAGATTTCCTTGAACTTGAAAAAGTGTATCTTCTGTGCCCCTTTTGGAATTCTGCTAGGTCACATTTTCTGTAAGCAAGGACTGATGATGGATCCTGTGAAAATAGCCATTATCGTGAACCTGCCACCTCTGAAGTCTATTAAACAACTGCGCACTACGCTTGGTCACACCGGTTATTACAAGAAATTTATTAAATGATATGCTCAGATAACAGCCCCTATGGAAAAGCAGTTGAAGAAAGATATTAAGTTCAAGTGGATACCTGAGTGTCAATCAAGCTTGGATATTTTGAAGGAAAAGATGGTAACTGCTCCTATCTTAATATTCCCTGACTGGAATAAGGAATTTCATGTGCATGTCGATGCATCCTCCATTTCTCTTGGTATAATATTGGCCCAGTTAGGTGAAGCTAATATTGATCACCCCATTTCTTTTGCAAGTAGGAAATTGCCCACATAGAAGAAAAATTATACTACGATAGAACGAGAAGGTATAGCTATGGTGTATGCATTGCAGAAGTTTCGACATTATCTGTTAGGATCTCATTTTAAGATGTTTACTGACCATTCTGCTTTAAAGTATTTGGTTAACAAGCCTGTGCTAGGTGGAACGATATGCAGATGGCTGATTCTGTTTCAGGAATATGACTTTGAGATCATAGTCAAACCAGGAAGACTGAATCTAGGTCCTGACCACTTGTCGAGGCTCGAGTCGGGAGAAGAACCTATCAGCTTAGATGAAGGTCTTCCTGACGCCCAGTTGTTTTCCATCCAGATGGTTGATGAATACTTTCAGGATATTGTTCAGTATTTGTCTACAAGTTTTCCACCCGTCGAGATGACAACACAGCAGAAGAAGCAGCTGGTGGTTCGAGCAGCTGACTTTACCTTAATAGCAGGAAAACTATATAAGATGGGACCAGATGAAATAATGCACAGATGCATCCTAGAGCATGAAAAGCCGTTAATTTTGTGTAATGCCCCGGTTTTGACCCCGTTACATTAAATGTACATGATGTATATATTGTAATGATCATGGTGCGGAGCTAAAGGCCAAGGCCCCACCATTGATCGGTAATGCTATGTTTTGAATTTGTCACCGATGGTATATCGGGGCATGCGGCACATATTAAGTTTCAGCATCATGTAAATATGCATCTATAATTAATTAAAATGAACACAACCAGCTACGGCCGTGGCAACTAAATCGAATGGGGCATGATCTTCCAAGGGTAAGGATGTGGGGAAATTGTCCAACTTTAGCCAATAAGGGAAAATACCCATGTGACTTCTTCTTGTCTTTACTCAACCACATTCATTGAAGAAAGACTGTTGGTGGTTGAGGCAGTTATTGCATGGAAGGGGAAGAGTATGGGCAACCAATTTCGAATTGGGCAGAGACCCATTTTTGGAAAAACGTGTTCTGACTTCCTGGGCAAGGAAAAGGCCCAAAATCGTATGCCATTCGGCTATGCAATCACGTTTTTCAGTTTTTTCACGTTTTGGGGAGCAGCTAGAGTTTTTCCTGTGTCTTTCATTCACGATTTTGGCTATTGGTTTCATTCTTTCCATGGATGGGAGGTCGTTTTTGTAGTGTTGGGGACTGGGTTGTTTTCCCCACGTTTTTGAGCTGCTGGTGCATTTTCCCATTCACGTTTTTTTTGTGAATTCATGTGTTTTTACCATGGCTGGGAAGAGCCATTCCCGTTTTTTACTATCTCAGCAATTATTGGCCTCACGCACAGGCTATTTGGGACATTTTTCCCCTGCTGTGAGTTGTGCTCATAGATAAGCTTCAGGACTGTGCGTTTTTCCCCCACATTGTGAGTCATTTTTGCTGTTATGTATGGGGCTGTGTAATTCATTTTTACTGTTCAAGCTGTGTTAGCTAAACTGATTGCCTGAGTGCAATGGTTGGTCTTGGACTGTGTCAGGAGTAAGGATTTTGGCTTGGTTGCTTGATAAACCTGGTGCTAGGAACCACACAGACAGAACTAGAGGGCTGGCCTTCTTCTCCATCACCCCTGAATAGCACTGGAAGGGAATGCAGGGCCTGAGGGACTGTGTAGCAGAGAAGGGACTGATTCCTTGTGTTGGGTGTGGATGGGTGTCTTAGAGGTCAGGCTAGTTTTGGTGTAGGTGTTCTTGGCTCTGTAATGAGCTCACCAGCTTAGCAAATTGCCTCCATCAGCTCCTTAATGGCCTGATAAACCCAACTGAGTTGGCTTGGCTGTGTTTTGGTTGTCTTTGGCTATGTCTCAGCCTGCTAGTTCCCTTATTCCTTGGAGAATCATGCCCAGCTCGGGGGTGGCAGCGTTGCTGAGAGATTGATGAGCACGCTGGCCTATGGTTGGGTGGAACGTTGCAGCGACGTAGCTGGTTGCGGAGCAAAGCTTTCATAAGATAAGTGATATTGTGTATTTTACCTCTGCAATTCCACATTTACTGTTAATTAAAAATGAAATGAACATGTTGAATGAATGCATGTCTGAATGCTGTTATTTTCCACTGTGTATGATGATTAAATTGCTCCTGTGAATGATTAGTAATTCTGGGTGCATAATTTAGTTCAAATTCGCTTAAGCATTCTGTTCTAGGCGATTTTACTTCCTGTACATGTTCATGGGCATTTGGCCCGCTCTCATTTAGCTCATAGTCGCGTCCTCTTTTTCGGAAGGAGGCATGGGGATGTGACATTTTGGCTGAGGCACATTCTGGGGCAGCAGGAGGTCATTACGTAGGAAAATCTACAGCACAAAATATTCTGACAACCGAATTGTGGTGGCCCACAATTCATAAGGATGCAAGAGAATATTGCCATAGCTGTGACATTTGTCAGAGGATAGGAAAACCATCTAGGAGGGATGAGATGCCTCTAGTTCCATAGGTAACTTTACAACCCTTTGATAAATGGGCTATTTATTTTGTTGGACCTATCAATCCCCCTGCAAAGAAATCTGGAGCAAGATACATTATTACAACAACTGACTACCTTACTCGTTGGGCCGAAGCTCAACCAGTCAAGACCTGTAGTGCTGCTATAGCCGCAAAGTTTATCTTCAATAAAATATTGTCAAGATTTGGGTGTCCTAGAATTCTTATGAGCGATCAAGGATCACATTTCTTAAATAAGACTATTGAAGTATTGACTGAAGAATTTCAAGTATATCATCAGAAGAGTACTGCCTATCATCCTCAAGCAAATGGAACTGTCGAAGCCTTTAACAAGATCCTTGAACACGCTCTGACGAAGGTTTGCAATGCTAACATAAATGATTGGGACCTTAGAATTCCAGTAGTACTATGGGCTTATAGAACCACCTGCGAGAAGTTGACAGGCCATACACCTTTTAGGCTGGTTTATGGACAAGAAGTAGTCATGCCAATGGAGTACATTGTACCTAACCTTAGAATATCTTCTTTTACAGAGATGGATGACCTAGATATGATGAAAGAAAGGCTAGCAAAGATACTAGAACTTGAAGAGGACAGATTCATTGCAGGGTTCCAGCAGCAAGTTCAGAAAGCTATAGAAAAAGCATGGCATGATAGACACATCAAGAAGAAGCAGTTCCAGCAGGGTGATCTTGTGCTCCTATATGACAGCAAATTCATGAAATTCCCAGGTAAGTTCAAGACACATTGGAAAGGACCATATATAGTGCAGAAAGTTACTGATGGTGGTGAAGTCCAGTTAGCTAAATTGAATGGAGACATTTTACCTTCTATGGTGAAATGAAGTAGGTTAAAGAATTACACGGACAAACCGGGACCCCTTAATCAGGAGTAATAGCATGAAGGATATTCTAAGTACCAAGAATAGTTGAAATTGGGTACTAGACTATAATGAAGCTATTCTCAAAGATACGAAGTGTCAAAGACTACCAAAGTCTGAAGGTTGAAGTTTGGTTGCCGTATAGGTCAGGATGGGTTGAAGGTGCTTATTGTGTCGAAGGTTCTTGTTAAGGTGAAGCTGAAGTTAGTAGTTATGTCAGAGATTAAAGGTGTGTCGTAGCTTAAAATGTGACTGATGGGACAAACTAGACTTGGCGGCCCCAGCACGCGAACTGCCCTCGCTGCCTGCAATAATGAGATCTTGGGAAAATCTGGTGCCGTGTGGACAGGATTTCCACCACTTCATCAAATTCAGTGTCATTAATGCACCATGATGACAGATTCTATTTTAGGATCCTATAAGAAGCCACACCGACCTGCGACTCCTGCATTATGCATGTCTTTGAGTTTCTTCAGTTAGCACTATGTCGAATGACCGTGAATTCCAGAAGTTATTACGAGTGGTCAGGGAGAGAGGTCTGCTGAACCTTCTGAGTAATCCACCTGGGCAGCCATGCTCGACCAAAGCACAAAGAAAGGCAGAAGTTCGCTCTAAGGGGTCGAAAGAAAGGCATAAGTGCGGTCTAAGCCGCACAAAGAATAGCACCGGTCTTCATAGAAAAAATCTGAAACATCCCAGGATTTATCCTTCTGGTTTGGTAGAGCCACGGAGGCTATTTGTCTTATGCACCTTGACACACAATTTTGGGGACCCTAAGTTGTGGATGGTCAAATGTTTGGCAAGCAGATCGAAGGATGGGGTCGCTGATAGATCCAGAAGGCCTTAACCATCATATTACGAAGGAAAGGAACAAGCAGCCAACAACCGCATGTATGGCTTCAGCAAGCAGCGCACTATGTTTCGCCAACAAGATTATACCACCAGAAAAGAAGCTGAGTGTCCCGAGACGGGCCACTGGTGAGTCTTAGCGGCCTATTGGGGCTCGCACCCTAACGGTCCTTAAGATGGGTAACTTCATGGATTTACGGGAGTTTGTAAGCAGAGTTATGACTCAAAATAGTGTTAGGGGTGTCGGGGTTGGGTAGAAACCTTCTTTTGTAATAAACCCATGGTTTAAATCCAGGGTTTAGGGTTCGGGGTGCCCACGGTTTAAGCCCATGGTTTTGTAATAAGTGCACTATAAATAAGCACTCTTGTAAAGAAATTAGTTTAGGCTTTTTGAGGTAAGATGAATTGATGCAAAGCTAAGGCTATTTTGTAAGAGAAGGTTAAGTCCCAGCTGTGTGTGTGGAAAACCTCTGTAGCTGTGTGCGCAGAGGGTTTTGGGTGATAAAGAAAATATGCAGCTGTGTGCGCAGAGGCCTACTGCCATGTTCACAGCTTTGAGGACTTCAAGGGATCTGCAGCTGAGTGCGCAGATCAGAACTGTGGTTTTTGTAAAGAGTTGAATAAAACATAGTTCTATGGACATAACCCCTACACTAGGGGTGAACCACGTTATATCGCGTGTTGTGGTTTAGGTTGTGTTGTTGTTTTTTTCTTTATGCATTGATAAATATACATCTGATAAGTAACATCACTGCTAATTAAATAACTTCGCTGTCAATTCCCAGGAAAGGGTTAAGCAAGTCACTGTCTATTTATTTAGCTGGGAAGTTATATATGTGAATGTTGAAGTTCTGTGTTATATGAATATAAGTTATTAAAGAATAAAGGTACAGTAATATCCCTCTCCTGCTTGCAGAAACCTGATTCTACGGCACCCCATAGTTGTTTTGGGTGAGACTGCAACCTGTTCGCAGGTTGTTGCCGAAAGGGCCAACACTGTGGGTCTTTTGTTGGTGCAAAGTTAATGGTATAAATCCTAGGTATTCCCTATAGACCAACAAAGTAGCTTAGAGCTCCTAAGGTAGTGTTTCCTATCTGATATATCAGGTCTGGATCGGTTCTCCTTTTTCCTTCCAGCAAAAATGTTCTCCAATAATTCACTTGAGAGCAAAACAGGTAGAATAATGACTTGCAAAAGATAGATCAAAACCCAATCCTTTCCTTGTCTTGAGACTTTATAGACAGCCTTTTCAGTCAAAGGGACAGTTAAGTCAAGAAACCTTGATTTTTTTATTTCACCCTTTTTAATTAATTTGGGTAATTTTTAATACTTTAACTTAGGAACTTTCAACTAGTTCTTAATTAGAATTTTGTAGGTATTGTACTATTTATTATATTTTAATAATAATTAATAGTGGATGGAGCTTCTCTTTCTTTATTTCATCATTAATATTATTACTATATTTATTCTTTATACATACCATCTCTAAAATACATAATAATACAACATTTGTCTTTGGTCATCATATACCATGATCCCTAGAGTTAATGACATTTCTTCATTAAGGTCAAATAGATATATGGTTAGGTATACTAGGCCATGCATCTTTAAACATCCTTGCATGTTGGATTCCCTTGTATAACATGGTAGTTCTTTAGTACTTGAAGAAAATACAAAAATTCAAAATTTCATTTACTCACTTATAAATAATTATGATGAGATCAATATCTTTCTTGAGTTGTTTCACTCGAAAATTATTAAATTATTTTTAGTAACTCTTAGAGCTTACCAGAGACCATACTCAATGCTAAAAGAAGGAGTTACAAACTTAGTGCAATTCTAGAGCTCTTCACTCAACACTAATTCTAGCATGTGCTTGTATGATACACCTAGGGATACAATGGGCAAGGATGCGATGTTCCAGAGATTATGCTAAAAATCAACATGGAAGGCTCTAGGGCTTATTCCCAACACTTCCAACTATCTTTTCATCTATTCTAGAGCTTCTTGCTCAACACAAATGTAAGTACTCACATGCTGGAGAGTTTCTTGCTCAACACAAAACATTAATTACCCATGTGCTCCAGATCTCCTTGCTCAACACAAAACATCTCATCAATCATGTCCTTCAAGTTCCATGCCCAACACAAACAAGCATATCTATATCATCAATAATTGGCTTATTTCCAATATATAAAACAAATAATTATGTTCATATGTAGCGGGGTCTTCGACCCAATATAACAAAATAAAACATCAAGATAACATCATAATCAATAAGGTCCCGCTTATTAGTGTTAGGTAAAAAATTCGGGATATTACATCCCTCCCCACTTAGAAAAACACCGTCCCTGGTGTTCTCAGGGACTCAGAATGAAATCACGAAACAAGTCGGGGTAAGCATTTCTCATGATGGATTCATTCTCTCAAGTAGCCTCATCGACTTCGAAGTGCTTCCATTGCACTTTTAACTAGACTATGGTGCACTTCCTGAGATGCACCTCTCTTTTGTCCAATATATAAATATGTTTAGTGGAAAACTCCCCTTCAGGTTCAAACTCTAATAAGGACCAATCAAGTACATGTTTAGTATTATAACCATATTTATTTAACAAGGATGCATGGAAAAAATTATGGACTCTCATGTGCACGGGTAACACTAGCTCATATGTCATTGGCCCTTTCTTTGCCAGTATTTCAAAAGTTCCACAAAATATAGGTGCTAACTTACCACACCCACCCAAGCTCAACGAGCTTCATTTAGCTTTTACTTTCAAGTAGACATGATCTCCTATTTGAAAGTCTTTACCTTTTCTTTTCCAATCCGCGTAACTTTTCTCACGATCTTGTGCTTCTTTAAGGTTCACCTAGGCCTTGGTAACCAACTATTCCAAGTCCATTAATAAATCAGGACCTAACATGAGTCGATCCAACAGGTTATCCCAAGTAACTAGTGTTCTACACTTCCATTCATAGAGCACCTCAAAGGGACTCATCTTGGAGGAAGCCTGATAACCATTTTTTTACACAAACTCTGCAAGATGCAGGTAGTCTTCCCACTTGGTGGGGGACGACATACATCCTAAGCATGTCCTCAACAATTTGGTTTACTCTTTTTGTCTTCCCGTTTGTCTGCGGGTGGTTAGCAGTGCTAAAGTTCAACTGCATCTCTAATCCAGAGGATAAAGATCTCCAAAATTTTCCTGTAAACTTAACATATTGATCGGAGATGATTTCCTTTGGTATCCAGTGTGATCTAAATATCTCCTTTAAGAAGATATCAACAATGTTCACTTCCTTGTATGTTGACTTCACAAGAATGAAGTGTGCTTCTTTTGACAACTTGTCAATGACTACAAAATAGAATCCTTTTGCTTCTTAATTTTTGGTAGATCAATGATAAGAACCATACTAATGACCTCCCACTTCCATTCTGGAATGGGTAATAGCTACAACAATCCTAAAGGATGTTGATGCTCATCTTTGACTAGCTGACATTCCTAACATTTCTCTATAAACATCACAATGTAGACCTTTAACTTAGGTCAGAAAAAGTGTCTCTTGACAGCGGATATCATCTTTTGATATCATGGGTGCTCGATGAAATTCCATGAGGATGCTGGACCGAATGTCCCCTCCTTCTAGAACATACAATCGCTCCTTGGACCATAGCAGTCTGAATTCATCTACCTTGTATTTTTTTTGTTGTTGAAACAACTTGTCGTCTTTGACTTTCTTGAGGATTTCTACATAGAAACGGTTAACTATGTTGGATGTTCTAATCCTCTTAGCCAAATCCGCATTGGTTTGACTTAAAGTCACCTCAAATATCATATGAGTTCATTGGCTCAAAGCATCGAAAACCTTATTCTCTTTTCCCATAATATGCTTTAGCTCTAAATGGTATTCACTTAGTAAATCCAACCATCTGGCTTGCCTCGCATTCAGATCCGGTTAATTGAATAAATATTTCATACTCATATTGTCTGTCTTCAGAAGGAACTTCCTTCCCTTGAGCTAGTGCCTCCACATCTTCAAGGCGTGGATGATGGCCACTAACTCAAGATTGTGCATGGGGTATTTTTTCTCATGATCTTTTAACTTATACAATTCATAATAGATCGCGTGATCGTTCTACAAGAGGACTCCTCCAATTCTTTCCTTCCTTCGATCTGTGCAAACAATGAAATCCCCATATCGATCCGCAATTTGTAGTATTGATGCAGACATCAAAATCTGTTTAAGCTTTTGAAAACTTTCTTTGCACTTGGTAGTTCATAAGATCTTGTTTTCTTTCTTTTTCAAAGCGGTATTGGGGTAAGCAATCTTGAAAAGTTCTCAATGAACTTTAGATAATATCCGACTAGTCCCAAATAAGACCTAATGTAAGTTATACTAGTAGGGGTAGGCCAATATTTTATGGCTCTAATATTTTCCTGGTCCACAGATATCCCTATCTCGGAGATAATGTGACCTAATTACTATATTTGTGCTTTGTAAAAATCACATTTACTAAACTTAGCGTAAAGTTGGTGTTCTCGCAACACTCATAGTACTATGTGAAGGTGTTCTTCATGTTCCTCTTTATTCTTGGACTAAACTAGGATTTCATCTATAAATATAAAGTATGTAGATACTTACTGAATATATTGTTCATCATACAGATAAAGTATGTAGATGCATTGGTCAACCCGAACGGCATCACTACAAACTCGTAGTGCTCGTAACTCGTACGAAAGGCAGTTTTATTAATATCCTCATCACGAATCCGTATTTGATGGTACCTGGATCGTAAGTCAATCTTTGAAAATATTTTGGTTCCTCCCACCTAATCGAACAAGTCATCAATTCTAGGGAGTGGGTATTAGTTCTTGATATTCATTTTGTTCAACTGACAGTAATCGATGCACATACGGATCATACCATCCTTCTTCTTTATGAAAATTATCGGTGCTCCCCAAGGGGACACACTGGATCGGATATAACCTTTCTCTATCAACTCCTGCAACTGTAGTTTGAGTTCCACCAATTCTGGTGCACTCATGCGGTAAGGAGCTTTGGAAGACAGAACTGATCCTGGTGTCTATTCAATGGAAAATTCTAGGTCTCATTTCTGAGGTAATCCTATGATTTCCTCAGGAAATACATCCTTGAATTCTTCAAGAACATGAAATTATTATATGCATTGTTCCCTCTAAGACTCTATGTCTCAGATGTTTACTGCAAACAACTTGCAGCCTTTCCTAACGCATTTCTTCAGTTGTAAGGCATATATTTGCCTTACGGAAACCTTCTTTGGAATACCCTAAACCTTCACTTGGTTCCCTTGGCTATCAGTACAGAAGATTGACTTGTGTAAGCGATCGAGCACGACATGGTGTTGTTCCAACCAGTTTATGCCGATAAGTATATGGTACGATCCTAAGTGTAGGATGTTCAGGTCTACCTATGTAGGAAAACCATTCAGGCTTACTTCACAATATTTAACTATTTTTGAAACTTTTTGTTTCATACCTGTGGCTAACTGTACCATCCAAGGTTTATCATGCTTTACCTTTCCTAGTTTGCATACATCAACAATTTTAGGTGAAACATAGCTCCAGAAAAGCACAGGGATCAATAAGTATTGAAATAGAAGTGTTCAAGATCTTACCTTCTATCTCAACCATTGTAGCTTGATGATCTTCCTCTCGGCCATGCAATGCTACATAAATCCGTGGTGTTCCAGCTATGTCTTCTACATTTGGTTCTTCTTGTAAGTTGTGCAACACCCCACTGGTATTGCTATTACAATCTCGGGAATAATGAGGACCACTACATTTCCAACACTTGATATGTAGCAGGGTAGCGTTAGCTCCACTTGCTACAGGCTTGTCAACATTAGGAGTTGGTATATATGGCTTCATACTAGGTTTGTTGAAGTTCTTGTTCATTGGAAAACTGTTACTCTGCTTTTAGTATGGCTGTGGGTTAAACCCAGGTTTGCATTTATCAGAAAAGTTCTGAGACTTGTCTATGTTCTAGTTTATGTTCGCTTGTTGTGGCTTCCCATGCTCATAGCAGAGCCTAGCCTTGTGCAGCATGCTATCCAAAGTTTTTGGCATCTTGAATTCAATCCTTTACTGAAAGCTGGGAGGAGGACATCCTAAAAACTATTGGATCTTTACCTTTTCATCCCTAATGTAAGGTACATAATGTAACATATCTAGAAATTTGTTTTAAAAAGCATCCATAGTCATGGATCCCATACACAGTTCATGAAACTCTTTCACTTTTATGTCAATGAACCTTTCCGACATATATTTATCTTGGAAAATTTTTCAAAATTTATCCCAGCTTATTTCTCTTAGCTCATATTTCTTGGTGTGTTTCAAATATCTCCACCATCTTGTTGTTTTTCCATTCAAGTTATAGATGGAATTCTGAGCCTTCATCTCACTCGAGTAGTTATGAACTTGGAAATATTTGCTCATGCCCAACTGCCACTCTTCAGCTTTCTGCCTAGTGTTTACTTCAACTTCATAGGTGGGGGCTCTTATTTTTCAAAATTCCCCACGGAGACTGTCATAACTTCTTTGTTTCTTTCTGCATGGAGAAAGAGAGTCATCATTGGAAGGGTTGTGATGATCTCCCTTCATTGTTTCAGGAGCACGTTCCTATTTTCCTTCTTCTCTTGGGTTATTGGCCCATTTATGGTAAGGTTCTCTTTTGGATCTTTTTGTGGACTGAGTAGGTTTTCCCTACGAGAATCCTCCAGTCATATTTCTTAGTAATGCTTCATTAATAACTTCTTGTTCCTTTCTCTCATTTAGAATAACTTCTTTGAAACTTTGCAATTCTGCTTGAAGACTATGTATGGTCTTCAAAATATTAGAATTCAATTCCACCACTAGTTCTGCTTCCCAGGTGGGGGTGTTCATCTTTCCTTGTCGGTTGTTATCCTCTTTAGTATTCATAATCTGAACTATTCTGTAAAAATTCCTGAAATTACACAAATTTTTAATAACAAGAAAATTTTTGTTAGTAACAAAATTTAATAACATAGTTTATTTCCTTTGCAGTGAATTCTTGGTGTGTCCATAGGTCTCTGAGTGTTGAAATTGGGCTCTGATATCACTTGTAATGTCCCAAAAATTTGAAAAAAAAAATTATTAGGCTAGTAAAAACTACCTATGCTAGAAATTATTGACTCTTCTAGAACATAACATATACTGAATGTACCACTATTTGGTTTTAAGTTTTTCTTAAGTTCTATCGTCTTAATTTTAGTTATGATTATTACTGTACTTTACTTAAGATGCCATAATGTTGATTGCTACATTATTCTTATGGTTATGCATTTTTGTGTATGTGTAGTTACTTGATTATATGCTTTGTTAATTTCAGCTTTTGTTTACTTATTATTGACATGGTTCTAACTTAGCTTTGTTCATGGAACCAAAGTGGGCGGAGTGGCAGGACTAGTTCTCCCATGTAACTTATTGACAGGTAAAATTTTCTACTTGTTTAGCGGGATTACTTAGTTCAGTTTTGACTAAGGCACTCTTAACGTTTTTACATGCAAGTGTACTTACACTCGCAACTAGCGACACCTGCCGATTGTTATTATTTCTCTGTGCAGACTTGGTTTAGTGACAAGGTAATTACCATGGTTATTCCTTTTAAGACATAGACTAACTATATAAGTGACACTTATTATCCATTATAAGTTACTGATCAACTGTTCAAATCTTAACCTATTTCTATTTTGTGTTTATTTTATTAAAACTATTAACCTATGTTTTAGTTTTCTTGGCAGGTTTACAAACCTTGGTTAAAGACCAAAAAGTTTGACTTTATGAAAACAAGTTTACTACAGCATATTTCATATTCCATGGTTCTAATCTTATTTCCTGGGGAAAAAATTATAGCAAAGTTTTAAGGTTTAGAGCCTATTGTGCGTAGTGCATATAATACTGTATACCCTGCATTAGACTTTGGGGTGGTGAATATATATTATGGTTTAAACGTTACACATTGGGGTTTAATGCTTCTGCATAAACTGAAGGCCATTGATATTGGATCGATTCTAAACTATAGGGAAATGGGTTTTGGAATTTTAATAATGGGTCATAGGCTGGCACCATTAATGCGCCTTGGAGTTTGTGGCAACCCCAGATTAGGGCTTGGCTCACGATTGACTTGGTCATTTTTCTATCTTTGTTAGTTGTTTGGTCTCGACTCTACGCAGTGGGTGAAGGATACTTCCAAGATAATGGATGTATAGATTCATTGGTTTCACAGCATTGTTGTTTGTTTTTTGGCTCATTCGGCTTTCATACTTCCCATCCTTCATAGTGTTTCATCATTGCA
This sequence comes from Pseudotsuga menziesii, assembly GCA_001517045.1. Taxonomy (NCBI): domain Eukaryota; kingdom Viridiplantae; phylum Streptophyta; class Pinopsida; order Pinales; family Pinaceae; genus Pseudotsuga; species Pseudotsuga menziesii. The sequence continues at coordinate 44,937 of LPNX010000532.1, read as the reverse complement.
AGTGACAGTGCTGGCTAGAAGATGTATACACGATTCCGAGCCATGGGCTATTATTACCATTCTAGTAATCCTACTAACAAATAGTTTCTCTCCACCTCTTGTCTTTAAGACTGGGTTGTAACGTGTTGTAGTTGGAGTTTAAATTATGGGGTTTCATTGGCCTTTGGGTCTGAGTATGAAAAGACTTGGGTTTTTGTAAACATTATGGTGTTTATCCCTAAAGCGAAAAGTGGGTGCCTTAGCATGCTCTATGTATAATTTGGTTACGTGTTTGGAGATGTAACAGGCCATGGCAGCACCATTGCTTACAATGGTGCAAGGTCGTAACCAGTTTGAGTTTGTAAACTATGTTAATGTAATAAAACGTTGAGTTATGAATACAAACCATGTTTATGATTTGAAATGGTTATTAAATTGGTACTGTGTATCATTTTCCTTTGTTATAAGCGTTGGGTTTATTATAATGTTGCATTTGGATCCTAGGTTATTAATTACATAGTATTTTCCTTTGTTTATTTTTAATAGTTATAAAAATGGATAAAATTTCAGCGAGATGGATTTGGGGCCATGCCTTACATGGCGTTGGTACTCTTTATTGTGGTTGCGATAACAAAGGGGTTTTAGACCTACAATTGGATTTTAATGTATAATGTGGGAATGTAATTAATCGTGGGTGTAAACCCTGCATTGACAAAGTTGTTGTAGGTTTCTTCATTGATAGTGTGTAGATAATTAAGGGTTTATTTTAGTGGACTATGTGTTTAATTAAGTGGCCAAGGTTGTGATTACAGCGTAGGTGCACATGGGAGGGTGTCACGACCTCTCGGTAACAAATTGGATTTACTATGAAGTTGTTTCTAGTATTGATATGATGTATGGTTTATAAGGGTCTTAAGACCTCTATAATAGAATATCAGTGTGAATATACAACCTATGTGTGAAATGACATCGTGTGGCTTGGGTAAAATATTTAAGACCCTATGGGAATTCGATCCTGGTTCGTTACTTGTGACAAGCATTTGTAAATGGATTATTATGAATAAAATTTATTATGGTTGTTTATATAATGAGAACCGTGTGTTATGTATGCAAAAAATCATTTTGTGTCTACAAGATTCACTCCTATGACCTGGGTGCAATTGCTTGGTTAATATACGATTTCTATGTTCTAAAGATAATAATGTGGTTTTTATTTGGGCATTTATAGTGTCCATGGGATTTGATCCTGCGACCTCATTGCACTAACATGGTTCTTATTTTTAAGTATTGGAATGTTAATTTGGTTTGTCTATTACATGATGGCTGTGAGTAATATTTAGATGAGACTATTATGATTGATGGCATGAGATTATGATTATGTAATGTTGTAATATTAAAGGGATGTGAATTTACATAGGAAAGGAAATTGATCTTAGACCATGAATGGTCTCGATACTTTCTGTGTTTACTTGATTATGATAATGTTTATTTTAATTGACATGATTTGGTATTTAGTGTAGATTTGTTTAAGCATACCTTGAAAGGTCTTCGCTAGTTTTTATCTTAGATTAAATATTGTGCTGATAGATTAGATTTATAATTCTATTTTATAATAGTTAGAATATATATATATATACATATACATATATATATATATATATATATATATATATATATATATATATATATATACCAGTTATATACTAATAGTATACTTAATTAGTTTTCTTGTTATTAGAATTAGATGATACTAAATTAAATCTAGTTTTTAATTGCAGCATGGCTCTGGTGATAGATGAAACCTGTAAGTAGAGTAAATAGGCCAAAGAAAAGAAAGGTAATAGATCTGAAATAAAACCTAGTTTGCAATTCACACAGTTTCAATAGTAAAAGTAATACAAGAATAAAACTAGGGTGCAAAACCTTGATAAACATTTATAAATGAATTAAAATTGAAGAAGTAAACTAAATGAATAAACCCTGGATAAATCTAGCATAAGAAGTAAAGTACATCCTAGGGTTATAATTTAAAATGTAAACCCTATAATATTTAAAAAGAAATCAAACAGATAGGGTTAGAACATATAATGTGAACCCTTTCCTAATTAAGCCAACTTTTATTCTAGAAAAATAGAATAGGCAGACTAGGATCTCAGACTTGAAATCTGAATCTTCTTTAATGGCTGAAACTGGAGACTCAAATAACTAACATTAACAGTTCATAGGAAGATCTCACCTCTGTATTAGATGACCGAATCACTTGGGAACTACAATGTTCCACCCAACCATGACTCGGAACCGTTCCTGTTTTCAATCCGGATCCCCCAGAGTTGGACTCCAACATGCAAGTAGCTTAGAGCTCCTAAGGTAGGGTTTCCTATCTAGTATATCACGTCTATATATGTTCTCCTTTATATTTTAATAATAAATAATAATGGATGGAGATTTTATTTCTTTCCTTCATCATTAATATTATTACTATATTTATTCTTTATACATACCATCTATAAAATACATAATAATATAAAATTTGTTAACATTTGTCTTTGGGCATCATATACCATGATACCTAGACTTAATGACACTTCTTCATTAAGGTACAATAGGTAAATGGTTAGGTCTACTAGGCTGGGCATCTCTAAACATTGTTGCATGTTGTATTCCCTTGTATAACATGGTAGTTCTTTAGTACTTGATGAGAATACAAAAATTCAAAATTTCATTTAATCACTTATAAATGTCTCTGATGAGATCAATATTTTTCTCGAGTCATTTTCACTCGAAAATTATTAAATTCTTTTCAGTAACTCCTAGCACTTACCAGAGCCCATACTCAACACTAAAACAAGGAGTTACAAACTTAGTGCAATTCCAGAGCTCTTCACTCAACACTAATGTTAGGATGTGCTTGTACGATACACCTAGGGATACAATGGCCAAGGATCCGATGTTCCAGACCTTGTGCTCAACATCAACTCGGAAGGCTCTAGGGCTTATGCCCAACACTTCCAATTATCTTTTCATGTGTTCCAGAGCTTCTCGCTCAACACAAATGTAAGTACTCATGTGCTCCAGAGCTTCTTGCTCAACACAAAACATTAATTACCCATGTGTTCAAGAGCAACTCCCTCAGCATAAAACATCGCATCAATCATGTGCTTCAGGGTCCACTACCAACAAAAACAAGCATATCTATATAATCAATAATTGGGCTATGCCCAATATATAAAACAAATCATCATGTTGAGATGTAGTGGGGTCTTTGACTAAATATATCAAAATAAAACATTAAGATAATGTCATAATCAATAGGCTCCTCCTTATAAGTGTTACGTCCAAAATTCAGAATATTACACTTACCCATGTAAAAGCTTCACATCGGACATATTTCACTTTGGGGGAATCCAAATATATCACTTAATAGAATTTAATTTTCCAAATCATTTATGATTTTCTACCTGCTAGGGTGGATTCTGACCCAAAAAACCCCAGTTTTTTATTTAGAAACTCACATCGATACCGTGACCAAGGATACAAGCATTCATACTCTAAACATATGAATGCAATGTTCAATATAGAAATCATTTTAAGTAAATTGAAGCACTTCATACATTTCCTAGTGGCTAAGTGTCAAAACCTTCCCTCTATTACAAATCGATGATATCCTTGGTCACCTTGGTGTCCCTTTAAGATGACTAAGAACTCATTGAAATTTTATTTCCCTAGAATTTCATACTCTGATACCTATCTATCAAGCCCCCACTTCTCAATATGACAAAGCCTAGTGGTACATAAACCAAATCAAGGATTCAAAATATCCCAACCACGAATTAACTTATACAAACATTGAAAAACATAGTTAACCATGGGATATAATTCCTAATCAATAATTAACTTTGGTTAACCAATGATTAGCTTGGACTAATGAATAATCTCAATGGTTATCTCATTCCTCCCTGGCTTTTTAGACATCAGAAATCAGGAGTCAAAATGCACAATTGGTTCTTAACGAACCATCTATGACTTCCCAATTTTGGCTACTATCTTCCATACATCGGGAGTCGAAATTTGGAACTAAAAATAGGTTCCCATGAAACCAACCTTATTTACCAACACTAACATTTCAATTTGAGGAAAGTCAAAACCTGAAAAAAATTTCTTAACGAACAACCCCCAACTTTATGATATCAACTACTATACTCTACACATCGCGAGTTGAAAGTTGGACACATAAAATTGGTTCCTAACGAAACCAATTCAACTTGTCGAATTTGATTTTTTGATCACATGAATCAGAAGTCTATACTGCAAAATGAAGTCCAAAAAGACAATATTGTTTTCTCCACCCCATTGTCATTATTTCCATATTCATGACATTTTCGACATCGATATTTGGAACTCGACATCGCATAATTGATCCTTGGAAAAATACTTCCATCATGGTTTCCTCAATGTCCATACATTGGACCTCTGAAGTCTGCACCGCTGAACAATAACCTTGCACGAACCATCTATCGGTATCAAGATCGACACTTTGGCATCCACACCAACATTGTGTTTCTTCTACAAGAAGCCTTCCAATCCCGATGTCTGCACTATGACATTGGTGCATAGACACTTTAGTCATTGGCTGCAAACATGTTATTTAAAATCCTTCCGAGCCACAATTTCCCTTTTGGCCTTATAAACCTTCGACCATGGATATTCAACAATATTCCTCTGATTCAAGCTCTTCTCATTTACCCATTCAAGAACACGACTAAGGAATGAATACAACCTTTCAATATCCTAGTTACGATTTTGAAAAACTAGAGAATGTGTGCAGATGCAATTAAACATACACAACAGGGATATAACTTATCAATATGCACAATTCCTGCATAAACTTTCCTTATCATCATAGGCATACCAACAAGAAAATCATGCTCAGAGATAAAATCATTTGTAGACTACAAACATGCATCTTATTGAATAATCCAATCCTCCATTTAATTCAATTGAACATGAACAAATAATCATCCATCGCATAGAAACTCTATGAATTCATTAAAAACAAAACACTTAACTTTCTAACCAAAGTCATCTAAATAACTAGCTATGTGAGGACAATGTACCACCCAACCATAGGTATCTGTCTAGCCTATATTGTTTCAACCAATAGGCCACCTCCTAAGCTAGGATACGTTATCCACTAAGGAGATCCACACAGGATCACTCACAACAATGGGTATACACACTCAGGCTAGACCTATGCAAAGATGGGTTTATCAATCATGTAGATACATCAATATAATGACAATTAAAGAGATGATCTCAAACATAGAGCTACAAGCATTTCGTTCAACCTCATTTGGCCTTGGCACGTACATCACCATCCACACTCATCTTAAGGAGCGTCCCCTTCTCTGCTACATAGTCTCTCAAATGACCCTTCCTCTAGTTATGTTCAGGGTAAGTAAATAATATCCAAGCTTCTTAAATGACATAAATTTTCATTCCTTGACCGGTTTTCATATTCCACAGGAATTCCTAGCTTTTTTAATGTTCACATACGAAGATCTTTCACTAGTTATTGGTTCTACCAAAGTTCCTGTTAAAATGCATTGCACACTGCTAATTCTCTTCTAGATTATCCATGTTCTTTCACACTCTAATTCAGATGAATGGAAAAACCTTTTGATAAGGTAAATTGACTTTTAGATCAATCAAATCAACCGACATCCTTCCATATTGACTTTTCAATTTGGTCAATACCCTGCCATACTGATTTTTGAATTCGGGCCATCTCCCACTAAATGGAGGAGTTGATTTCTCATATACTTTCTTACTACATAATTAAAGAGTGGAAAGTAGACCCACTTGGGTTCTCAAGAGGACAGTTGGAAATAGAGGGTTGACTCTCCCACACCCCCTTACCTCTCTCTAGTGGATAACCACAACCGCTCATTTTATTTCCTCCATAGCCAACCTTTGACTCTTTATTTGGTTTATAAATACTTACATTCTTGTACATCTTCCCTGGCTTACTAGCACATGGTATGAAAAATATATAATACTCTCCTTTCTAGTGTTAGGCATTCACTAGAGGTGTCTTGGCATTGAGCTACACACTAGTAATGAGTACATCACATCTACACAAATTTACACATCAAGCCAATATATTTGAGTGGTCAAAATGGGACATTACAAAACATGGTTAGTGATAGTTTAATACAACGAATGATGATTAATCATGGTGAACCATAATGTGTCACTCATTATTAAGCATGGTTGACTATGGTAAAACATGGCCAGCCAAAACTATCTAATTTCAACCATAGTCAACCATGGTTAACTAAAGTGTAATTCCCCATTTTAACTTAGGTACCTAAGCTACATTATGATCTATTTTCTATTTATTTCTTATTGTAGGTGGACCTCGCTTAAAGTGATAACATTTTACTACATGACCATATGTACCTACAAGTATTGTGAAAGTTATGAGTAAATTTATGTTAAGGTTTTGTTATTTACGTCGAGAATGCAATTAAAATGAAATATTTTGGGTACATGGATACCAACTTGAATCAAATACATAAATGAATAGATAAAGTACCAGGTGAGTGGTACATAGATGCGCTTGTTTCCTTTCACTGATTCGTCGATTATTAAAATAGTAATCACATACATATACTTATATTGTTATGCATGACCTCCCATGTGTTTAGGGAACTAACCTATCGATTAATGGGATAAGTTATAGACAAATAAATATCACACTAAAGTGACATTGATTTATAACTACTTTGATATGATGTGTGGGAAGATGCAGATTGTATAGGAAGCACAATTGCCCAAACTAATTATTTGATGCCATAGCTTTCAGAACATTGATAACAATGAAATATGCGTTTGAAGGTTGTTAACCCTTGATCTATTGGGGGGTGAAGGAATTACGCACTATTTATCCTATGAAACGTGGAGTCATGGGAGGGTTGTGCTAAGGCACACCTGCTAACATGTGTGATGACGACCATGAGTTCCCCATTGAGGAAGCTTGGTCGATGTAGTCGACACTTCCACGTCTGGGTTCTATTTGTAGTTAGGACAATATAGTTGGCACTCCAAGATATTTTTGCAGAGGAATGATAGGATGAGGAAGATAGTTGTGAAGTAGACAAAGGATGTAGGTAGCAATACTGTTCGAGATGATAGTTAGCAGTTTGTTTGTTTACATGTGTGTCTTAAAATTGTTGCTTTACACATGTACAATAAACTGAATATTCTATGCAATATGGTTAATATAATATTTTAATTAACTAGTTAGTGAAATTATTTATGTTTGACTCTTGAGTTATTGTCTTGCATATTTGCTTGGGAATTAATAGGAATTTTGCAAGTGAGACTCATAATGCTATTGTTACTAAACGCACAAGCCATATATGCGCAATCTCCTCTTCCAAAATTGGAGTTTGTGCTTTCCCAACTCGAGTTCGCTTCTTTTGTTATTTGAGCTTATTTGGAAAGCAGGCTTGAAAGTACGAGGCCTCGATTCGAGCCGAAGGATTTGGTATAGTAAACAATAAAATAACATTCAAACTACATTAACTTTTTGTCACGAACCAATCCGACAACAATCACCTTTGGTTTATAATTCCTTATCACGGTTTTGTTTTGATGTGATATTGGAATCTAAACTTATTGAGCGTCGATAACGGTTCGAACCTTTGGATTAATTTCTTATGCATTTAGTTTTGTCGTGCATAACATCAAATCCAGCTATTCTTCAATATCCTATTTAATAAGTCGCATTACAAAAGTAAATACTTTTCAAGTCGACACTATATGTATATTAACCCGTCTCCATTGCCATCGGAATCACCCTTTCTAGCAAAAGGAGAACACCAGAGGATAGAATGGTATTTTTAACAAAAGGACGAAAACACATTTCAAAACCTATAACAAGGCGTTTTTAGGAAACAACTCCGTCTTTTGAAGAAAGCGAAAACACGCAGAGATCAAATAACAGAAAATGGTATTTTAACAAAAGAGAATTACATAAGTAAAAGAATATAATATGGCATTTCTAATAATTATCAGAATCAAACTTAAGTCAATTGATGGAATATTGCGTTTATAACAAATAGCAAAAGCGCTTACATTCTTTTTAGAGATTTGAGGAATTTATTTATTTTTATTTTATATGAATATAAGTTTTATTTTAAACGTGGGATTTCTCATTATAGAAAGGGATTTACTTTTTTGAAGCATCATATTCTTAAAAATAAAATTGAATTAAATGATAATTTAAATTAAGAGAAATTTGATAGGGGTTTAATATTTAATAAAATTTTAAAATTGACTTAGGTTTTTNTCATATTCTTAAAAATAAAATTGAATTAAATGATAATTTAAATTAAGAGAAATTTGATAGGGGTTTAATATTTAATAAAATTTTAAAATTGACTTAGGTTTTTTTTTTTTCAATATGGTATAAGAACAAGAGCTATGAGGTGGCAATGTCTTAGAAGTTGCCAATAGTTGTTGCTATGAGATGGAAGCTATAGAAACAATAATGTATGGGTGTTATTAATATGTGTTACTATAAGATGAAAGCTAGATAGAAACAATAATGTAGATGGAAAAACATGTTTGATTCATTTACACATGTATAAGGAAAATGTGAGGCGTAGTATAAGTGCGAACCAAAATGCCCCCATCCCCTTGGAATCTCGCAAAGAAATTATTACTCAAATCAGAAGTTCCAGTGTTCAAATCACAACTTAGGTGATCTCAGTAGTTTTAAAGTAAGGTATTTAGTCTAGGAGAAGGCACTGAATTTGATAAAAAATTGGTCGAAAAACCGGGCCGTTTTAGTTGTCTTTTATCTTAGGGCCAAATGTGATCTATTTTCCATGTGATTTAGGTTATGGCCAATACTTTAATCATCATGCACATTAGATTAAGCTATGAGTAAGTCTTATTAGTTTTGGACATGCACATGTTAGATGCTTGATTTCACAAATGCCATGAGTGTATATTAGTTTAAGACGATCAAGTTATTTAAAGTCCGATCTAAGATTCAAAGTAACTTCCAAGCTGGCTTCATAAGAAATGATTGATTTGATACTTGTCAACCCAAATCATGTAGTCTACTTCAAAACATTGTTATTGTATTCATTTTTTCAAGTTTGTATACTTAAACTTTTGCATAATTATATAATAGTAATTTTAAGTATATCCAAATATGTAATTTCAAATG
>LPNX010000532.1:4858-35674 GCA_001517045.1 Pseudotsuga menziesii | reverse complement strand
TATATATATATATATATATATATATATATATATATATATATATATCTGTGTGTGTGTGTGTGTGTATGTATGCTTGTTTGTGTTGGGCGTGGACCCTGAAGCACATGATTGATGAGATGTTTTTTGTTGAACGAGAAGCTCTGGAACATCGGATCCTTGGCCATTTTATCCCTAGGTGTATCGTACAAGTACATCCTAGCATTAGTGTTGACTTAAGAGCTCTCGAATTGTACTAAGTTTGTATCTCATTGTTTTTAGCGTTGAGTATGGGATCTAGTAAGCGCTAGGAGTTACTGACAAGAATTAATGATTCTGGAGTGAAAACGACTCGAAAAAAGTATGGATCTCATCACACTTATTCATAAGTGATTAAATGAAATTTAGAATTTTTGTATTCTCATCAAGAACTGAAGAACTACCATGTTATACGAGGGAATCCAACATGCAAGTATGTTTAAAGTTTCCTAGCCTAGTAGACCTAACCATCTACGTGATGACGTTAATGAAGAAATTGTCGTAAGTCTAAGGATCACAATATGTGATGCCCAAAGAAAAATGTTAAAAAATGTTATATTATTATGTATTTTATACATGGTATGTATAAAGAATAAATATACTTATAATATTAATAATGTGAGAAAGAACGAAAAGTTCCATCTATTACTATTATTACTAGGATAAAAATTATATAGTATAATACCTATAAAAGTCCAATTAGGAACTAGCTAAAAGTTCCTAGGTTAAAATATTAAAAGTACTAAATTAAATAAGAAATGGTTAAATCAAGAAAGGAATCATTTCTTCATTTAACTGCCCCTTTGACAGAAAAGTCTGTCTATAAAGTCCAAAGCCAAAGAGAGGCTTAGGGATCTCATCTATCTTTTGCAGTCTTTAATGTGACAAAATTATCAAGAGAGTTCTTGGAGAACATTTCCTAGAAAGAAAAGAGAGAAGTCATCCACACCTGATATTCAAAATAGGGTAGCCTTACCTTAGGAGATCTAAGCTACTTGCATGTTGAAACCAGCTCAAGGGGATCCAGATTCAACCAAGATTAGTTTTGGGTCATGGTTTGGTGGAGCATGGTAGTTCCCAAGTGTTTCAGTCATCTAATACAGAGGTCAGATCTACCTATGATTTGTTAATGCTGGTTATGTGAGTGTGCAGGTTTCATATTTTAAAGGAGCTTCAATTTACAGGTATGAGGTCTTGGACTCCTTATTTCATTTTCTAGAATAAATGCTGGTTAATTCAAGAAAATGTTTACTTTATACTTTCTAACCCTATGTGCTTGTCTTCTATTTGAATATTCTAGGGTTTACTTTTTAATCCATAACCCTAGACTGTAATTTAATTCCTGTTTAAGATCATCAATGGTTTGATATTTTTAGGTTTTACTTTTCTATTGTCTTTTAATTATTTAGTATTGTCTCCCTACAAACTAAGATTTATTTCAGATTAAATACCTAGCTGATAGTTGTCCTATATACTCTACTGATAGATTGCATATTGTCAGTAGAGGCATGTCTTAATTAAAAAGAATGGTTCAGAAGTAAGTTTCATAGCTAGAATAATCTATAACAAAGTTAATTAGTCTATTAAATAAAACCTAACAAGTATATTATATATATACACAAATGAATTGAAAGGAAATAGGAACTTAATTTTTAAACAATTAATATTATAAATATATCTAAAAGGCTAACCATAAAATACCAAATACCAGAGCTAATATTAAGAACCAACCAATACCTTTCAAGGTCAGAATAAATAACCATAGGCTAATAGTCAAATCATTCCCATTAAAACAAATATCATCCTAATCTTTTTAACAGTCCAAATAATCAAGGCCCTACACATGGTCCATGATTTATAACCACTATACTATCTGTAAATCCAAGTATAAACCAGAATATTAAATTACAAATAATATAAATCTATGACATTAAGTAAACAAGTCGAACCATATAAGTATTAAAATCCACATAACAAAACTTTATAATCGAAATCGTATAACATAATATAAAAGGTCCAACATAATACTATCTACAACAAACCTATAAAAATAACCAAACTGTAGTTACAACACTAAATTAAAAACTCTATAATTTGAACAAGAGATCCGAGGATTGAATCCCATGGACACCCAAATGTCAAAACGCATACCATAATACTCAATGCCATTATATAAAATAAACCATAAGCATTTTAACAACCCAAAGTAATTATACAAGAGGTTACAAGAATCGAATCTTGTGGGCTCTTAAGCCCAAATCGCAACCACCCAATTATTAAAAACTCCATGTATAAAAAACGACCAGAATTCGAATCTTGTAGAGTCATTCTACATTTCATAAGGCCACACTATACACAGAGTGTATGCAGGTTGTAACTATAAAACAATTTCTCTACAAATAATTCGTGAGACTATCATTTTTTGCACAGACGTTGTAAACACGGCCTCGTCCCCATAAATAAAACATACAATTAACTAAACTAAACCTTTTCAAATGCGTGGAAAACCTGTCAACAACCAACCTACAACAAGGATTTCCAACGCAAGGTTTTTACACCCATGCCCGATATTACTTTTCCATTTACGCAGTAAATACTAAAACAATAAGTATGCACCCATCTAATTTATCGCATCTACCCTAGAGAGTGCTCATGCCATTCACGACATGGCCCCAAGCCATACGTTGTCACCATTTACAACGTTATAACTAAAGAAAATAATGAATGGGAATGCCATATAAAACCCAAGATAAATAACCATTGAAATCAAATGCATTATACACTTATAAAAAGTCCTATAAAATCCATAATCAAGTCTACACAGTCGAGTTCCATTGGCCATTGCACCATTGCAATCAATGGTGCTACCCTGGCTTTTAAAATAAACAAAAAGCGATTTAGAATTTACACACAGAGCCGTTCAAATGTACCAAGGCTCCCATTTCATTTCCAATAGAATCATATTAATAATATTAATATTAATATTAACTACAAACCCAAATCTTTTTAAACCTAGGACTGAAGGAAAATAAAAAACCCCACATTTAACCCTAACCAGCAACGAGATGAAACTCAGTCTCAACCATAAAGCTGAGAGATGACAAGTGAAGGCTTGATTAACAAGCTTACCGTGAACGATATGGCATCACCCATTATTTGTTCCCAAAGCTTTGAACTATGCTACTCGTCGACATACGTGTCACTTGCAACCACCAAGCAACAAGATGGATGAGAAGCATGGAAATCATGGCTAAGCTACAAACCATCAAACAATGCTACGAAAACAAAACAAAAGCTTACCTCTATTAATGTGGAAGATTCCTTCACCATGATGCACAGAGGAGAGAAGGGGAAAACAATGAACTCAGTAATGACCGAACCCCATCATGATCCAAGCCCTAAGCTTGAGCTACCACACACTCCAGCACCCATTAATGGCACCAATCTTTTTCCCATTATCAAAACCCAAACCCACTTCTCCATAGTTTCCATACGTTATAGTATTGAATACCTCCCTGCCCATGCAAAGTCTTAAACCCCTTGCGCGTAGTTTAAAACTATGATATATATTTGCCACCCAAGTTTAATACAAGGTCTAGGATATCATATGCATATATATAAGCTATGATTTATATTTGCCACCCCAAGTTAATACAAGGTCAACATTAACATATGTATCGCTTACATTAGGTTTTAAACCTTAGAACCTTATGCATCAAACTCTTTAGGCTCTCATCCTAAGACCATGGCATATGCAATATGCCATGGTATGTTGTATAAACATAGACCAAGTTTTGTGTTTAACCAATGATAGTAGAACCTGTAAAGGAATAAAACAAAAGTATAAGTCAATTACTTATTGTAAAATAAACATGTAATACAAATAGACTAGGGTATGAACAGTTGATAATAATTACCCCAAGAACAATAAATGTCATTAAAAATACTGAGTTGTGTCATGCAATGATAGATGTGGTATTAACCTTGTCAATACTACAAGTCTGTAAAGAACATTACTAAACAAATTGTAGGTGTCACTAGGAGCAAGTATGAACACTAGTGACCAAATGTTCAGCTTTTTGTAACAAGTTTATCATCACTAGGTGCACCTGCATGTAAGCAGGTTAAGAGTTCCTTAGTTCAACAGAACTAAGTAAGCCCGCTAGACAAGTAGAGACTTTTACCTCTCATACAGTTATAAGGGAGAACTAGACCCGCCACTCCACCCACTTTGGTTCCAAAAACAAAGTTAAGTTAGAATCAGGTATGCAACGACAAACACATGTAAAATAGAAATGTAGTCTATAATAAAAGTATTTAATATACACATCCATGCGTAACCATAAGAATGGCTTAAGTAAACAACATTTTGATACCATAAGTAAAAATAGTAAACACAGTAATAATCATATTTGAAGTAAGGAAGTAGGATGTAAGAACATCTTACAACAAATCAGAATATTAAATTACAAATAATATAAATCTATGACATTAAGTAAACAAGTCGAACCATATAAGTATTAAAATCCACATAACAAAACTTTATAATCGAAATCATATAACATAATATAAAAGGTCCAACATACTACTATTTACAACAAACCTGTAAAAATAACCAAAGTGTAGTTACAACACTAAATTTAAAACTCTATAATTCGAACAAGAGATCCGAGGATCGAATCCCATGCACACCCAAATGTCAAAATGCATACCATAGTACTCAACGCCATTATATAAAATAAACCATAAGCATTTTAACAACCCAAAGTAATTATACAAGAGGTTGCAAGAATCGAATCTTGGGGCTCTTAAGCCCAAATCGCAACCACCCAATTATTAAAACCTCATTGTATAAAAAACGACCAAGATTTGAATCTTGTAGAGTCATTCTACGTTTCATAAGGCCGCGCTATACACAGAGTGTATGCAGGCTGTAACTCTAAAACGATTTCTCTACAAATAATTCATGAGACTCTCATTTTTTGCACAGATGTTGTAAACACGGCCTCATCCCCATAAATAAAACATACAGTTAACTAAATTGAACCTTTTCAAATGCGTGGAAAACCTGTCAACAACCAACCTACAACAACGATTTCCAACGCAGGGTTTTTACACCCACGACCAATATTAATTTTCCATTTACACATTAAATACTAAAAAAATAAGTATGCACCCATTTAGTTTATCAAATCTACCCTAGAGAGTGCTCATGCCATTCACGGCATGGCCCCAAGCCATACGTTGTCACCATTTACAACCTTATAACTAAAGAAAATAATGAATGGGAATGCCATATAAAACCCATCATAAATAACCATTGAAATCAAATGCATTATACACTTATAAAAAGTCTTATAAAAGCCATAATTGAGTTTACACAGTCAAGTTCCATCGGTCATCGCACCATTGCAATCAATGGTGCTACCCTGGCTTTTAAAATAAACAAAACACGATTTATAATTTGCACACAGAGCCGGTCAAATGTACCAAGGCTCCCATTTCATTTCCAACAGAATCATATTAATTACAAACCGAAATCTTTGTAAACCTAGGACTGAAGGAAAATCGAAAACCCCACATTAAACCCCAACGAAAAACGAGATGAAACTCAGTCTCAACCATAAAGTCGAGAGATTACAAGTGAAGGTTTGATTAACAAGCTTACTGTGAACGATATGGCATCACCCATGATTTGTTCCCAAAGCTTTGAACTATGCCGCTCCTCGCCATACCTGTCACTTGCAACCACCAAGCAACGAGATGGGTGAGAAGCATGGGAATCGTGGCTAAGCTACAATCCATCAAACAATGCTACGAAAACCAAACAAAATACTACCTCTATTAACATGGAATATGCCTTCACCATGATGGGAAGAGGAGAGAAGGGGAAAAGAATGAACTCAGTAATGACTGAACCCCATCATGAGCCAAGCCCTAAGCTTGAGATACCACACACTCCAACACCCATTAATGGCACCAACCTGTTTCCCATTATCAAAACCCAAACCCACTTCTCCATAGTTTCCATATGTTATAGTATCGACTGCCTCCCTGCCCATGCAAAGTATTAAACCCCTTGCGCGCAGTTTAAAACTATGATATATATTTGCCACCAAAGTTTAATACAAGGTCTAGGATATCATATGCATATATATATATATATAAACTATGATTTATATTCGCCACCCCAAGTTAATACAAGGTCAACATTAACATATGTATCGCTTTCCTTAGGTTTTAAACCTTAGAACCTTATGCATCAATCTCTTTAGGCTCTCATCCTAAGACCATGGCATATGCAATATGCCATTGTATGTTGTATAAACATAGACCAAGTTTTGTGTTTGACCAATGATAGTAGAACCTATAAAAGAATAAAACAAAAGTATAAGTTAATTACTTATTGTGAAATAAACATGTAATACAAATCGACTAGGGTATGAACAATTGATAATAATTACCCCAAGAACAATAAATGTCATTAAAAACACCGAGTTGTGTCATGCAATGATAGGTGTGGTATTAACCTTGTCAATACTACAAGTCTGTAAAGAACATTAGTAAACAAACTGTAGGTGTCACTAGCAGCAAGTATGAACACTAGTGACCAAACGTTCAACTTTCCATAACAAGTTTATCATCACTAGGTGCACCTGCATGTAAGTAGGTTAAGAGTCCCTTAGTTCAATAGAACTAAGTAATACTGCTAGACAAGTAGAGACTTTTACCTCTCATATAGTTACAGGGGAGAACTAGTCCCGCCACTCCACCCACTTTGGTTCCAAAAACAAAGCTAAGTTAGAATCAGGTATGCAACAATAAACACATGTAAAATAGGAATGCAGTCTATAATAAAAGTATTTAATATACATACCCATGCGTATCCAAAAGAATGGCTTAAGTAAACAACATTTCGATACCATAAGTAAAAATAGTAAACACAGTAATAATCATAGCTGAAGTAAGGAAGTAGGATGTAAGAACATCTTACAACAAATCAACAGTATGATAGAGTATGACACATCCCACAAGATAAATAATTTCCATAATAGGTAGTGCTTAAATAGCCTAATAATTTTTTATTTTTATTTTTAGGGACATTACACTTGGGTTCTTACTCAATTTCATACCTTTGATATAAGAACTGAATATTACCATATAAACTATATTAAAACAATGATTTAAACTTCTTTGAAATTAAAGATTCAACCCAATACCCACAATTTATTCAAACTTCAATCTTGACTTCAAAGGAGACATCAAGTAGGGTTAATAAGAAACTGTAATGTCCCAAAAAATTGAAGAAAAAAAATGATAGGCTGGTAGAATCTACCTAGGCGGAACATTATTCGCTTGCGGAACTCTATCGTACACTTCATGTACCACTGTTTATCCGTAAGATGTTCTTACACTCTGTATTTTTACTTTCAGTTATTATTTTTATGTATTTTACTTATCATCTCCTACTGATGTTTACTGATTTAGTATTATGTTTATACTTTTGTCTCTTATGTGTCGTCACTAGTGTAAATGCTTTGTCCTTTCTGCATAGTCGCATTTGTTAGTTATAAGGTCCTAACTTAACTTTGTTTTTGCAAACAAAGAGGATGAAGTGGCAGGATTCGTTTTCTCATGACGGTTTGAGAGGTAAAGGTGTTTACTTGTTTGCAGGCTTACTTAGTTCTCTGAACTAAGGCACCTATTCTATTTCACATGCAGTTCATACTTTGCGATGAGATCTTAGAGAGCATACTGCTGGTGGACTTTGGTTCCTTTATCCACTCTGAATTATAATAGGTATAAATCCTATTCTTGTCAATTAAATTGTTACTACTAAAATTACTATTCAGTACTTATGCTTCCTTATGGTCTTGTAACTCTTTATATCATATTTTGGTATAAATTACAGTTTATGTTTTAGCTTATAAAAAACTATTAACACTTCTTATGTTTTCTATTTTGTAGGTTAAGTACATGGAATTCAAAACCAAGCCATTTATTTTTATGAGTGTTAAAGTATTTAACATGGCATATTACATATGCCATGTTCACTAAGCATAATCTTAGGGCTTAATTGTATGGTGTTAAGTTTATGGCTTAATGCCTAAGGTTCACATGTTATGAGGTCTTAAACCTTTGGTACATAGATTATATTAATACATAAGTCTTGGGGTTGACTTAAGGCTAGTGCACACCATAAAGGACTCTACACTTAAACCTTATTATTGTAATATACTAACCTTGTTATAATGTATACATTGTAATTGTTACATGGTGATATTGAAAGGGGTAGCAAGTATAACCTATGGTTGTACCATATGTCAACAGGGTTTAAGCTTTGTATTGGAGGTCACAAATGGAACAACGCTTAACTAAGGAGAGTGGGTTTAGTATCATGTTAATGACCACTAGGTGGTGCATTTAATGTCCTTGGAAATCATCGCAGCCTTCCCATAGGCTTGGATCACGATGGTTTTTGCATTTATTTGTGGCTCTGTGCAGGGAGAAAATGATGGAGGTGACCTCTAGATCGTAAGGTATGCTTCGTTTGGGTTCATATTCCTGCACATTGTTTTGGTTTAAGGTTTTTAACATTGCCATAGTTATCATTTCTTGTTTCACTTGTGTTTGCAGGTGCTCGAAGATAGTGAGGAGTAGTGTGGCTCCAACTCTATCATGGTATTTCCTGTGGAGCCAAGGTGAAAGGTAAACATGCTCAACAACCATAATCTTGTTGCTTGTCGGCTTTCCTACGTGTTGTTTCATCGTTTGGGTTCGGGGATTTTCTATGGGGTTTTGAGTTTTCCTTCGGGATTATGATTACAGACTTGGATTTGATTATTTGGTTAAGGAATTTGAGCCATTAAGTAATTATTAAGCCATTCGGCTCTGTCTAACTAAGTTTGGGTTGTAAAATTACTTGGGATTTTAGCACACTCTATCTTTGTTTATGTAAATCGTATTTTAGATTGGAGATTTTTTCCATGGGCTGCACCATTTCTTGCAATGGTGCGTTAGCCCATTGGAATGCCTATGTAACTTGGTTATTGATCTTTAAATGACGAATGTGTAGCAATTCTTGATACCCACTATGTAAATGGATATACTATATAATATGATTTCCTTTTGTGTTTTTATTAACCACTGTATTTAGTTTGAGCTAGGGTTTGTGAAAGGAATTCAACTATTCCGATGCTCTATCTATAATGTTGTTTAATTAGCTTGGATGTTGTATGTACTTGGACAGCATGGGTAAAGGCCATGCCGTAGATGGCATGAGCCTTTCCAATAATGTTGCGATAGCTTGTATATTAATTTGGGTTAATGATTATTGGTTCTTATGTAATTTGGCCTGTGGAAAAGCCATGG
The DNA here is from genome assembly GCA_001517045.1 of Pseudotsuga menziesii. Lineage (NCBI taxonomy): Eukaryota > Viridiplantae > Streptophyta > Pinopsida > Pinales > Pinaceae > Pseudotsuga > Pseudotsuga menziesii. The sequence goes on along the minus strand of LPNX010000532.1, from coordinate 26,287 downwards.
GTTGGAAACCCCTGGGGACCAATGCATACTATAGGTTTTTTGGATTGTGTATTAAAATATTCTTGACCGAGGATGTGTGGTAGCTAGGTTCTTACAACCTCCCTATTAGCGTATGATGATTGTTATTTATATGGTAATCAATGTAAATGTAAATCGCAGCCCGCGTATGTTAGTTGTATAGCGTGGCTTGTGTAGAGGTGTAAATGATGGAGTATATATAAGGTTGATTCCTGGTTATTATGTTATGTCCAAGCTTTTATATGTTTTAAGAACTAGCAGAGTGGTTATACGATTTGGACTGTGGATTTTATATAGGAGTATAGTGATAGTATATTGGAGCACATGGATGGTCATGATATCTCCTCTGTTTAGGTATTCATGTGATGAGTTGTATTTTAATTAGAAATAAGAGTATAGGATTGTATGCCCACACAATTTGATTCCTGCCCCTATTTGTAATACATGGGTTTATAATATGATTTCGATGTTGTTTAATATGTTATGTGTAATGTGTTGATGAGTTATGTAATTTTGTTTAATGGTTATGTATAAATGGAATTTGGTTATTTAAGATAGAATAGATAGAACTATGGGTATATATATATATATATATATATATATATATATATATATTGTCAAATATTTGATATAGGACCACATGGATGGTCACGATGCCTCCTCTGCTCATGTAGTTATCATGCTATTTTTTTTAATGAAATTGATTTTCTTATTTAGTTTATAGTTAATAAGACAAACCTTGAAAGGTCTTAATGGTTTAATTACTCTTGATTTAATCTATATTATAGTTCTTTTATTAACTACTTTTATTTAATATTTCTCATTTACTTAATGTTGTTAATGATTAAGTGGATACTATCATAGTTCCTTTATTGGCACTTTAGGATGAGCTAGTAATTATATCTAAATATATGAATTCCTACTTCTGAATTAGTTGGAAATAAAAGTAGACAAATCTATGTTGACAAATGAAATATGTCAACAGAGTAATAAGCCTAGAGGGGGATTACTTAGTTACTAAAAATCAAACCCTAGTTTACAGTAACAATTTCTGAATACTGGATTAATACAGAAACAAACTAAAAGATGCAATCTTAGTTATATACAGCCTATGATAAAATTTATGACCCATGGGTATATTTAAGAAAAACATCCCTAAACCATCATTTCTAGGTTTAGAAATATATAAAGAACATTTACATAAAGCATCCAACATTTACCTTAGAAATGAACTTGACATACTAGTAACTCATACCTATGATTTTTCTGAAGCTCCTTTAATGGATGAACTTGCACACTTTTAAATAAACAACATTCACAATTTAAGACAGATCTAACCTCTGATTTTGATGACCAAATCACTTGGGAACTACCATGTTCCTCCCAACCATGACTCGAAATTGTTTCTGGTTTTAATCTGGATCCCCCTGAGATGGAGTCCAACATCCAACTACCTTAGATATCCTAAGGTAAGGTTTCCTACTTGTTATATCAGATCTAGATGAGTTCTCATTTTCCTTCGAGGAAATGTTTCTTCAAGAATTTACCTGAGAGCAAACAGGAAAAATAATAATTCCTCTAATGATAGGTTAGAACCTCAATTCTTTCCTTGGCTTGAGTCTTTATAGACAAACTTTTCAGTCAAAGGAAAAGTTAAATCAAGAAACCTTGGTTTCTTGATTTAACCCTTTTCAATTACTTTGGGTAATTTATTAATATTTTAACTTATGAACTTTCTACTAGTTCCTAGTTGGACTTTCATAGAGATTATACTATTTATTAATGTTTAATAATAAATAATAATTGATGAGGCTTCTCTTCTTCCTTTCATTTATTTATATTATTATTATATTTACTTCTTTATGCATACCATGTATAAAATACATAATAATATAATACTTTGTTAACATTTGTCTCAAGGCATCATATACCATGATCCTTAGAATTAATGACACTTCTTCAATAAGGTCAAGTAGCTATATGGTTTAAGTCTACTAGGCTAGGCAACTCTAAACATCCTTGCATGTTGGATTTCCCTTGTATAATGTGGTACCTCTTCAGTACTTTGATGAGAATAAATAAATTCAAAACTTCATTTAATCACTTATAAATAAGTATGATGAGATCAATATTTTTCTCGAGTTGTTTTCACTCGGAAGTTATTAAATTATTTTCAGTAACCTGAGCGCTTACCAAATCCCATACTCAACACCTATAGCAGGAAGTTACAAACATAGTGCAATTCCAGAGATTTCACTCAACACTAAATTCTAGGATGTACTTGCACAATGCACCTAGGGATACAATGGCCAAGGATCCGATTCTCCAAATATTATGTTCAACATAAACATGAAAGCCTCCAAGGCTTATGCTCAACACTTCCAAATATTATATTTTCATGTGTTCTAGAACTTCTTGCTCAACACAAATTTAAGTACTCGTGTGCTCCAGAGCTCGTCACTCAACAAAACATTAATCACTCAGGTGCTTTAGAGCTCTTCGCTCAACACCAAATATTATTCACCCATGTGTTCCAAATCTCCTAGCTCAACACAAATCATTACATCAATCATGTGCTTCAGGGTCCATGCCCAACACAAAACAAACAACATATATATATAATCAATAATTGGATTACGCCCAATATATAAAACAAATCATCATGTTCATATGCAGTGTGGTCTTAGACCCAATATAAAAATAAAACATCAAGATAATCATCATAATCAATAGGCACATACCGATAAGTGTTAGGTCCAAAATTCAGGATATTACACCTTCCCTACTTAGAACAACACCATCGCTGGTTTTCTAGGGAATCAAAGTGATATCATGAGACAAGGAGGGGTAATCATTTCTCATGGTGGCCTCGTTCTCCCAAGTAGCCTCATCATCCTCAAAGTGCTTCCACTGCACTTTCAATTTGACTATGGTGCACTTTCAGAGCTGCACCTCTTTCTTGTCCAAAATATGAGTAGGCTCAAGGGAAAACTCCCCATCATGTTCCACCTGTAATAGGGACCAATCAACAACATGTTTAGTATCATAAGCATATTTCTTCAGAAAATATGCATGGAAACCATTGCGGACTCTTACATGTGTGGGAAATGCTAGTTCCTAAGCCAATGGCCCTTTGTTGGCCAGTTGTAAGATCCCGAATTTTGGACCTAACACTTATAGGAATGTGTCTATTGATTTTGATGATTATCTTGATGTTTTATTTTATATTGGGTAAAAGACCCCACTGCATATGAACATGATGATTTGTTTTATATATTGGGCATAAGACAATTATTGATGATATATGTATGTGCTTGTTTATGTTGGGCATGGACCCTAAAGCACATGATTGACGAGATCTTTTTGTGTTGAGCAAGGAGCTCTAGAACACTTGAGTGATTGATGAATTGTTTTGAGCAAGAAGCTCTGGAACACATGAAAATATAATTGGATGTGTGGGGAATAAGCCCTGGAGCCTTCCATGTTGATGTTGAGCATAAGCTTTGGAGCATCGGAAGGCTTGGACATTATATTCCTGGGTGTATTGTAGAAGTACATCCTAGCATTTAGAGTTGAGCGAAAGATCTAGAATTGCACTATGTTTGTAACTCCCTGCTACACGCATTGAGTATGGGCTCTAGTATGCTCTAGGGGGAACTGAAAACAATTTAATAAATTCTGAGTGAAAACGACTCGAGAAAAATATTGATCTCATCATATTTATTTATAAGTGATCAAATGAAATTTTGAATTTTTGTATTCTCATCAAAGTACTGAAGAGATACCATGTTATACGAGGGAAATCCAACATGCAAGGATATTTAGAGTTTCCTATCCTAGTAAGACCTAATCCACCTATCTACCTGACCTTAATGAAGTGTCATTAAGTCTAGGGATCATGGTAGATGACGCCCGAAGACAATGTTTAACAAGTATGATAATAATATGTATTTTATACATAGTATGTATAAAGAATTAATTATCATTAAATATATATTTAAATAAAAGAAACAAGAGAAGCTCCATCAATTATTATTTATTATTACTAAAAGATTAATAAATAGTATAATACCTATGAAAGTTTAACTAGGAACTAGTTAAAAGTTCCTAGGTTAAGTATTGAAAATTACCGTAGTAATTACACAAAAAAGGGTTAAATCAAGAAACCAAGGTTTCTTGCTTTAACTGTCCCTTTGAATGAAAAGTGTGTCTCTAAAGACTAAAGACAAGCAAAGTATTGAGGTTTTGATTTTTATCTTGGAGAATGTTAAGATATTTAGACACTTAGGAGTTAGTTAAGATCAACTTGTGTAATATATCCGTTAGGTAAAAGTGTGTTTCTTTAGTATGCATTAGTATGCATTTGTAAATATTCTAATCCGACTGTCATGATATGTTCTAGACATAGAGTGATATGACGGTTCAACTTCTCTTAGATCATACCTACCATTGATCCATGGCTTAACACCCGATTGGTCTATGATCTCTAGTTAAATAGCATAGAGGGTCCTTGGCTATTTGATTGATTCTGAGAAGCTCATGTAACTTTCTTTCTTTTACATAAGAAATTGCTCCAAGTAGCTATTTGGCTGGGGCTGTGGACTATTTCCCTCTCGAGGGTTTTAACAACGTGACAAACATTGGTGTGTTGATCTATGATCTATTTGTGTGAAGCAGTATCTGAAGGTGGTCAGTATTTTGGGAGTACCTTGTGTACCCGAACATGGTATCAGATCTTTTATGAAGAGCCGCTTTCGGTTTTGATCTAGATCTGGAACCGGTGTTGTCTAAACTTTGAAAGGGTTTCTGGTTCTGAATTTTTTGTGCATTTTTGGCCTATGGGAGCTATTTCATTGCATCTAGAGTGTCGTTTACATTGGGAAATAGTTTTTGTTTCACCGAAAACCATTTCTGTTTGCTCCACAAACACCCATTTCGGCAAATCTGAAGGTATAATGTTACAGTGACGGATTTGTTTTTTTTTAATCTCTCATATTTTATCAGTTTATTATTAGATATTTTATGTTTTAGTCTCGAACTGTTGTTTTCCCTTACTGCATATGCTCTTTGCCATGCACCTTGTGTGATCGCGGCGAATCAGAAACAGTAAGGGAAAGTTTTTTTTCTTGTCTTTTTGGCTACGTATGCTCTTTGCCGTGCACCTTGTGCGATCACGACAAATCAGAAATAGCGAGAGAACTTGAAAACGTAGACTTTCTGGGTAAGCTAACCAAGATCTAACCCTATTGTGTGGAAAAAAAAAATTGTTTTTGTTTTTCATTTTTTTTGTGATTTGCAGGAAAAGAAAGCAAGCACGGAAAATGAGAGAGAAGAGTTAAAAAAAAAAAAAAAAAACCCTTCTTCTTTCCATACTTTTACGTACCTTTTAAACTTAGCTCACTTGGTCCAAAGTTGATTTACACCTTGATAAGTCTTGAGTTCAAGTCTTATCAAGCTACTTTTTAGTGCATGCAATTTCTATTTTCAAGTTACTTTATTGTAAAAGTGCATCTCACATAAATAAAATAAAATAAAAGTGAGTCACTTAAGTCTTTTAATTTATTGCCGCACTATTTAAAAGTACATTATTGTAAAAGTGAACCTCACTTATTTTACAAAAGTGATTCATTTCAAAGCAACTTTATTGTAAAGTGATTGTCAAAGGTTGATCTTGGGAAGAGGGGGGTTATTTTTTTTTAGTTGGTCAAGTTAATATCTACCACATCACTATTGGGAACATCTTTAACATTTTCTTTGATCAAGCATAACTTCATCATCCAGAATCTGTTTTAAGTGTCCTTTTTTTTAAAACCGCATATTTTTTCGATCTATTTGCATCCAGACAGTTAGTTTCTATTCTTTCAGTCATTATTTTATAGTATGACTGCCCCTTGTGATATTATACTCACAAGTTCTAACTATTTCTCATGGAAATATCGTATGGAGGCTGTTCTACGAAGTAGAGGAATTTTCAGGATAACCTGAGGGAAAGAAGCAAAACCCACTGATGATGATAAGAAAATTAAATGGGCAAATAGATGTGATGAAGCTCGTGGATTGATTGGGATGTCAATCTCTACTGATTTGCGATTCCACATATCTGGCATTGATGAACCTCATAAAGCTTGAGAAAAGTTGGAATCTGTGTTTGGTAAACATAATGAAATTTGGGGTCATCAACTTGAGAATGAGTTTCTTTCCTTGAATCCAAATGATTTTTCATGCATTCAAGACTATTTATCTAAGTATAAAACTCTTAGACTCTTATGTGCAGAATGCAAGATTAAGAAAGAAGGCAAACAATGTATTTATCATATTCTTTCCAAACTTGGACCTACATATTCTGTTTTTATATCTACATTCTACTCCATGAAAGAATCCTTGACTGCAGCTAGCTAGAAAGAGCCTAGCCTTGAATCCTTTTGTGATTCCTTAATTGGAGAGCAAGATAATCTCATTCATCTTGGAAGAATTAACAATGCAGATACATCTGGGAAAGCCTTATTGTCCCAACAGAAAGAAAATTCCAAGCCTCCCAAGAAACAAAAATTTTGCAATAATAAGCCAAACAACAAGGGTCCCAAACCCTCTCAGTCAGCTCCTCCTTTAAAAAATGACAAAGGATCCAAGCAAAAAGGAAAAAAGACTGATTGTCATTGCAATTTTTGTGGGAAAGATAATCATGATGAATCTAAATGTTTTAAGAAAATGGAAGCCTTGGAAGCAGCAATGAAGAAGCACCACATCAGCCTAGATTCATCTTCAAAATATAACTCTCATGGACATGCACTTTGTGCTTCTGGTTACTCTTATACTGCATCTTCTTCTTCTACTTCAAATGAATGGCTCATTGATTCTAGAGCATCTTATGATATGGCTAAGGATCAAGCCATCTTTTCTACTAGGCATGAATGTAACACCAAACAAATATTTATTAGTGATGATAGATCTCTAAGTGTTGTAGGATCTAGAACAGTTCCAGTAGAAAATGGTCATTTCGGTGATGTACTATGTGTTCCAAAATTTTCCTGCAATTTGTTATCAGTCTATCAAATCACTCATTCGGGTGAAGGTAAAAGTGTGACGTTTACACCTCACTAAGTTGTAATCAAGGATTTTAAAAATCCTCAAAATGTCCTTTCTATTGGAACTGTTGATGATATTACCAAGTTGTACAAATTTAACAACCATTAGACAAAATTTCAACTCAAAATGGGCCTCCTAAAATGAACTAATAAAATAATAGTTAAAATAATAAAATAATATTTATTAATTTTGGAGGAAGAAAAGAAAAAAACTACTTTTTTGTTTGTATTTTTGACATATCTCCCTGTGTTTTTACTCAAATTTCGATCGGGAGAGCTCTTTGGATGTGGAATTAAATTCCGCATCCAACGAGTACCCACTCGGCATACTTTTGATGGACCCCGCTACCCCAAAAAAAAAAGATACCTAAAAAAATGGAATGATGATGTCATCATTCCATTTTTTCAGGTATTTCTTGTTTTTGGGGTAGAGGGGTCCGTCAAAAGTATTCCGAGTGGGTACTCGTTGGATGTGGAATTCTCTCCCGATCGAAATTTGAGTAAAAACACAGGGAAATATGTCAAAAATACAAACAAAAAAAGTAGTTTTTTTTATGATACCTATCCCCAAATTTATATTAAAAAAGTGTTTAAGACCTATACGGTATTTCAAATTTAAAGAAATTTCATTGGCTAACACATGATGACATGGAATTTGAATAAAAGTTAAAAGGCCCATTTTGAGTTGAAATTTCCTCTAATGTTTGGGTCATCTCCTTTTCCTTCAGTTTTTGTTGCTCATAGTGATAACTTGAGCAAACTTTGGCATGAGCGATTTGGTCACTTAAATTATCGCTCATTGCAACAACTATGTAAATAAAATATGGTGACTGGTCTTCTGCTGGTATCTTGCAAGGATGGTGTTTGTTCTGGTTGTGTACTTGAAAAACATCATCGGGACAGTTTTGACAAACGTGCCTCTTAGCACGCCTCGGTTCCCTTAGAGCTTGTGCATAGTGACTTGTGTGGCCCTCTTCTATCTGCTTCCTTTTCTGGTTTCAAATATTTCTTGACTTTCATTGATGACTACTCTAGACGCACTTGGTTTTACTTCCTAAAACTTAAGAGTGAGGTCTTTAACATGTTCTTGGCCTATAAGGCCCTTGTTGAAAAACAATCTGGTCATCAAATTATTAAGTTAAGATCTGACAATGGAGGAGAATATGTTAACAACAAGTTCACTACTTTTTGGACTGAACAAGGAATCCAACAATAGCACATTATTCCATATACACCACAACAAAATGGTGTAGCTGAATGAAAGAACCGCACTTTAAAAGAAATGGCAAATTGTATGATCCAATCTAAGGGACTAAGTCTTCAATATTGAGCTGAGGCCATAAATTGTGCAAATTACATAGTTAATCGCACAACCACTAAAGTTTTATAGGGTATAACACTAGAAGAAGCATGGAGTAAAATTAAACCAGATTTAAGTCACTTTGGTGTGTTTGGTTGTGAAGCATGGGCTCACATTCCGGATGAAAAACGGAAAGCATTGTAGCCTAAAAGTGAAAAGTGCATATTTGTTGGATATTATAAAGATGTAAAAGGTTATAGACTTCTTCAGCCACATTCTCATGATATAATAATTAGAATAGATGTTAAATTTGATGAAAATATCTTGTCCTGCGAGCTTAACTTGGCGGGTGTGCCATCTTTGGCCTATGATCTTAATTTGGTGATTGTGCCTTCTTCTTCTTCTTCCAACTTCCTTGACAAGTTTCCAACTCCAGTTTCTAATGATGACAGTGATGATGAAAATCCACCTTCGCCTACTCATGTTCCTCCAATTGCATCAGCACCAATACTTCCTCGATGGGTTCGTTCAACATGTGAAGTAGCTGGTATCTTGCTGATGATCCTAGAGATCAACGTCCAACATGTTCTCAGTTTCAGTGAACCTCTTCTCTTTTGGGTCAAGTTTCTGAGAATCATGATCTAGAAACTTTTGCAGAAGCTTCAGGAAATCCAGATTGGGATGCCGCTATGGATGAAGAATATCGTTCCTTAATGGCGAACGATACTTGGGATCTTATTCCTCTTCCAAAAGGAAGAAAACTTGTCAGATGTAAATGGGTTTACAGAACTAAGTATGCATCAGATGGAAGTGTTGAAATACTTAAGGCAAGGATAGTTGCCAAAGGTTTTTCCCAAGTTGAAGGGATTGACTACAATGAAACCTTTGCCCATGTAGCAAAAATGAACTCCATCTGCCTTGTTCTTTCCCTTGCGGCCTTACATAACTGGGAAGTCCATCAAATGGATGTCAAGTCTTCCTTCTTACATGGTGATTTACATGAGGAAATTTACATGGAACAACCTCCTGGATATATTCAGAATAACTCGAGCCTTGTTTGTCTCCTCAACAAATCCTTATATGGCCTTAAGCAAGCTCCTAGAGCTTGGTATACCAAAATGGATAGCTTTCTCCTTGACACTGGTTTTTCTAGATGCCATTCTGACCCCAATGTCTATACCAAGAAAGTAGGAAACCATCTCCTTATACTTGTACTTTATGTTGATGATATTATCCTTACTGGTAGTGACCTTAACCTTATAACCCATGTGAAATCTAGTCTTAAGCAAAATCTTGAAATGTCAGACTTAGGACATTTGCATTATTTTCTTGGTCTCCAAGTCTTGCAAACCAAAGAAGGAATATTTCTTTCCCAGTTTAAGTATGCTTGTGACCTTCTTCGTCGCTTCCACATGGAAGATTGTAAACCAGCCCCTTCTCCCTTCCAGTCTTGGAGTCAAACTTTCTACCACTTGTACTTCCCCTGAAGTAGATGCCACCTTGCATCGTCAACTTGTTGGTAATCTTTTATACTTGACTCATTCCTGTCCTGACCTTTCCTTTGCCTTTGGTCGTGTGTCCCGTTATATGCAAACTCCTCATGAAAGTCACTGGAAAGCAGCAAAAAGAATACTTCGATATATTCGAGGCATAATTTAGTTTGGGATTCATTACAGTACAGGGGGGAAACCTTTGTTGGTTGGTTTCACTGATTTAGATTGGGCCGATGATCCTGTTGATCTAAAGTCTACTGTAGGTTATGTTTTCAATATAGGATCTGGACCTATCACTTGGGATTGTAAGAAATAATAATCATTTGCTCTTTCTTCAGTAGAAGCAGAATATTGAGCCACAGTTAATGCTAGTCAGGAAGCTTTATGGCTTTGACAGATCCTTTCAGAGTTTGGATTCAATCAGCAGCAGCCTACTCCACTTTGGTGCGACAATCAAAGTGCCATCAAGCTTGCCAAAGATCTAGTTCTACATCATCGCATCAAACACATTGAGCTACACATGCACTTCATTAGAAATCTTGTTCATGATAGTGTTATTGAAGTTCTTTATTTCCCTACAGATGATCAAGTTGCAGACACCACCAAGTCTCTTACAGAAGTGAATTTTTCTAAACTTCGGTCTATGTTAAGAGTTCAGGAATGTGTCCTTAAGGGGGGATAGGCTCTAATGCCTCCTTACTTCTCCTAATAGTGTCACTTTTGTAAATCCTTCAATCCTATCCCAAGTTGTTCTTAAGGGGGGATGTTAGGATATTTAGACACTTAGGAGTTAGTTAAGATCAACTTGTGTAATATATCCGTTAGGTAAAAGTGTGTTTCTTTAGTATGCATTAGTATGCATTTGTAAATATTCTAATTCGACGGTCACGATATGTTCTCGACATAGAGTGATCTGATGGTTCAACTTCTCTTAGATCATACCTACCATTGATATGTGGCTTAACACCCGATTGGTCTATGATCTCTATTTAAAGAGCATAGAGGGTTCTTGGCTAGTTGATCGATTATGAGAAGCTCATGTAACTTTCTTTCTTTTGCATGATAAATTGCTCCAAGTAGCTATTTGGCTGGGGCTATGGACTATTTCCCTCTTGAGGGTTTTAACCACGAGACAAACATCGGTGTGTTGATCTGTGATCTATTTGTGTGAAGCGGTATCTGAAGGTGTTCGGTCTTTTGGGAGTACCCTGTGTACCTGAATAGAGAATTATTATTCTGTCAGTTTTTTTTATCTCTCAAGTGTTATCCTGGAGAAATTTCCCCTACAAGGAATACAAGACTAATTTAGAATTGAATACCAGTTAGGAAACCCTTAGTACTTACCTTTGTGTTGAGCGAGAAGCTCTAGAACACATGAAAATATAATTGGATGTGTTGGGCATAATCCGTGGAGCCTTCCATGTTGATGTTGAGCATAAGCTCTAGAGCATCGGATCCTTGGCCATTGTATCCCTAGGCCTATTGTACAAGTACATCCTAACATTTAGTGTTGAGTGAAAGCTCTGGAATTGCATTATGTTTGTAACTCCTTGCTATAGGTGTTGAGTATTGGATCTGGTAAGCGCTAGGGGTTACTGAAAAGAATTAAACAAGTTTTGAGTGAAAATGACTCACGAAAAATATTGATCTCATCATACTTATTTATAAGTGATTAAATGAAATTTTCAATTTCTGTATTCTCATCAAAATACTGAAGAGCTACCACATTATACGAGGGAAATCCAACATGCAATGATGTTTAGTGTTTCCTAGCCTTGTAATACTTACGCCACCTACCTACTTGACCTTAATGAAGAAGTGTCATTAAGTCTAGGGATCATGGTACATGATGCCCGAAGACAATGTTTAACAAGTATTATAATACTATGTATTTTATACATAGTATGTATAAAGAATTAATTATGATTAAATATATATTTTTGTAAAAGGAAGAAGAGAAGCTCCATCAATTATTATTTATTATTATAAAGAATTAATAAATAGTATAATACCTATGAAAGTTTAACTAGGAACTAGTTAAAAGTTCCTAGGTTAAGTATTGAAAATTACCCCAGTAATAAAAGAAACGGGTTAAATCAAGAAACCAAGGTTTCTTGATTTAACTGTCCCTTTGACTGAAAAGTCTATCTATAAAGATTGAAGCCAAGCAAAGGTTTGAGGTTTTGATTTTTATCTTGGAGATTATTATTCTTTCTGTTTTTTTTGGCTCTCAAGTGTGTTCTTGGATAACTTTCTCCTGCAAGGAAAAGAGGACTGATTCATAACTTAATACCAGTTAGGAAACCCTACCTTAGGAGCTCTAAGATACTTGCATGTTGAATACCAACTCAAGGGGATCCGGATTAGAACAAGGATGATTACGGGTCATGGTTGGGAGGAACGTGGTAGTTCCCAAGTGATTTGGTTATCAAAATCACAAGTCAGATCTGTCTTAAATTGATAATGGTGGTTTTTTAAAAAGTGTGTAGGTTTAGCTATTAAAGGTGCTTCAGGAAGATAAATTACAAGAATGAGTTTTTAGTATGCCCAAGTTCATTTCTAGGGTAAATGTTGGCGGCTTTATGTAAATGCTTTGATATATATTATTAACCCTCGAATTGATTGGTTCTTTCCATCTCTGCTAAGGTTACATTTCTTAAAATCTAACACTAGAATGTCTATTCTATCTTCTAGATTATATAATGAATATGTTAGATGAATGTTTCCAATGTATTTACTAACCATATGTAATTGAAGTTCTTCCTATGTTTTGCTAGGGTTTGTATTCTCTTCAATACTCCATATGGCTGCAAATATTATGATAGGATGTCTATAGCTAGGATTTCATCTCTAAATTTTGTTTCTATATTCATTCAATATTCAAAAATTTATTACTGTAAAATTAGGTAAATTGAGACCTGCTATTTATTGCTTGCCTATTATTTATAACTCTATTGACATATTACATTTGTTAGTAGAGACATGTTTCAGATTATAGTATATTTAATCATAGAAGTAAGTTTAAAGAAATAAATATACTAAATAGATACCTTATGGAAATATTTACAAACATAACTACTATATATATATATATATACAGATAAGGCCAATCAGGTATAAACATATATGAAAACTATCTATTCATTTAATTCCAAAATTAAATAACTCATCTAAGATTTTTCAAGGTCTGTATCCATATTACAAATTTACATTAAAAATACTCCACATAAATGAAACAACATTATCAATAATCAGAGGAGGCATTGTCACCATCCATGTGGTCGCTTACAAATCTTTGATCATATTTCATATAAAAGAATCCACGGTTCTAACTTTTCCATTTATACATAACCATAAATAAAATTACCTAACTCAATAAACGTTACTATAACCAATTTAAAATAATACACCATAAATAGTAATCACATTGTATTAAATCAACATGAGAATCATATTATAAATCCATATACTGCAAACAGGAATAGGAAACGAATACTGTGGACATGCAAGACAAGTCTATTTAGTTATTAAAATACAATTCATTAAATTACATTAAAAACCTTGCTTACTAATAGAGGTCGCGACATAGATTCCCATGGATGTCCATACTAAGGAAAATCCATAATAACAAACCATATGTAATGTATATACAAAACGAAAACCAACACCTATAACCATTCTCGTACAAGCTATGCTATACATCAAATCGTATGCATGATGTGGTTTATAAAATACATCCTTTAAAATATAAATACACAAAGTCCTTTTACATTTAACAACAAACACCATCAAGCGCGTTTAAACCTTGGCCTCTACAAAAGCCACTATATTGCACAACACTCATAAGTCACAACCTCAACCAAAGTTTTATTTTAATACATAGTCCTACCAGTTTTAATCCTATGCTATAGTATCGCAACATTGTGGGAAAGGCGCATGCCATCCATGACATGGCCTATACCCATGCTCTCCATCTCTTTAAATTACAGCTAAGTAATGCCATAATACGCAGAACCTTCAAGACGACGAATTCCCACATAATCCACCATAACAACAGAATAACACAGTGAAATCGTCCTATGTACATCACAATTTAAAACATGGTAAGCAATTAATCAAAAGAGTATGAATCCATTTACACAAAGCTTTCCAAGTAAACTACACAGTCATCATATTAAAACTTATAAACACGTTTACATAGGCATGACAATGGGCTAACACACCATTCCAAGCAATGGTGCAGGCCATGGCTAAAATTCCCCAACAAAAACTATTTGTTTAACCAAAAACCAAATGTTCTACGAAGCCCAAAACATTCCTCTCTTTATTGCTAAAATAACCCAAGTAAAATTTCAATCCCAAAATTTATTCACAAAACTAGAGGGAGTGCGACTTCACCCACAGCCAAATCCATTTAAACATTGTTCAAAACCTAAGTCTGTAATCGTATGTTCGAAGGAGAAATATTAAAAACCGACATCAAAACCCACGGCATAAAACCCAAAAACCAAACAACAATCTATGCACAGTTTTCCCAAGAGGGCCGAAAGGTAGCAAGTAAAACCTTGCTCATATGCTTACCATGGCCATGGATGGAAACATTTGGAGCCCACAGAAGGAAAGCCATGCTTCTCCTCATTCCATTTCGGCACCTGCAAAACACAATGCAAACGAAGGATGAGAAGCATGGCCATGAGCAAACGTTAAACCAAACCAATGTGTAGGTGTGTTAAAACCAACGAAGACTTACCTCATAGTCTGGAGGTGGCCTCCATGGTTTACCGTCTACGCAGAGAGTAAGTGAAAACACCAAATGACAAACAACACACAACCATCGTGATTCAACCCTAAGGTAAGGTTGTCACATTTCACCAAACGCATTGAATGCACCATCTGGGAACCATTAACTCCACATAAAATCCCACTCTCCATAGTTTTGTTTCGCTGCGTTGCAACGTGACCACCTCTCACATGAAGCTTAATACCTGCTATTATATGGTCATACCATATTTTATATTGCCACCCAAACTCTATCACACATTAACATATTACAAAGTTTGTATTATGATAGAATTACAATAATACATAGTCCATAGGATGCACTAGTCCAAAGTCAAAGAACACATGCTTAAAGTATTTAGATAATGTTTAGACCATAGGTTTAGAGTTTTAGGTTTTAATCCCTTAGTAACAAGGTATTTGTGCTCAAGAACCATGGCATACAATGTATGCCATGATGACATCTCTGACTATGAAAATCCAAAGGTATGCTCTTAAACCAATATAATAACTTGTCAATAAAAGAACATAAGAGATGTTAATAGGTATAGTAAGAATATACATAGAACATAAAATGTATTAATGACATATAGAATGACGAATTTAAAACATAACGAAGAATAATTAGTGTCCAAGAAATTTAGCCATAGTAGCTACATTGATGATAACGACACTTACCAAGTTATAAAACCAAGTCGATAAGCAGTGTAACAACTAGTAGCAGGTCCTCTAGGATCAAGACGGTCAACAAACTTTACACCAGATCCTGTCGCAAAGTAATGAAATGCGTAAGTAAATAAAATAGGTTCCTTAGTTTGATTGAACTAAGTAAGCCTGCATAACCAAGTAATACTTTATCTCTCAAACCGTCATGGGATAACAAGTTGTGCCACCCTGCGCACTTTGTTTCCACAAACAAAGTTAAGTTTGGACTCCATATTTTAACAAGTGCGACAATGCAGAAAGGACGAAGAACATAAATCCAATGACGACACATAAGCGACAAAAGTGTAAACATATTACTAATTAGTAAACAATTGTACGACCTCATAAGTAAAATACATTAAAAATAACAATTGAAATATAAATGACAGAACATAAGAACAACTTATGACTAAACAGAGGTACATAAAGTTTACGATAGAGTTCTGTAAGTAAATAATGTTCCATCTAGGTAGTTTTTACTATCCTATAATTATTTTTTTCGATTTTTGGGGACATTACAAGTGGTATCATATCCCAATTTCAATACTAAGATACCTATGGGTGCACTAAGCATTCACGCAGAGAAAATAAAGTATGATTATAAAAAATGTTACTAACATAAATTTTTCTGTCATTTTAATTTTTTTTGTGTTTATAGGAAATATTTACAGCACTGTTCAATTTATGAATACTGAGGAAGAAAACAATCGTCAAGAGAAGATGACCACCCCCACTCTAGAAGCAAAGCTGGAGGTAGAGCTAAACTTTGATATTTTGAAAACTTTACACAATCTTCAAGTTGAATTGAAAAGTTTCAGAGAAGACATCCTGAGTGAAAGGAATGAACAACAAGCTATAAATGAAACCTTACCGAGAAATATGATGGGAGGAAGCCTGCAAGGTAAACCTACTCCATCCACAAAAAGTTCCAAATAAAAACCTTACCCGAACTGAGCCAGCAACCAAAGAAAAGAGGAAAAAGAATGTACCCCTGAAGCAACTAAAGAAGATCATCATAGTCCTTCTAGTGGTGACTCACTTTCTCCATGGAGAAATAAGCAAAAGGGCAATGATAGTATTCAGGGGGAGTTCTGAAAAATAAGAGCCCTGACCTATGAAGGTGAAGTAAACACGGGGGAAATGGCTGAAGAGTGGGTATTGGGAATGAGTAAGTACTTTTAGGTTCATAGCTATTCAAGTGAGATGAAGGATCGACTTTCCATCTATAACCTGAATGGAAAAGCAGCAAGATGGTGTAGAGATTTAAAACACACCAAGAAATATGAGCTGTGGGAAATACGTTGGGATACTTTCCAGAAACTTTTCGAAGAGAAATATATGTCAAAAATATTCTTTGACTGAAAAGTGAAGGAGTTTTACGACCTACACATGAGATCCATGACTATGGATGCGTTTATTAATAGATTTCTAGATCTGTTGCATTTTGTGCTATACATCAAGGAAGAAAAGGTAAAGATAAAACAATTGCTAGGATGTTTTCCTCCCAGTTTCTGGGACAGGATTGAATTTGACATGCCTAATACTTTGGATACCACGCTGCACAAATCTAGGATCTGTTATGAGCATGGACAGTTGAGGCAGGAGAACCTAAACCAAAACCGAGAGAAGTCTAAGAACTTCTTTGATAACCGCAAACCTGGGTCCAACCCATATCCATACAGAAAAAATAATAACAACTTTCAAACGAGAAGGAACTTTAATAAACCTGGTACAAATCCTTATGTACTAGCTGCTAATGTTAACAAACTAGTAGCATGTGTAGCCAATGCTACCCCACTACAAATGAAGTGTTGGAAATGCAGCGGGCCTCATTATGCCCGAGATTGTAAGACAAATATTGGTGGGGTATTGCACAACTTACAAGAAGAACCAACTATCGAGGACATAGCTGGAACACCCCGGATCTATGCATCATTGGATGGCTGACAGGAAGATCATCAAGCTACTATGGTCGAGATAGAAGGTAATATCTTGAACGCTTCTGTTTCAATAATTATTGATCTCGGTGCTTTCTGGAGCTATATTGCACCTAAAATTGTTGATATAGGAAAACTAGGAAAAGTAAAACATGATAAACCTTGGTTGGTTCAATTAGCCACAGCTACGAAATGGAAGGTTTCAGAAATTGTTAAAGAATGTAAGGTAAACCTGAATGGTTTTCTTTTGAAAGTAAACATGAACATCCTACTTTTGGGATCGTACGATGTACTTATCGGCATGGACTAGCCGAAACAACACCATGTCATGCTCAATTGTTTGCACAAGTCTATCTTGTGTACTGATAGGCTAGGGAAGTAAGTGAAGGTTCAGGGCATTCTAAAGAACATTTATGTCAGACAAATATCTACCTTACAAGCAAATAAATGTATGAGGAAAGGCTACAAGTTGTTTGCACTAAACATCCGAGACGTAGAGTCTGATAGGAACAAACCATAGAATACTTCCCCGTTCTTGAAGAATTCAAGGATGTGTTTCCCGAGGAAAACCCAAGATTAAATCTAAAATGAGACCTAGACTTCTCTATAGAATTGACCCTAGGATCAATTCTGGCCTCCAAATTCCATTACCACATGAGTGCACCTGAGTTGGTGGAACTCAAACTACAGTTGCACAAGTTAATAGAGAAAGGGTATATCCGACCCAGTGTGTCCCCTTGGGGAGCACCGATGTTGTTCATAAAGAAGAAAGACGGTATAATGTGGATGTGGATTGATTACTACCAGTTGAAAAAAATGACTATTAAAAACCCTTACCGATCTCCCCAGATCAATGACTTGTTCAATCGGGTGGGAGGAGTCCGAATATTTTCAAAGATTGACCTGTGATCCGGATACCATCAGGTATGGATTATCGATGAAGATATTCACAAAATTGCCTTTCATACAAGGTATGGGCACTACGAGTTTGTAGTGATGTTGTTTGGGTTGACCAATTCCTTCACGAACTTTATGTATATGATGAATACCATATTCAGTAGGTATATGGATAAGTTTTTCGTATTCTTTATTGACGACATCCTGGTTTATTCCAAGAATAAAGAGGAACATGAAGAACAATTTCGTATAGTACTACAAGTGTTAAGAGAACACCATATTTATGCTAAGTTTAGTAAATGTGATTTTTACAAACCACATATATAGTATCTAGGTCACATTATATCCAATACAGGGATAGCTGTGGGCCTAGAAAAGATTAAATCCATAAAGGATTGGAATACCCCTACTAGTTTCACTAGCATTAGGTCATCCTTGGGATTAGCCGGATATTATCGAAAGTTCATTGAGAACTTCCTTATGACTGCTTTGTAGAAGAAAGCAAATAAGTTCATATGGACCAACAAGTGCGAAGAATTTTTCAAAATTCTAAGCAGCTTTTGATGACTGAACCGGTGTTACACATTGCAGATCCTGATGGGGGTTTCATTGTCTGCACGGATGCAATCAAGGAAGGACTTGGAGGAGTCCTCTTGCAGAATGATCATGCAATATGTTACGAATCGCATAAGTTTAAATGACATGAAAAAAATTACCCTATGCATGATCTTGAGTTAGTAGCCATCATCCATGCTTTGAGGATGTGGAGGCACTACCTCATTGGAAGGAAGTTCCTTCTAAAGACATACAATATGAGTCTGAAGTATTTATTTGATCAACCAGATCTGAATGCGAGGTAGGACATATAACACATATTTCATTAAATTTGTAATTATTTAGTGGATCTAGAATTTAGAACTTCCGCTAGATTGAGTTCTTTCAAGATGAGGAAAGTCATAGACTTTGAATCCTTACATATTGTCTAGTAATATTATTTATAGTTTGTATTTAATGTTAAGTTGATTAAATTATTTTATGACAGAATACTAACATTGTATTTGTTACTACAACAATGAGAAATATTGTCGTAGTAATTATTTGTGTCTTTGTTGAGTATGTTATTTTATTTTTGGAAGTTCACACCATTTATAATCAATACAGGATAATATTTTATGACTTTAAAGTCTAAGTTTTAACCTTGTAATGATTAAAATAAATTATGAATTCAAATAGCAACATAATTTATTATTATTATTGTTGGTAGTGGTAGTGGTAGTGTATTAAAAACTAATTTGATGAATGTTTACTTTATGAATTATAGATTAACGTGAGAAATTTCTTACCGATAAATTTATTTAATGATATTGATGTTAGTAAAGCCTCCCTTATTTATTAATATTATTTATTTTAACAATCAAAATTAATTATGAAATAGAATAGCATTAGTGCAGTAGAGTTTGATTTTTTTAATATACAAGAGGAAAGGGGGAAAACCAACTTAACTAATTATTGCAAGTGTTTATTATTTATTTATGAAGTATTTGAACAATGTGTTTAATTGAAAAGAGCATATTTTTATTGAAAATATAGATATCTTACAATATTTATATTATCAATAAGATTTAAATCATGTCTTAATTTATGTTAGGGCACGGAAGAATCGAACCACCATCGTCCTGCTTGGAATGCAGGTGCTCTTCCATTGAGCTAGCACCCTTTACAACATGAGGGGAGAGGGACTGTGTTAACACCTAGATTACACATTTCTAATCCTCTGTGATAAAGCAAATTTAAGGATGTTTTATTCAGAGAGGAAGTCTAGAAGATGTTTTAAAGTTCATTATTGAATATGATTATGCACATTTTATATAGTGACATGTTGAGTTTATGTAAAAAACAAATTGAAAAGTGTTATCTAATTCACATAAAGTATTATCACATGAATTAGCATAGAAGTTGAACCAAAATTTTCATATTAGTAAATAATATAAAATTCCTCAAAAAAAGGCTTGAAGAGAATATTTGATATACAACAAACATTTAAAAGTGTTTCTTCTTGTATATTAATAACTAGTTCAAAGAGAAAATTACATTCATGAATCATCTCCACATGATCTCCATATATTCAGTCAAGCAAATCAATTACAACTTATACACCACATTTATTTATTGTGGTCTTCCTGCAATCTTCTTTCTTTTGCATCCATGCAAAAACCATGGTATTCACTGGAACAGATCCAAGTCATGTGTCATCAAGGTTTGGTACCCAATATTTTTCTAAAATTTTCCTTTGTATTTCCCTGAACTAGGCTTCCATCAATCAACCTTTACATGAAGAGTCTCACTTTCATCATTCTAGAAGATATATGAGGTGGTTTTTGCCATCCAAATCGTCTCTCCTTCATCCTTAGTTCATGATCTAACTACCAACACCTTTACTTTCTCAAATTCAATCATAGGATTTAATCTTGGATTTAGCTTGTTGCACCTGGGTCCAACATATACCAGTTCATCCGTCACATTATCAAATTCTCTATCCATAATACTTATATTACATGCAAAATCTCACATGGATTAAATTGTCTTTATGATGCAATGTAAGTTATGATAATGTCTAACATGAATTAAAGCTAACATGATGTTATCACTTAATGATTGATTTTCTAGATATGTGAAATATTTTCAGTCCATAATGAATTTTTCATGGTTCTCGTAACAAACATGGGTGGAGTGTCCACTCAAAACGTTCATGCAGTTTAATCCAGAAAATCAATCACAATGATGACAAACTGATAAAACCTGCACGCTCAAAATGCTAGTACTGTATTTATTGAGTATAAGTTAATATACTAATACAAAGTTGGCACCACTTTAAAGTCTACACAAGAAAATATAATTATGAATTTGAATGCAACATAGTAGTACAATTAAATTTATATCAACTATAATAACGAATAATAGGAAAAACTCACTTCAAACCTTATTGCAAGTGCCTTACATTTATTCACAAAGCAATTCTATAAGATATTTTAAGGTGCATTCGCATAAAGTATCATCACATGAATTAACATTGAAGTTGAACCAAAATTTTCATATATGTAGCAAATAATATAAAATTCCTCAAAAGGTAGCTTGAAGAGAATATTTGATATACTACAAGCATGGACAACTCTTTCTTCATGTATATTAATTAGTCATTCAAAAAGAAAAATCAC
>LPNX010000524.1:572965-585950 GCA_001517045.1 Pseudotsuga menziesii | reverse complement strand
TAAAGAAATCCATAAAGAAGATATAAAGTATTGGAGGAGAGAAATTCCTCGTCTCATGTGTGAAATGCAAAAGCATCTGCCATCAACATTTTTCAATGCACAGGAACACTACCTCATACACCAAGTTGAGGAGATTGAGTTGTGTTGACCTGTGCACTCAAGGTCCATGTGGATGGCTGAGAGGCACTTGAAATTTATGAAGGGTTTGGTGAGAGAACTAGCACATCTAGAGGATTCTATGATGGAAGGATATACTGTATACCAAAACATGTTGTATGTTAGTGAATATCTTCCTATTTTAGCATCAAAGCTCAATTTACGTCGCATTTGTGATCCGGACTCCAATAAAAAATTTGAAGGGGAGAAACTGAAGGGGAAAGGTATATTGAGGAAGCTGAAAGGTAATTATTAGCTACTAGATTTTTATTATATCCTTCATATTCTAATTGTATTTTCTAGTCATAATTGCTTCAATTAAGAGCATATACGTCTTTGTTAAGGAGATTTACACCTTTCTTTGATTTTAATGGTTATTGTCATTAAACAGTTGGTCGGGAATGGGATGCAATTCATTTATACATCGCAAACAATCTTGACTGGATGAAGGTATGGATTGAACGATGCGCACAATCGGGTCATGGAATATCATGGGAAGGTGTGGCTTCATTGGTAAAAGAAGCAAAACGCAATGGAGATAACAATATAACAGAAAGGGAAATCGATTTGGCATATGGTGTAAAAGATAAAATGGCAAGTATATAATTAATCAAATATCCCTCTAAATCTTTTATTTTGTTTGATACTTATTGACGTACATGTTCTTTTTTCCCATGTATTGTTGCATAAGGACTGATTGGTTGTGTAATTTTTTCGTGTATTACTTATTGCAGGTAAAACACCATAAGGCTATGGTCTGCAATGGAGGTAGATATCGGATCAAAAAACTGGATGAACCAAAGAAAACAACAGATTCTGGGGTTTCAGCTGTCTTTGAGGTTACCAATGTTTCATCTAGAACTGATAGACATCCAGAAGTCTCAGAAAATCAATACTATGGGTATTTGGAAGATATTATACAGTGTGACTTTAAATCCTTTAAGGTAGTTCTATTCGTTGTCAAATGGTACAGGTTACGATTGAATCAACGTGATCCCGATAGAACTATTATTGAACATGATAATGGATTTACCATGGTAAACACAAGGTTGTTTGAGCCAGGAACATAGCTCTATGTTCTTCCAAGCCAATGTGAACAAATATTTTACTCAGAGGTTCCAGGTAAAGCAGGCTAGTCGTTTGTTGTGAGACACGATCCAAGGGGAAGGGCGATAAAGTATAACCTAGATGATGGTAATGAAGAGGGTTCTTTAGAAGAAGAATATGATGACGAAGAGCATGATCAACTTGAGTTAACTGACGATGATGATCCAATAGAAGATGTCCAAGGAATAGTTGAATCAGATGATGTAGCAGACAATGTCGTTGAAGGTTATTTCGACTATGACACGATGAGCGTAACTGATGATGACGACGACGATGATATGGCCAATCCTTACAATGTTGACACAGATGATGATACAAATGGCGCATCATCTTCATCATCATCGTCATCATCATCATGGTCTTCCTCATGATGATGATACTCATCATCAACATCATCATCATCGAGATCATCATCATCATCATAATCATAATCATCGTCTTCATCAGCATCATAATCATCGTCATCATCATCATCATCATCATTGTCATCGTCGACGGCATCATTGTCATCATCATCATCATTGTCATCGTCTTCAACATCATCATAATCATCATCATCATCATTGTCATTGTTGACATCATCATTGTCATCGTCGACATCAACATCATAATCATCACCATCATCATCATCAACTTCATCACCATCATCGTCATCATCATCATGATCACCACCATCATCACCATCATGGTCACCATCATCATCACCATCATCATCTTCATCAACATCATAATCATCACCATCATCATCAACATCACCATCATCAACTTCATCACCATCATCGTCATCAGCATCATCATCATCACCACCATCATCATCTTCATCATCATCGTTATCATCATCATCGTTGTCACGATCAACATCATCATCATCATCCTCATGATGATGATGATGATGATCAACAGAATCATGATCATCATCATAATCATGATCATTGTCATAATCATAATCATCATCTTCATCAGCATCATAATAATCACCATCATCATTATCATCGTCTTCATCAGCATCATAATCATCAACATCATCATCATCATTGTCATTGTCGACATCAACATCATAATCTTCATCATCATCGTCATCATCATCATCATCATCGTCATTGTCATCATCATCATCATCATCATCATCATCATCATTTTCATTGTTATCCTCATAATGATGATAATCATCATCATCATCATCATCATTTTCATTGTTATCCTCATAATGATGATAATCATCATCATCATCATTATCATCGTCGTCATCAACATCATCATCATCATCAACAACATCATCAACATCATCATCATCATCAACAACATCGTCATCATTGTCATCATCGACATGAACATCATAATCATAATCATCATCATCAACATCATCATCATCATCATCATTTTCATTGTTATCCTCATAATGATGATAATCATCATCATCATTATCATCGTCGTCATCAACATCATCATCATCATCATCATTTTCATTGTTATCCTCATAATGATGATAATCATCATCATCATTATCATCGTCGTCATCAACATCATCATCATCATCATCATTTTCATTGTTATCCTCATAATGATGATAATCATCATCATCATTATCATCGTCGTCATCAACATCATCATCATCATCATCATTTTCATTGTTATCCTCATAATGATGATAATCATCATCATCATTATCATCGTCGTCATCAACATCATCATCATCATCACCATGCTCACATGCTCACATGCTCAACTTTTCAATCATCCTTCAAAGATATATTTTCATTTATCCAAGATAGGGATGTGTCGTTATGTAGATGGTTCTTCCCTCATTAATGTGAAGGTTCTTTATTCAAGTTAGGATATAATAAAAATATCCTAATACTATTATGGCAATTTATATAATATAAAATAACATATAATAAAAATAAAATACATATAATATAAAATAATATATAATAAAAATAAAAAACATATAATATATAATAATATATAATAACAAATGACAAGTGTATTTGGACATTGCCGCGACTCATTTTGGACAGTTCAGTTCAATTTGGAGGTTTTTGTGAATTTGGGAGTAGGTCCGCTGGAGCACATGGTTCAGAATTGGAGCTCACCGCTGATAATTGTAGCTCACGCTTGAGAATTGCAGCTGATGGTACAAATTTGGAGCACACGGTTCACGTTTTGGAGTTCCAGTTTTGGATTTGGAGCTCATGGCTCAACGGGTAAGCATCATGACCTCCTTTTTTTGGGCATGCGGTGACAATGGTTTTTGGGCATCCTGTGACAAGGGTTTTTGGGTGACAAGGGTTTTTTGTGCGTGCTGTGATGTTTGCTCCTTTGTGGGACAAGCTTGAATGCAGACAGACCCTTCCTCATTTAGTGGGTTATTCAGGGGTTCAATTTACAAACCTTCTTACCTTACAAATGAGAAACTCGCTGTTTGGGTCATGAACTTAGAATAGGGCTTTGCGCCTCACCCCCTCTCGTATCTGTGAGTCACTATTATAGTGATCATTCATTTTGTAGCGCATCTATAGATGTAATTACGCAATTTATCTAGTTTTGCACAGACATTCTTGATCAAAGAAGTACTTCGAAGAGACTGATTATCCGGACCTATCGAACGGTTAAAATAGAACTAGGAAATTGGGGCCCCTGACTACAACTAGTAAAACCCCTCTTAAGGTAAGGAAGGTCAGACTATCTTATGGGAATAATAAGGGAATAAAGACTTCCACAATGAGGAGGTCTTACTTCACAAGGAGGTATTAATTCACCAAACCAGTTCATCCTCATATTCAACCGGTAAGGTCAGATACTACAGGGAATAGAAGCCCTTAATATTTAGAAGGAAAGAGAAATAAGGGGTAGGGGTTGACTTTCATGTTTCCAGCTCAAGAAAGTCATAAGGCAGGAAAGGAAAGTAATAAATAAAGTAATAAGGGGGTTCCAATCACCCGCCCCACCACAGGGTACCCACTCTGGCGGTGCCAATAAAGAGCAGGTCTTAAGGCAAAGAGCGGTACCATATCTAGGGAACGACCTTGGATCAATAAAAGATATACCATAGGGAATAGATCCTCTCAAAGCCAGGACCTTGAAAAACACACTAGTTCGGGGCCCAAAGTCCTGTTAATATCATCGTCAAACAAAAACTGTCCATGAGGACAGAGTTCAAGAACTCTGTCCACATGAACTATATCTCACAAAAGATATGATTTAGGAATTAGTCCTTAGTTTTCAAGTGTGAACTAATTATTTTCTAACTATGAATTAATTATTTGAGATCATATTAGACTCCTTAAGGATATAGAGCCATTGGACTGGCTTATAATGAGTAATGGGTATTAAATTTAAGTTATGAAAAACAATAATGAATCCAATAGCAATTTATTATAAAAGTAAAAGTATAGTATTTTGTTAGGAGATTTTTATTACTGTATTCATAGTAATAAATTGTTTGTATTAAATCTATCAAAAGAAAGACGTGGATGGTGTATTTGATAGTTGGGAAGATTATTTACATTTAATTGTAATTTGTTTATAAGACTAATCATTATTCCATTGAGATGTTTCCTTTCAAGGTTGTGTATGTTAGGAATAGTTACAAAATAACATACATTAACTATTCCCCTAACTTTTAGAACTCAATCCTAAATTAAACCCCTTATTTAATTCGAAAGAAAAATATTTACAAACACGATTCTCATACTGATTTCGTAAAAATCTATCCATATAAAAGTCAATCTTTGACCTATTAGCTGAGCTAGAGAAAAATTGGAAACTTCTGCAATGTCCCCTATTAAATTCTAGCCTTTAGTGCTGTAAAACCGTGTTTCCAAAATTTTTGTAGCATTTTCCCCTATTTTACACTACAGGCGCTACAGAAGTTTCACCTTCAGAACTTTTGTAGAATTTTCGTTGTTTTTACACTGTTGGCACTGCAACAGTTATGAAAACTGCATTTTTTGTGCAAAAACTTGTTTGGATGCTTTCAAACCTTTTCCAAGGCTCTAATACTAAAATTTAAGCATGTTATGGTCTAATTTCATCAAATTTATCTCTTGCCTCAGCAAGAAGTTTTAGATTACCTGCACTAACCTCATCTTTCAACATTTGCAACTCTTTCTTCATATTTTTGTTTTCTGCTTTAAGGGATCTGTTATGATTATATAAATTTTGAACTTGTTTATGCAATGGGGATCTTCTCCTTAGTATCCCTCTAACATCCATCAAAGCTTTTTCATATAGGTCTAGACTTCCATCTACTTCAAACCTATGTTTTATGTCTTCTTCTTGCAACTGAACAATCATCAACTGGGCTTCTTTTAACGGTATATTTACCTTCTTCACCTCTGGATCATCACTCTATGTCTGTTAATATGGTTGTACTTTGGAGAGTTTTTTCTTCTTTGTTTGGATAGATTGCTCAAGTGGAGTCTCTGATGTATCTTATTCCACATATTTTTTCCATTTCGTTGTTAATCTAATCCTAGGTCTCTTAACCTCCACCCTTTCTTCAAAAAAGTCCAACTTTATTCCTTTCATTTTAGTTTTACTCTTTTAAAATTTAGGTCTCTCCTCTATATCTATAACAACCCTAGGTTTTTTCTCCATATGAATCTTACCCTTTCTCTACTCCTCACTCGTGTCTTTTTCTCCATCATGTTCTTTGTTTGAGTAGTTGTTTTTTCTTTTGAGCTTGGAGTACATCTCCTTGCTGAAGGAATACCTAGCACCTCAGGATCATAACCAATAAGGAAAAGAAAAATGTTATAATCCCTGCTCATTTTCCTAATCTCTTCAAGCACGACCAATTTGATTAATCCAAAATGAAATAAACTAGTGTTCTACCTTCTTAGGTTTCGGCTGCACCTATGTGCCATCTTTCCTAGACTTCTGTACAAATCAAAAGGGATGTCTAAAAATGTTTTTCCAATGAAATGTAACAACAATTTGAAGTGAAATTGATGCTGTGTCAAATATTCCTTCACATGCAAAAGAATTCCTTATGGCAAATAAAAGTTTCTCATATTTCTCTGATAGCCAAGCTTTGGGTATCCCATGAGTTAAATTTGATCCCTTGTGTTCTTGTTTAGAAAATCATCATAATTTATCAACTGAAACTTAGCGGAAGTAGCGAAAGTATGATCCTCTAATGAGATCCATAATTTACTTAGAGAAATACTAATTGCATAATACATATCTATTAAAAAAAACTTTACATGAATAATAAATTTTACTCTAATTATGAAATGTATTAGTCAAGAAACTACTAGCACTCGTAGCAATAACAATTACAGACATGTAACAACAATAAAATAAACAATTTCAAGACTCTTGGTGAGTAACAACAACAGTTTCAACAAGTAACAACAACAATATCAACAAGTAACAACACTAGTTTTAGCAAGTTATAACAACATTTTCAGCGAGTAGCAACAACAACATAAATTAGTGTAAAACTGCTAGTGAGTAACAATAGCAGCAATGATTAGTTCAAAACTAATCATTGCATTAGTTCGAAACTAATGCTTAATAAAAATATAATAAATATCCTAATACTATTATGGCAATTTATATAATATAAAATAACATATAATAAAAATAAAATACATATAATATAAAATAATAATAAAATACATATAATATATAATAATATATAATAAAAAATGACAAGTGTATTTGGACATTGTCGCGACTCGTTTCGTTTTGGATAGTTTAGTTCAATTTGGAGGTTTTTGTGAATTTGGGAGTAGGTCCAGTAGACATGGCAGACAACTCTGTTGACCCGTGGCAGCAAGAGCTCAACATCTTCTCCTCACTAAAAATTACTGGTATACTGTCCCTGGACACAGTGCAGAACACGTTGGAAAATTAGACAGCTGGTACCAAGAGTAGGGTTCCGGTTTCTCCGCTAGATGAAGAGCTGCTAGGTGTGTTCACAGCACGACCATTAAACCCGGCCTTAGGAGGAGGCACGTACTCATTATTCCACTCTAGCCAACCTCCGAGTTTGACTAAATAAAATATTTCGATAATTGTACCTACATCTTCTTTGATGGGGCTTCAGCCAATCAAATTGGAGGTATAGGTGTTCATCTTTTGATCACCCAGGACCACTATTTTTGCTTCAAATTGGGTGTTGATCTGAGTACAAACACCATATTTGAAATACTTGCTTTATGGACTCTCCTTTATTGTGCTAAATCCATGGTCCTTCCCACTCTGCACATTCATGGTGACTCCACAACCATCATTAATTGGTTCAATAGAAGATCATAACTAACTTTACTTGCACTTGATGGTGGGTGTCAACGTATCCGTGATATGGAACCTTACTTCATCTAGCTAAAATCAGTTCACATATTTAGAGAACACAATACTAAGGCTGATAGCTTATCCAAAGAAGCATTAACCTTGGCCTCTGGGCATTTTTAGTTTACTGAATTCACTGATGGTGAATGTACTGGTCAGGGCACTTTCCAGCTTTTCTATCCCTTAGCACTTGAGTCTTTTATGTGCTGTTGCTATTGACATCCTTTGGATGATTGAGGTGGATGATCCCCTCATATTACTGATCTCTCTTATTTATTGCTTCTTTGGATTAGCTACTTCAGTATTAGACTTGAATTCTCAGTCTGTTGAAGGTTAGTGATGTGGATGTAGTCAAGATTCCTAGATTAGAGGTGTTACCTTTGAATGTTTCTCCAGTATTCCTGTGAAGCTGATCAATTGTATTACTTAGGGTTTCCTTAGGGTTGAAAATTAGTATGGGAAAACAAGTTAGCATTGCCTTAGGGTTGAAAATTAATATGGGAAAACAAGCATCATCAAGACAAACTAAAAGGAATAAATCAACAAATATTACAGACTGATATAAATGTGTTTAACGTGCCAATTAGCCAGATATGGAAATGTCCGCTCTTCAACACCATTGGGAAATATGCCTCCGAAGTGCTGGCTTATGCACTTCATAGTAACACAGAGGTTAAAACATCCACTCTAAAACTAAAATCATCTACAACATCACAAAATCATTCACGGGGAAACTAAAAACCACTTAAAGGAGATATGTTCTTTGAAGGAGATAGTCCATTAAAGGAGAACCTCTAGGTTTTGTATAGACATATGTTGGCATAAATTGCAGTGTTATATGTGATGCATATGCATAACATATCGTCTCAAGCTTGACAACGTTGAAAGGATAAAGTACAATGGCCACAAGCATACATTTGAAGCTTATGAATCCTACCCAATTCATGTTAGCAAAAGGCAATGCAAGCAATAAGTTAGAATGGAGACTTGTATGTAACCAAAAGAGGGGCATACATTAGAATTTTTAGGGCTACCAAATGCCCACACCTATTAACCAAACTCATTCTTGACAAGCTTTTTCTTTAACAAGTTTTTGGCTTACAAGTCTTTCCAAGTTTTTTTTCTTATAAGTCTTTCCATGTTTTTTTGCTGGTATTTTGCTATGCTTAAGCCAATTTTTTTTTGGCAACGGTGCAGGTAGAACCAAACATGTATTTGTCAAACCTGTCTTCCTCTAGTGAAGGGAGTTTGGGAAGGCTAGAGGAAAGTGAGACATCCAGTAGGTCTACACGGGCTAGATCAACTAGATGTCAGAAGATCAGAAGAAAATTCAACAAATGCATGAATTTTTTTCTCCAAGGAGGGGGGTCATGTTCCTATGATGATGAGACAGTGGGAGACATCGATGTGCCCTTAAGGTACCAACACATAGTGAAACAATGGGTGCCTAGCGATCTTCGTAAAGTAAACACTGATTTTTGTGTGAATGAGAGGATATATAGAATTGCGCCGTCGTCATTGCATGGATTGGGCTTGTTTTGCATGGACAACATAAAGGTTGGATACGGTAGATGTACATAATTGATGGAGTATGTTGGACCCTGTTACAACTACAGTGATTGGATGCACTTGGTCCAATATACATGAAGTATGCGTAGATATGGGTTGTCAGCGAATTATATACAACTGAAAGACAAAGCTCAAAATAAAGGAGCAACGATGTACATGGATGGAAGGCCAAAAACAACCGGTAATATTGTGGGGTTTATAAACAATACACAACCAGGATCTACATTAAAGCAACCCGACTGCATATTCGAGTCATTTGAAGGAAATTGTGTCTTTGTATGTGCAATTAAATCAATAGCTGCTGGCGAAGAACTGCTTATTGATTACAATTTGAACCGTGTAGATACAAACAATGTTAGTATGGTTGTGGTACAACAAACAATTTAACCACCCTTTTATTAATTATTTTAACGTCTATAGGAATTTTTGTTAGCATATAATTGAAATTATCTACTTAATTTCATGTTTCCTTATGTAACTTTTAGTATGTTTTTGATGCAGGGTTCTCTCAGGGGCACCTCCATCGCCGTAGATGTTTGTCGACCCGAGTCAAGGCAGCAGGTATACATCGATATTGCCAATGTAATATTAAATTTTAGGATGGACATACAGATACGTTGTTATGTATTTTCATTAGTATATTAGGTTCATTTATATAATATTATCGATTTTCCATGTAGAGTGTTGATCAAGGAAGCCAACCGGCTATTGATCAGCTGACTACAGCATCAGGGAAACATCCAAACATGAATGTAATTCTCCATTTCAAATACTTTAAAATCGTAAACATGTCTATCGTGATGCATTATGTTTATTTTGTTATGTATTCTTTCATTTTTATGGTTGCGCTCATGATGGTAATGTTGTCTACCTTTTTGGCAGATTGACCAGGGAAACTCCCCATCTATTGATCAAACGACTGGAGACTCGAGGAAACCATTTTACCTAAATGTAATTCCACATTCTAAATACTTCAAAAATGTACACATATAAAACATGTAGCATAGTGTTTATTTTTGTTTTTGTTCTGTATTTGTTAGCTTATACATATTGCGTTCATTGTGATAATGTTCTCTACTTTTTTTGCAGGTGGCTGATGGAGGTAAATCCCCATCTGTTGATCAGACCAAGCTCTCGGCTAGGCGTCAGGTAATCCTAGATGTAATCCCTAATATAATTATTTGTGCACACTATATTTTCAAACACTAAGCAATTTTTTATATATTTCAATTACAGACAGGGGATTCTGTTTATGAAACGACGTCTCAAAACTCTTTATAGAATGAGGTCTCTCGGTTGATGAGAGATAGTGAAATTAGAGAGTTTGTAGACCCGTTGAGGGTGCTACAAATGACAAGGGAAAACAAATGAGGAACTGGTTCATCTAACATTGGCAGTTCCACTAACAGAAGGGCTCGAACGAAGGCTTCAATTGTTGTTACAGCAACGTAAACAGATGGACATAAGTTATCGAATAAAAATGTAAATTCATTTATAAAAATTTTATAATATTTGATTTTATATGTTGTTGAACTTATAATACAATGGGTTTAATTTACAGCGTGCTATGGAGATTATCAGTGGTGGTCAAGGAAATGTTGGTCCCAGTGACCAAACCACTCCACGTACACCACATACTGCTCCCATATTTTCCACTGAAGAATCAACAACACGCTCTGTGACACCGTCGAGGGCAACATAGGGTGAAGCCGATGGTGCCCCACCCACAACAGATGCTTTAGAAGAAGGGGTGGATGCAGGGCTAGATAGAGATGTCGAAGCATTTCTTGGATCTTTTCGTGTGACTAGCACTGGTTCAATAAAGTGTACATTTTTGGTGAATGAAGAACTGGTTCCAATAAATATAGAGAGGATTCCAGGTCATTATAGATTGTTCAATTTATTTTTTATAATTTGTGTCTAATATAACGATAATATTTTCTAATGTTCACTAATGATGGCAATAATGTTTTGCAGGAAATGATATATTTTATAAACACATGAATGATTTGGCCTTGGAGATATTTGGGCCCACCATCCGCACAGTGTGGAACAAGCAACCAAAATATTTAAAGGATGATCTGACTAATCGCTTGGTTAGTCTGTTCGGAAAAAATACCTTTGATACATCGAAAGTACTACAGAAGGTTGGAAAACATCTAAAGATTGTCTGAGACCAATATAGGGTTCACCTAGAAAAAAAACCTAGGTATGAGTGCCCTCCAATGATTCCATCTATGGAGTGGAAATCCCTGGTGGAAGATGGAAAAGAGAAGGGCCTGAGAAAATCAGGAAAGATACCACCAGGTGGAACAAGGAGGTACGCAATTCATTCCAAAATGTAGTGGTAAGCCTTATTATTACTAGTTTTTATATCAATTTTGGTACATAGACTAGTGTATTTAAAAACTTAATTAGGCTCTCAGACACATCTAAGGCCACAAAGGCAAGAATTGAAAAAATTGGCCAACACAAGCTTGGGCCTGGTGGTTACTCCAACTTGGCGGCCCGATATGTAAGTATCAAAAAACTCGAATCCACATCTAAATATCATACAGATTATTATTTTTGTTTTGTTCTGACAAAATGATTTAAAATTAATGACATCATGCAAATATGAAGGCCGACCGGTTCAAAGAATTGCCCAGTGCGGATTACATGAAGCTTGGATTCGAACATGGCTTTGACGCCGTTGTTGAACACCGGAAAAGCTTGTCTGTGAATACTGCACGATCTTCTGCTGATCCATCTGGTGCCCAGGTATATGAAAACTATATAGTTTAATGATAATTTATTAATGCTCATGCAATTTGTTCCTTATAAATAAACTAATGTAAATTATTTATTCCTTTTTGTGCAGGAAAGTAACGATCCTGTTCATGTCGAGGATGAAGTACATGACCAACCAAAGGAAGATCATGCTTCTCATCCTGGTAATGAATTTATTAATGTGCTACTATTTTTTATAGACCATTGTAGATGATGAACATTAATTCTAATTCTACACAATTCAACTACAGAGCATGTAGCTGCAAATCATAACACGAAACATGTTGGGCCAGTACGAGATAATGTTGAACATGTTGATGTGCACATGGTAGGTAAAAACATGCATTCGTAATGTATTTTTAATGAATTACTCGTATTTATCAAAATATAAATATATTAATGAAAGATTTTGACATTATTGCAGAAATTCATCGCCCCTCGCCAGAAGTTCAACCTTCTGAGCAGACTAGTAGGGATACCGATGATCAGATTCCCGAAGATGTGACTCTAACTAAATATTTAAAGAGAAGAAAAGTAAACAGGAAGTGACTAAACAAATTTTCAGTAATTCTTATTTATAAAAAAAAAATTAATGCCTTTTCCTCTGTTTTATGAATGAATGCTTTACTGAATTGTTTACTGATATTTTTTTTTGCCATTGACTAAATTAATGTTTTAATGAATGGTTTTTTTAGCTGTTGAATGATTGAATGGTTTAATGAATGTTATAAATAATGATTTAATGAAAGCATTTTTCAACTATTGAGTGAAATAATTTGCATTGTAGATGCATTGTTATTTGCATTGTGAAATAGTGAAATAAATTGTTATTTGCAAGTATAGGCATTGGGTTTGGGGAGTTGAGAGTGATGTGAGAGGAGGGAGGGGCCATAAGAGCTTCCACCTTCACGTGGTTGGTCCTGTTTAGTAGAGAATATTAAATTATTCTCGAAACAGAGAGGAGCTCAATGAATAGTAAGGAAGAATACATTAAAAAACATCTATTTCTATATTTTTAGTGTGTAATTTTCACTATTGCTATTTGACTCCTCCATTGGAACTTGTTGTAGATAGAGTTGAGAAA
>LPNX010000524.1:514095-564099 GCA_001517045.1 Pseudotsuga menziesii | reverse complement strand
ATGAATTGTGCTGTATCTATATAACAAGTTGTTTATAGTAATCTCACATAACAGTAGTTTATATCTGAGTTTAATTCTTGTGATCATAAGATTAGCACCCGCTAATCAGTAGCACTAATTAGTCTCTTAGGATCCCAGGCCAACAGAGCTTCTAAACCTGTAGGGAACGACTACTTGAAACAGCTTGGAACCTGTCCTAAGGATCCCAGACTGGGTCGTTTTCCCCCGTTGCGGGCATAGTCAAATACGCCCGTCAACAAGTCTCCAATGTCAAATCTAAACATTATAGATCTCATATTTCATCATCGAGTAAATTCTTTACAAAATTTAGAGTTCAGGGCTCTGGATTCGTGCAACTAGATTGTAGTTATTAGGCTTAAAACTGGCAGCACCCCAATTTTATTTTAATTTCATATGAATTTCAATATGGCAAGGAGGTTGCTTTTGAAGTTTAATAAAATCTTTTTGAATATTTTTCTTTTATAAAAAAGATAATCCATCGAGAACTAGATGGGCAATGAGAATTCCCACATTCAAATTTTACATGCATTGTTAGTTTTAAGTATTAACTTATTGACCTTGAGCAAGCTATGTATCTCGCTATTGTAACATGTTGAACATGCACATTAATCCCTAGCAATGGGCCATTTCTTTATATGTGACAAGCAGAGGCCCTTGCTTACAAAGTTGAGGCTTCATTTCATAACTTTGGTATTCACAAAGACGAGCAACCTAAGCCCAATGAAATTTAA
This sequence comes from Pseudotsuga menziesii, assembly GCA_001517045.1. Taxonomy (NCBI): domain Eukaryota; kingdom Viridiplantae; phylum Streptophyta; class Pinopsida; order Pinales; family Pinaceae; genus Pseudotsuga; species Pseudotsuga menziesii. The sequence goes on along the minus strand of LPNX010000524.1, from coordinate 563,347 downwards.
TGTGCAATTCATCGGCCTGCTGTAAAAGTATTTTGTTAACTGAGAATTTGAGTTTTTGTTTCCTGGATTAATCATCATCTAATACTATTTCAAGCATCTTCAATCTCACCTCTAGGATTAAAATACAAAGAGCATTTATAAGTTTCTTTCAAACATGAATCACTGATAAGCTATCATCCACATACTATGAAGTCATTGCCATTCCAATCATTATCATGTTGCCATAATAGATATTAAAACCAACAACATATTTGCACACTAAAAAATGACCATCATAACTTATAACTACAGTAGTTAGGATAGAAAAATTACAGGCATACATGACAGATTATATGACCCTGATTTTATCAAAGAAACATATCTTCTTCTTTTAAATACATTCTAGAGAAATCAATTGTGGGGGTATTGATTTCCACCCAACCATAGTTTGTTCTTCTTTATAATTCCAATCCCATTCTGGCTACAAGGTCATTAGGGAGAAGGATAAAATGTCAAGTTTTCAAACCACTAAACCTTCACAAAATCAACTAAGATGCCACCAGTGGAATGTATCACTCCTTTCAGCTAGCCTAGTTCTTGGCCTACTTCAAATTGCTCCATACAACATAGGAATCCATCCTTTCTCTGTTGCACAGTCTATCAGGAATCCCCTTCTTTCTTATGACCAAGATAATTCCAAGCAACTGCCTACTTCCAGGTTTCTTTTATAGCAGTATGTCATTTTCTTGGCAAAACTCTAAGATCGAGTCCGGTAAAACAAGCCAACAATTCTCAGAGGATTTATATGGTAGTTTGACCACCTTCTAATGGTGTCTATTACCTCTTGATAATCACTCTTTCACCCATTAATGGTTCAGTGATTAGGTGGGTTGAGTTTTTTTCAAGCTTTCTCTCTCCCATTCAATTTTTTTCTTGAGTGCATTAATGAAACAAGGGACGAGGAAGGAGTTTATCCACCATTTCTTTATTGGTACCACAAAGGTAGGATGTGGTTACTTCCAAAAGGGATCTAGGCACTTTGAATTGTTAAGATTTCAATGGTTATACAATATCTAAAAAATAATGGAGGTCCCAAACATAAAATCCAAATGGTAGCTATCCTGGATATTAACTACGACCCCCAAGGGAAATATCTAAATGACAGCCAACCTGAATATCATTTCTCTAATGAATGGAGTCCACCCTAGGTAGAATTGATTTATCTCATTGATGCTGCAATATTTTGGTCTTATGATGCACACACTCAAAGATAAAAAGTGAAAATAAAGGGAACCCAAAGGCATTGTCCATCAGCTGCCACACTACTCTGCAAAGCCCAACAGATTCAAATAGCTACATCAATTACTGTAGAAGTGAACTAATGCTCTATAAACCTTTCTGTGATATTCCAAATGACATTGGATATTGAGATGAAGAAATACTAGCAAAATAGGAACAATTGAAAAATTTATAAATTCTCCTGGAATCTTGACCAAGCACCTCAAAAACCTCAAACCTTGACAAATATCCATTTGTAGATAAAATACATACCCAACAACCCATGGAAATTGACAAATGGAAAATCGTATCCAACTGCACACTAGCAACAACAAGCAAGTGACCTTGGCATACTTGGTCATTGTGACTTTAACAACAACCATAATTGAAACACAACATCTATCCCTTTCAATTTATAGGAAAAAGCCATATAATTCATAGATTACAATGGTTCACACAACCCATTTCCATGTTCTCGCAGATGATATTTTATTTAATGTATATCCCATCTCTCACCTATTTCTTTTGAAGTATTTTCAACAGGCCTATTGCGGTATTTACCAATTACCATGTATAAAACATAAACAATAACAATATTATAACTAATGAAAAGAACGATAGAAATGTATAAAAAAAAAGCAGTAATATCAATACTAGTAAATTTAATAACCAGTTAACAAAGAACAATAATAAAGCTAGTATATAACTGTTTGGATCAACATTGTACTCGGATACTTTTAGGTTCAGATCTTGTCACTGAAAGGACAAGTCAGCAAAGGAACAAACGACATACCTTGATAGAGAGTAGGTTAGAGTGTTGTAGGTTGAGGTTAGATACATATAGTAGAAAGCAATATATCTCAGTCACCATGTATGAAGATCCTAGTAGGATAGTAGTAGTGGTATTTATCACAAAACACAGCTAATCAACCTTAAAAGATCACAACTCCCTCTAGCATAATTAGCACCAAACAAGTAATGTAAAGAAAGGTAAGGTCAAATTAGCCATGGCCTATCTAGGAGAGGTTAAAACAGTCCACTTTAAGGATGAGGGAAGTCATCATAGTCCATGGCCCATCTAGGAGAGATCATACATATCACAATCCATTAGGATACACCTTACACAGTCACAAATAAGGTTTAGCATCCCCAGAGGGATGACTCCAAAGCTAATAGTCCAAGAGTAGCCCATAGAACTGAACATATCCTATATTTTCAGCAGAGAAATGGTCTTGGATCAACCTAATACAGTCACAAGTTAGCTTCATAAAGTCACGGCCCAACATGGCAATAGGAGAGACACCACACATTCCATGGGTCTGATGCACAAGGTCACAACTCATCAAGAGAGACACCACACAGTCCACAAGTCATATGAATAAGGTCACAACTCATCACAACTCATGATTCGACAAATAAGGTAGCACAAAGCAACCCTTAAAATCAGATCTGGTAACCCAGGGGTGAAGCAGTGAAAACCTAGCAACATACTCCTTGACAACAAGCCGAAAGATCCGAGTTGAGATGTATCTTCTTTCATGGATCCATAATGAAGGATAAGACTTGTTTTTATAACTTGAAAGGACTTCTAAGGGGTCTTTCTTCAAAACCAACAACAACAAGGTTAGGTCATCATATCAAAGAGGTCATGGTACCACAAACAATAAGGGTGCTATTACTAAAAGTACCATAAGTCAACTAAGGGTCACAATAAGGTGGTAAGGAAACCCACATAACCACAAGACCAAGGTGTACCATAAAGGTGGGGAGCCAATCCCTTTTACCTACAAGACCAACATGACCCACCAAGGACTTTAATATTTTCTCTCTCAAGGTATATCGTCATGTGTGTTCCATATATCTTTATCATCACTATATAAGGAGAATATCCAAAATGGATAATGTGCCACCAGAAAAAAAAGGATACTATAAAATACTATATAAATATATAGAGAGAAAAGAGAGCAAGCAAAGAGGAGATGAATGGTAACATAAAACCATGCAAGTGAAAACACTCTACTCCCACTATCTGTAGTAAACAGTGATGAGAATGATGACTTTGAAGATGAAACTACAAGTTCAAAGAGCCATTTTTCCTATGATTCCTTTCAGACAGTTTCAAGCTCCTCTGGTCAGATTTCAGAGAAAGGGGATGACATAGGAATCTTATCTAACAAGCCAAAAGAAATTGAATATGCTATATCAAGAGCAATTTCATTAAGAAAAGAATCGCCCCCTGGATGGCCCCTATTGAAAAGTTCCATTACAGTGAATGAAATTCCTATTCCTAGATATTTAGCCAGAGAAATGTCTGTAGCTAGATCTTTAGCCAGAGAAATTGTTTTTCGACATAATAAGGAACATAATACGAAATAGCGAGTTGATAGTCTTCTCAACTAGGGACAGAGGGATGACACCAAAGCTAACAGTCCAAAAGTATCCCACAGAACTGAAACTTACCCAGATACACGTAGTATGTTGGGGAACCATTGCATAAACCCAATATTCTGAATAAGAAGCAGGCCGACAACTTGTTCAACCTAGATTTGGTTAGACAACTGCTAGTAGTTCTATGGTAAACCAAAACTGGTAGTTTAATTTCAAGATTCGCAGTGAGTTTTGAGGAGTAGTTACCTGGTAATTTTATAATTATCCTATCATAATTGATATAATTATCCTAGAAAATATGTAGAATATAATTCCAAACAAACATTTTTTTTGAGTTAGATCTACTAGGACCACAAACCTAGTCTAAGGAATGGAGGTGCAATCAAAGAAAGGGGTTCAAGAATTATAAGTCCATTGATGGGTACCATTATGTTCAAGGGTGAGGCTAGATCCAAATTAAGCAAACTTTGGAGGATTGAACCAAAAGAGAAAACATGGTTGTATCAACTAAAGTCTGTCTAGAAGATGTGCCTTAAACCTAGCATAACCTAATTTGGCTAACCTTTGATTCATGAAGGCCTACCTATTGGAAATCCCCTGAAATACAAAGTGATCCCACACCACAAATGTAAATTCTATCGCAATACTTGTGGAAATTGAACCCAGGTGTTAGAACAATTACACTCACAACAATTGCCAATTACACATGCAAATTACTCACAAAAGGAGTCTGAATATGGAGCAGAACACTAAACTGTATTGAATAAGTGTACAATAGCCAACCCTGTGAAGTCATAGGCTGCCACAATAAATAATTACATGAGAGATTCGAATGCATAAGGATGACATTCGAATTTGGTCAAAAGCAGGCTTACTAAATCTAAGCAAATCCCCCCATAGGTGCATAAAGCCGTTTCCAAAACTGTCTAGGAGCTCACGAATTGGCAAAATAAATTAGGAAAGCTAATAGGTGGTGGAGGGACAACTCATACATGCTTTTCATATGATAAAAGAGTGGAGGATGATGAGGACAAAAAACAAGTTAACTTCACCTAGTCAAACTTTCCCAATTGCCTTAAAACTCAGAAAAAGCAGGCAATAAAGCAGAAAAAACAGACATGCACTAGGGAGGCTAGGAATAAAGTAGTTTTGATTCGAAGAGGTTTCCCAAGCACTCCATGAATCAAATTTATCAATTTTTACCACTATGGATGTGTGGAGGACAACTTGCATAAGGTGGAATATGGAAACTAGGCAAATAAGACAAAAATTGGATTAATTAATGTCTGAGGTAGCTGACTATGGGTTGATTATTATAAAACCCCCCCTTAAGCCTGACTTATGAGTAAAATATTAGGAAATTATAGGGCCTAGCAACAAGGCTTAGTCACCCTTTACATACTGCATGTCCATTTAACCAAGGAAAGAGGCAAAAACCCAGTGGGAAAAATCCTCCCTTAAACATGGACAATAAAACAAAATTTGGACATCTTGTCATCACTCATGCTTCACAACATGATCAAAAATCCCCAATAGTGATTTGATATTGCTGAATGTCTTCTCACAAAAAACTTTGGTGAAGATATCTGCTACTTGTTTTGAAGATGAACAGAAGAGTAGGTGAATGGTGCCATCATGCACAAGCTGTGTGATGTAGTGCATATGGATCTCAATATGTTTGGTTCTATGCTTTTGAAATGGATCATTACAGATTCGAATGGTACTCTGATTATCACAGTAGATAGTAGTTGAGTATTCTGATTCGAAGCCACACTCTCCAAGTAACCCCTGCAACCATAAACATTGAGTTGCTGCATTTACAACTCCTCTGTACTCTGCTTCTGTAGATGAGAGTGCAATGGCACTTTGTTTCTTGCTTGACCAGCTGATTGGCCCTTCAAGAAGCATGAACACATATCCTAATGTTGACTTTCAATCTATGCTTTCACCTGCCCAATCATTGTCAGTAAACCCAATCAAATCAAGATCAGATTTAGCTTTGTAGAAGATCCCATGAGTCCTTGTTCCCCGAACAAAGTTAAGGATCCTTTTGGCTGCTCTCCAATGGATCTCATGAGGCTGATCCATCTATTTTGAAGCCACACTTACTGCATAAGAAATATCAGGTCTAGAATGTGTAAGATACAACAAACATCCAATCAATTGCCTATACAGTGTATTGTTTACCATAGGTGAAGAATCAACTTCTTCAAGCTTAACTCCTGAAAGGAAAGGAGTCTTGCTTGGCTTGCAATCCTTCATATTGAATTTGTTCATAAAATACAAGGCATACTTGGACTAATGCACTTTGATTCCTTCTTTGGTTTGAGCAATCTTGAGCCCCAAGAATTGGCTCAATAAGCCCAAATCTGTCATTGAGAAGGCATGGTTCATTGCATCCTTCAAGGAGGCAATTTCATCCTTTGAGCTTCCTGTAATGAGAAGGTCATCAACATACAAAACAATGATCATTAATGAACCATGAATCAGCTTCAAATAGACATTTGGATCTGAATTGCATCAAACAAAATTCAGTGATAGCAGAAAGCTATCAATCTTGGCATACCAAGCCCTGGAGGCTTGCTTAAGCCCATACAATGACTTCTTTAGCCTGCACACAAGAGATCGGTTAGTAGAAAATACTTGAGGCTGCTGCATGTAAATCTATTTAGTGAGATATCCATTCAGGAAAGCACACTTCACATCCATGTGGTGTACCTCCCACTGCTTTGAAGCTGCAATGGCTAAGGCTAGCCTGATGGAGTCCATCTTTGCCACTGGTGCAAAGGTCTCATTGTAGTCTATGCCATGTAATTGTGAGTAGCCCTTGGCTACCAATATAGACTTGTACTTCAGAGGTGAACCATCAGCAGCAAATTTGGTTTTGTACACGCACTTACACTGAACTAGCTTCCTCCCCGAGGGAAGATCAAGCAGCTCCCAAGTGTTGCTCTTTTGGAGTGAGATGAACTCTTCTTCCATGGATGTTTGCCATATTGGATCATTTGCTGAATCTTCATATGTCTGTGGTTCTGATTCAACCATCAGATAGCATTTCTCTGCAAACATAGGATCTTTCATGCACATAGAACTCTCAAACTGAGATCTAGTCCTCCTAGGATCATTAGGATTTCCAGCTAGTTCTCCAGCTGGATGAATGGTCTTGACTGCACATTTTGGTCTTGTAGGAATGTTTGGATCTGCAATTAAATCATAATTATCAGACATATCAGAATCAGCATGTTCAACTATCTCTTCACTTACATTCAGAGGTTCTGGTGGTGAAGAGGATTCTCCAACTTCCACTGTTGCGAGGGGCTCTTCTTGAAACTGAACACACCTTTCAATGAAGGATTTGTTTGTGATCAAATTGATCAGCTTGTACCCTTTTGAATCTTCAGAGTACCCAACAAATAGACACTCTTGGATTTGGGGCTGCAAAGCCTTCCTCTTTTATGTTGGAATTCTAGCCCAAGCCCTTGAGCCAAAAATCCTGAAATGGGTCACATCTGGCTTGTGCCCACTCCATGCTTCGAAAGGAGTCATACCATAAAGCTGTTTATGAGGCACCCTATTCTAGATATAGGCTGCACAATTTATAGCTTCGGCCCAAAAATTTGGTGGCAAAGTCTTAGCCTCCAACATGCAGGTTGCCATCTCTTTCAGTGATCTGTTCTTCCTCTCAGCAACACCATTCTGCTGTGGTGTGTAAGGGATAGAATGCTGCATTTGAATACCTACATCTGCACAATATTGAATGAACTCAGACTTGAAATACTCACCACCATTGTCAGATCTGAGGACCTTGAGTTTCCTCCCAGACTGGTTTTCAACCAGAGCCTTAAAGACTTTGAAGAGGACAAAAACTTCAGACTTGTGTTTCAGGAAGTAAACCCAACAATACCTGGAAAAGTCATCTATGAATGTTAATGAATATTTGGCCTGGCTCATTGACATATGAGGAAATGGGCCAGCAACATCACTGTGGATCAACTCAAGAGGTGCAGAGGTTCTCTCATGACTAGCTCTCTCAAATTTATGCTCTGGGTGTTTTCCTAAGATGCAACCTTGACAGACTCCTTTGGAAAACTTAATCTTTGGTAACCCTATGACCATTTCTTTTTCACTAAGATCCGAAAGATACTTGTAATTGAGGTGGCCAAATATTTCATGCCAAATATTTCTTGCCTCATTAGAATGAATCAGAAGAGTAGAGGGGTTTGAGTAGGGTAGGAAGTGTGAGAACATGTATAGCTTTGAAGTGTGATTTGCAATTTCCTTTTGCAATGACTTTACCACTTGAGATCTCTGTGATCTCAACTTCATGAGGGGAGAATATGACCTTCTTTGGAGACCCTATGTGGGTCATCTGATACACTGATAAGAGGTTAGAGGCAAGACCTGGAACATACAATACATTGCTGAACTTACCATGGTCAAGATCAATCCTCCCTTTGCCCAAACTTTCAGTGAGAGAGTCATCTCCCAGTACTATTGGTGGACCTTTCGACATGTCAAGTGAGGTGAATGCCTCCTTGATCGAAACCATATGTCTTGAATCTCCAGAATCAATGATGAAACTAGGTGAGCTTGATGTGCCAGCAACCAATGCATGAACTCTCTCTCTGTCTTCTGAATTTGATCCTCCTTCCCTCTTCTTTGAGCTGTCTGGAAGGGAGATGCCATTCTTCTCTAGGAGGTGGGTCAGCATGTCAATTTTCTTCTTCATGCAGGAGCTTTCAGAATGATTTCCCTTACTGCAGTATGCGCACTTGCTCATTTCTCCTTTGTTCTTCTTCTTCTGGGGGTTCTTCTTGGAACCTTGAGGCTCCTCTGGAGACTTGTTCTTGTCTCTCTTTTGCTCAGGTGGCTTCTTACCTTTCTTCTTTCCTTTTGAATTCACCCTCAAATCTCCAACAACTAGAGCTTGGTCTTTGGAAGGTTTGATGGTGCCCATCATCACTAGTTTATCTTGTTCTTGTGTGAGAGATTCCATGAAATCTGCAAGGCTAGGCATTTTCCAGGCTCGAGTTGTCAACTTTGTGGCATAGAAGGTAAAAAAAAACACTGAATAGTCAGGGCCAAGCTTTGAGAGTATGGAAAAAACCATTTTTTCATCCTTCTTTTCGATCCCACATTGTTTTAGCTGCGAAACAAGTGCTTTGAACTTGGAAAAATAGAGTTGTAGGGATTCAAAGCTATTGGGACTCAGGGAGATCAATTCATTTTCAATTTGATGTCCCATCATCTCATCTGTCTTACCAAAAATATCAACAAGATTCTCCCATACTTCATTTGGTGATGTTAATCCATCAATATGGAAAAGGAGGTCTCTGGATATACTCAGACACAGGAGACCATAGGCCTCATCCCTCCTCTTGTGCCATTTAATCTTCTTTTCAGTTGCATTGGGCGCTCCTTCTATTTCCATAGTCACTCTGTATAGGCCTTTCTCTCTCAATATTATCTCCATCTCTGCTTTCCATTCAAAGAAGTTAAATGGAGTCAAGATGATCTTCTGAGATTGATCCATAGCTCAGAAATTGTCCCTTCAGTCAGCAGAATGCTCCCAGTCAATGATGTCGAACCTGCAATACAAATTGGAAGGAGAGAAATCAATCTACAAAGGCTCTTATACCATGTGGAAATTGAACCCAGGTGTTATAACAATTACACTCTCAACAATTGCCAATTACACATGCAAATTACTCACAAAAGGAGACTGAATATGGAGCATAACACTAATCTGTATTGAATAAGTGTACAATAGCCAACCCTGTGAAGTCATAGGCTGCCACAATAAATAATTACATGATAGATTCGAATGCATAAGGATTCCATTCGAATTTGGTCAAAAGCAGGCTTACTAAATCTAAGAAAATCCCCCATAGGTGCATAAAGCCGTTTCCAAAACTGTCTAGGAGCTCACGAATTGGAAAAATCAATTAGTCAAGATAATAGGTGGTGGAAGGAAAAATCATACATTCTTTTCATAGGAGAAAAGAGTGGAGGATGATGAGGACAAAAAACAAGTTAACTTCACCTAGTCAAACTTTCCCAATTGCCTTAAAACTCAGAAAAATCAGGCAATAAAGCAGAAAAAGCAGACATGCACTAGGGAGGCCAGGAATAAAGTATATTTGATTCCAATAGGTTTCCCAAGTGCTCCATGACTCAAATTTAGCAATTTTGACCACTATGGATGTGTGGAGGACAACTTGCATAAGGTGGAATATGGAAACTAGGCAAATAAGACAAAAAATGGATTAATTAATGTCTAAGGTAGCTAACTATGGGTTGATTATTCTAACAATAATTAATACTTGAAGCATTTGTTCTGGTACTATAAATATGCCCATCTTGTCTAAGAAAGGGCTTATAAGTTATACCATAATATCCTCTCATTAGAACTACTTGGAAATCAATCCTTTTAGGACATTTCCTCCCTTGGGCCATGCAACTTCACACAGCATGACAATTTATCAGAATTGATATTTGATATCATCTCTTGAAAACAAGAAATTATAATTGATATTTTATATCAACTCTTTAAAACAAGAAATGAATGCATTTTCACACATGCATTAGCACAATTCAAATTTTACATGGCACAGTGAGTCTCTAATGTGTGTCCATATGTAAATACAGATTTAAATGCATATGCAGAAGATGGAAATGGAAGTGGGTCATCTACACAGGCTGAAGGATTATTGAACCAACACAGAGTGTCCATGAGCAAAGTGCCTCTTGAAGGGCACTCCTCTTCTCATTCTACACACTCCAGAGCTTAATGCGGCCAATAATCATAAGACATGGTGAAACGAATGATGAGAGAGCATAAAGAAAAAACAAAGGAGTTTCCCCTAGAGGTCCCATGGTTTGATAAGTTTTGGACTGCTCTGTTGGAAAAATATGAATCAGAGTGCCTTGAAGAGGCCACGTAGGAAAACAACAAATGGAGCCTATAGATGAGGGATGGGTGCCTCCACCAGTGATCAAAGACCCTCCACTAGCAATGGGTTTGTTTCCAAATTCAACCTTGTCATGTTGAAGATATTTTTTACAAAAGGAAACAAAAATCCTATTAAGGAAATGAATGAATATTTTGTTAAACATGTCTTATGCAGTTCCAACTCAGTGCCTCAAGGAATTGGGCAATAAATCACAATTCATAGGGTCAAAGGAATATATGGAAAGGTTTGTCAATAAATACATGGCTCCTTGGTTATGGTTCAATGCCTATCATTTCATGGTTCATGGTTCATGGTCTTTTCCAATATTGCACGTCCACTCAAAAACATGTCGTTTGTGGACCTGACGAATTCAGGCCAATTGCAATCCTCTTGGTGTGAGGTTAAACCCTTTTGGGTTTTGCAGTAGGTGCTACGACCTATCCTTGTATCTTGGGTGCAATTTTCTTGTCTTCTTGGTTGCTTACTAGACTCTTCATGAAATAACGCTGGTCTCCTCGAGCTTTATATTTATATTGGGGTATGGTCTTGCTAAGTAATAGGAAACAATAAGGTTTATTGATAGAGGTAAAGAAATAATTGCAATAAAATATAGGAGTTGAGTTATTCCCCATTAACCTCCTTTTAGTTATATGTACAATTCTATCAAATCCCTTCTCTGAGTTATGGAGAAATAAGATAATAACACCAACATCAACTCTAACTGGGAGGAATAATTATGTATACCAACTGAACTGAATATTGACAAGGAGGGACAACATAGGCATCATATTCCACTTTACATAACCATAAATAACACTCACTACTAAATCAATTATATTTCGTCTCTCTTAGTTGATTTTATATTTGGGTAGGGGTTGGTTTCCCTATCGCAAAGGACACTCTTGAAAAAGACATTGAACTTTGTACAAGTCCATTGGATTCAACACCTCACAAATGATATTATTGAAAAATATATCGCAACTTTGTACAAGTCCATGAGGTTTAACACCTCCATCACTAATAGTCCCTTTTCTAAAGCTATCATTACCTTACAAAATTTATTGAATAGTTTACAACCAAACTACAACTCTTAAAGGATAAAGCAATTATTGAAAAGACATATGTGGCCAGTTTGCTTACTACAAACATGAGGTAATAAAAATGACTTGAGTATAACCTTATAATGGTAAACCTCAATCCATAACCATAAAACCTATATCTTTCACCATCACCCCTCTACAAGGACCAAAGGGAGAGGGGCCCAATATTCGAGTTTTTATCACTCACAAATCATAACTCCCTTGACTAGGGCTTGCTAATTGTGACAAGATAGATCCATTAGTTTTCATTTTCAAGAATTTTTTTAACCAAAATATTAAATACATAAAGGTACATGGATGATAGGGAATCCTATAAGGTTAGTCAACTAATTGATACTAGTGGGGATCAATTATATTCGTTCTTTCCTTATTTGCTTACAAAATTCAATTCTTGCATTGTTGTATAAACATCCTATTAATGGAACAACTAGTTGTCTATAAACGTGTTCACAATTGTTTGTCATTATTCTTAACAAAAAGGAAATAGAATCCACTTCATCTAGTATTGTACAAACATCCATTTAACCCTTCACTTAGTCCACCTATAATTCCTTATCCTTAACACATCAATAAATTTTTTCATTGAAAAGCTAACATTGAAGAATAAAAGGGGCAAGAATTTGTAACAAATGTTTTTGTAGCACATCCTTACCACTTAGGCTATACCTATTCATTAAGTCACTCTTTGACAATGTAGTATATCTCATTTCTTCTCAAGTTGGACTTCATATAATTCCATTCACTTATTGTGTTAGACATCCTCATAGCAAGGTCCTCATTGGTTTCCTCCTAATATGTCTCTAGATGCCAATATCCATTTGGACATGATGTATTTCCCTTTCTATCATCTCTATTTTTATTAACAAGATAGCACTCCAGGGTATCCTTGACCAGAGTAGGATGTATTTGTCTTAGTTTATTCATAACTTTCACAGTGGAATTTTCCTTTTTCCTAGACTTGTACATTTCATCTTTAACTTAAACAATCACCACAAATCATGATAGAGAAAGCACTACATATTCATCCATTTGAAGGAAAGTGCTAATTTTTTAATTCATTTCATTTGTAGAGCATTCTTCAAGATAAAATACTTCATTTATTAGTTATAAATGATCTCCTAAGGTATCTATAATGAACTCTCTAATTTTTCTCAGTATTTAGAACATGATCTTAGGAAGGCCACCTTCTCATATTAATATCTAGAAATCTTCTTGTGAGTGTGATTTTCCATGTTTCTTGCATTCTTGTCTACAACTTTATCACAGTTTCCATCTTTATTTCATAATTGTCTGCATCTTTATTAAATTTAATATATTCTTTGCATTTATTACATCCTTGATTTATTCGATGACCATCACATTATCACATTTTCTCCGTAAGTTGTGTTGATACAACATTCTTTCCTTGAAGTGTGGTCTCTATTCTATCCTTGTAAAGTTTGGAATCAATAACGAGAAATAGTAATTCCCATTCCAACATCAATATTATATACCAACATATTATTAATATCCCTTTCCCATGCTTATTATATACCACGTAAATGCTGAAGAAGGCGAACCGTATTAGCAACATTGCCTATGAGAGTGGTTTCAATGACATATGCGACTGGCTAAGGATATTTTTTTTCCAGGCTACAAATCTCATTAAACAATTTCAAATTATGCAGAGTACATGTTGTTGATCCAGTGCAGGGGCTGAATCTGAAAAGTACTGGAAGCAATGTTTTGCACCTAGTGGTGAAGGCATAAAGTATCAAAAGATGAGGGTTAGAGCCAAAATGAGGCTTTGATACCATTAGCACGCATGCACCAGAAATTTATAATTAATATCTAAACTAGTTAAGGGTTTTATTTTTGTTGTAACAACTATAGTAAATGTTACACTATACTGTTCCTAGACTTCAGAACTACACAATCCACTTAATATTTACACGTGAGAACTGCATTCATTATTAAAAATTGAAATCATGTAGACACCTTAATAGATAAATAAGCATGGTTCTAAGTTCGAACATACCTATCCAATCTAAAAGGATATACCTATATCAAGAGGATAAATGGAAAGGAGCCTTAAACATCACTTGCGTGCCAAGAACCTATAACCATGGAAGAAGTGACCATGTTGTTTATATCCATGGCTAATGACCTCATTTAGTTAAAACCATGGCAGTCTTCCCATTCCTTTGTAGTGCCCACCCCTAGAGCTCAAAATAATCATGTTGGAGGCCAGCCTCAGTAAAAAATAGCTCCTAATGTACTGCAAAGAGAAAGAAGAGCCTAATATTCATAAGCCCTTCAAACTTATAGGGAAACTAATGTAGTAATACCTCCTTCCTATGATGAGGACTGCTTGGAATCAGAGGTAGAATAACATTATGATCATCTCAATTTGAACACATTGTTCTATAAATAGAGTGAGTTGAAAAGAACAACACTGTAATACTCTTTTAGTCCTGTTTTCATGCCTGAGTATTCAGTTGAACAAATCTATGTTTTCATGCTCGAGTATTCATTTCTCTATGTTTCAATGAGAAATGACCATGGAATGTTTTTTAGTTACCTAACTCCACTACCTTAACCTAGAATATAAATTGACATGATCCTTGTGGGAGAATTTAATGAATTATATTAATTGGATTTTTTTACATTCCTGGCTTAGTAGCATGAACCAAATCTATTATGTTTTAAGGAAAGTCAAGGAACGTAGGACACTCTTCCAATAGTTTTTGAATAACCTATATCTCTATGAGTGCGAGGTTAAGAGAATACTTCAATTTGAAAGAGGCTTTGCATCCTCATAATTGAACTTGGCAAAACGGAAAGAACTGAAAATGATAAATAATTTGTGTTACTTCATTCTTTGACGATGTAAATTCCTTAAATTTGAGAAATTTTGTGAAAAAAATATGTTAAATTAGTTAATAAATGTTAGGAAAAATTATCATGTTAAAACTACCTTTTAACACATCAAAATGCACAAAAAAATGTTGTCAAAAAATGAATTTAATAGGGGTTTTACTGGCTGTAGAAACCATAGAAGTGTGATCATGCAACAAGAATGCTACTTTCTTGTGTTATTGTCTTGTGTGAATGTCAAATATAATCCAACCTGACTATGGAAAAACCAAGAAAATAATAATATGATTTCTTGGGAATGGAAGAAAATACAATTTTTTTAAAAATGACATCACAACTATGTGATGGGGTCAAGGTAGTAGTTTAAGATAACTTGGAAACTAACAAAGAGTGAAGGATATATCTTGAAATAGAGGAGCAAAATTTATGGACACTACTCCCTAGTATAGTCACTATAATGGTGTGTTGCTTTTGAAGCCAAGGTAAGACAAAAGTGAGTGACAAATAAATATAATCCGTCAATGATAATCCTTATGCATGTATAATAACTAAGAATTGATTCAAAATAATTTTTTTAATGATTCAAACAACTTATTAGGCGAATCAAAATATTTTTTTTTATCCAATGGAAATGCCATAAAACTAATCAACATCACCAAAGGACAAGATTGCAAATGTTGTCAACATTCCTTCTCCATGGGAGGGCCATTAATATCCTTCAAGAACACTCTATGTCGAAGAAAAAATCTTACAACACTTTCCCTTATTCCATCATCACTTTGAAGAGAAATTTGGGCAACATGAGGCCAAGGCAAAGTAAGAATGTGAGTGGACACATATTATCTTCTCATAATTTTTGACAACAAATTAGTAGCATAACCTCAAATTGAAGAGATACCCTTGGCCTAGCTAGGGAACACAGTCCTACTAAGGTCATCTTTAAAGTATCTGAGTCTATTATAGCTAGTCCTAGTAGGAGTTGTGAATTACCCTAAACCCTAGCTAGGAGAGGTTACAACAATCCACTTTAAGGATGAGTGAGGTCATCATAGTCCATGGACAATATAGGAGAGATCATACATAGTCACAATCCATTAGGATACACCTTACATAGTCACAAATAATGTTTAGCATGCCCAGAGGGATGACGCCAAAGCTAACAGTCCCAGACTAGCTCACAGAACTGAACACAACCTATATTTTCAGTAGAAAAATGGTCTTGGATCAACCTAATACCATCACAGGTCAGCTTCATAAAGTCACAGACCAACATGGCAATAGGAGAGACACCACACATTCCATGGGTCAGATGCATACAATCACAACTCAACAAGAGAGACACCACACAGTTCACATGTCATATGCATAAGGTCACTTCATGGTTCATGGTTCATAAGGTCACTTCATGGTTCATGGTTCATAAGTTCATTTCATGGTTCTTGGTCTTTTCCAATATTGCACATCCACTCAAAAACATGCCGCTTGTGGGCCTGACGAATTCGGGCCAATTGTAATCCTCTTGGAGCTAGATAGAAGCAATTTCCACATTATATACACATACTTGCATCCATCTCTTGGGCTTAAACACCAAAAAACACAAACTTGCATCCATCGCTTGGGATTAAACACCAAAAAACACAAACTTGCATCCATCGCTTGGTTTTAAAAACTAATATATGATAGGGTTTGATTTATCGTGCAGGGTTTCAGAGAATCCCCGTGCAGCAACTAGGTTTTTCAATTATAGGATTAAGAAGAAAATATTGACACATATTGGGAAATCGAAAAATATGCCAATATCCATTGCAATCGGCACAATGGAAATGAAACCCTATTAAAATCTATAAACATTCACACAAACCCTTGGACGACAATTGGGTATTAAAATAGGGCACAATAAGTATATAATTTGATGTGGCAAATGAAAATAACAACAACAACATAAATTGCATACATCAAATAAGGGAAAACAAATGGGGATGAAAAATAGCCCGGCGTACCTTAGCGAGCCATTTCGGTTATCCCTTGACCTTGGAAAGCACAAGACCTCCGAGCCTCCATTTTCTGTGGGCATCTGTTTTGCCTCCTCCTCTTTTATCCGATGCCATTTCATAAAAAACTTGATGGCAATGGAAAATACTATATGGCATACCCTCCCAGTCCTCAACAAGAATTATACCCTCCCAGTCCTCCTCTTCCACAATTTACATAACACCATTAATTTTCCCCTTCCCTTGACACCACAATAGTGTAAATGCCTCATAACAATTGGGTACCTGTTAAATTATTGATTGATATTTTACAGAGGAAAAATTTTCATGGCTCGTTGGCAAGTGGAGGAATGGGCTCACGATGGAATCCGCTGGTTGCAGGTTTCAAGGAATGGGCTCACGATGGAGGAATGGGAAATATTTTCGTGGCTCACGATGGAGGAATGGGTTCACAATGGAGCATGAAATACATCACACAAGAATGTTTTAGTCCACTGACCACTCCAAGGAATTGCTGGTATGCTACATGCTACAGGATCAATGAAAGGATAATAGAAAATGAATGCTAAGTTGAGAGACAAATAACATTGCATAATAATTGGGATAAAACAGTTGTAAAAAAAATCACACCGGAAATTTATTAAGGATTTCATTTGTTGTTTAATGCATAGGTTGATATTAATCATGGTTTCATAAATCCAATTGTGCTTTCGGACAGTTTTAAAAACAATAGGAAATAACACTTGATCTCTTACACATATTTCTATCCCCAATAATATAACGGTTTATGTCCTTATCTTTATTCATGTAGCGATTCAAGGTTTCCTATAGATTTAGATCATAATTACTCTTTAATCTATAAAATAAATAATTAAAGTTTGGGTCCTTCAAGGGTT
Source organism: Pseudotsuga menziesii (assembly GCA_001517045.1). Lineage (NCBI taxonomy): Eukaryota > Viridiplantae > Streptophyta > Pinopsida > Pinales > Pinaceae > Pseudotsuga > Pseudotsuga menziesii. The sequence continues at coordinate 545,906 of LPNX010000524.1, read as the reverse complement.
CGAACACCTCACAAATGATATTATTGAAAAAGATATCGCAACTTTGTACAAGTCCATTAATTTTAACACCTCAAAGGGTAGGGAAACCCTAGGATAGAAAATCCATTTTGGGTGTGATTGGGACGTATTGACCCTGGATAATTCACAAGTTATTGATATATCTGGTTTGCGTGATGTCAGGTCTACTTTTCGGTTATAGTGGTAGTTTGTTGAATTTGAACCTAAACCCTTCCAAGGTAATCATCTCCAGTGATTGATTCCTATGGCAAAAAAAAAACACCTCCATCACTAATAGTCCCCTTTCTAAAGCTACCATTACCTTACAAAATTTATTGAATAGTTTACAACCAAACTAAAACTCTTAAAGGATAAAGCAATTATTGAAAAGACATATGTGGCCAGTTTGTTTACTACAAACATGAGGTAAGAAAAATTACTCGAGTATAACCTTATAACGATAAACCTCAATCCATAACCATAAAACCTAGATCTTTCACCATCACCCCTCTACAAGGCCCAAAGGGAGAGGGGCCCAATATCACTCACAAATCGTAACTCCCTTGACTAGGGCTTGCTAATTGTGACAAGATAGATCGATTAGTTTTCTTTTTCAAGAATGTTTTTTAACCAAAATATTACATACATAAAGGTACATTGATGATAGGGAAGCCTACAATGTTAGTAAACTAATTGATACTAGTGGGGATCAATTATATTCATTCTTGCCTTATTAGCTTACAAAATATAATTCTTGCATTATTGTATAAACATCCAAGACATGATGGTGATTATCAAGACACAATGGTGATGATCAAGACATGATGGTGATGATGATGATGATGATGATGATGATGGTGATGATGATGATGATGCTAATGATGATGACGACGAGGATGATGATGATGATGAGGATGATGGTGATGATGATGATGGTGATGATGATGGACACGATGACGATGATGATGATGATGAGGATGATGATGGTAATGATGATGATGATGATGATGATGATGATGTTGGCGATGATGATGATGCTAATGATAATGATGACGATTGTGATGATGATGATGTTGATAATGATGGTGATGATTATGATGCTAATGATGATGACGACGACGACGACGATGATGATGTTGAGGATGATGGTGATGATGATCATAGGTCAATGATGATGATGATGATGATGATGTTGATGATGATGATGATGATGATGATGTCAATGATGATGATGGTGATGATGATGGTGATGATGACAATGATGCTAATGATGATGAGGATGAGGATGATGATGATGAGGATGATGGTGATGATGATGATGGTGATGATGATGGACATGATGATGATGATGATGATGAGGATGATGAAGATGATGATGTCAATGATGATGATGGCGATGATGATGATGGTGATGATGATGATGGTGATGCCAATGATTATGATTGTGATGATGATGTCGATGATGATGATGATGGTGATGATGATGCCGATGAGGATGATGATGATAATGCGAATGATGGTGACAGTGATCATGATGATGATGAAGACGGTGATGCTGATGATGTTGATGGTGAGGATGACGATGATGACGGCGATGATGATGATGATGATGATGATGATGATGACGATGATGATGATGTCAATGATGACGATGATGATGATAACGATGGTTTAAACATAACAAAATAGACGTAAAAATAATACATTATGCAACAAGATGTTCTCATGACATATTACCTCCTAGAATCCAACATTGCTACAATGTCATTCGGATTATTCATCCTCGTCATCGTCAAAGTCATCCTCATCATCGTCATCGTCATCCTCTTCATCCTCATCCTCATCATCGACATCGTCATCGTCATCATTTCAGGGATTTGTACATGGAAAGGACTTCCGTGTACATGGAAGAGGTTTAGTGAATGGAAGTGCATTTCAGGGATTTGTACATAATGGGAATTTTTAACAATGCATTGATTCACATTCATATAAAATGTCATTGATTCGACATGACGACGACGACGACGACGATGATGGTGATGATGGCGATGATGATGATGATGCTAATGATGATGATGTCGATGATGATGATGATAATGATGATGATGATGATGATGACGACGACGATGAGGATGATGAGGATGATGGTGATGATGATGACGACGATGATGATGGTGATGATGATGTCGATTATGATGATGATTTATTACATTTTATGAATAGATTTAACTTTTTAATTTGTAAAATGTTTATTAAAAAAATCATAAAGTTTTGATCTATTTTAAAATAATAATTAAATATCATAATACATCATTATTTTGAAAAAAAATAGCAATAAATAAACACACACACACACACATAATCTTATGCAAAGAAACTCTTCTTAAACAATGGGCAAGTTTGTCAACCCTATATCAATAAAAAACATATTAATTTAAATCAACAAACATTATAATTAATATTGATTTTTCATATTGTATGTCAAAACGACCATATAAAACGACCATCAATGATAGTGGGAAGTTATAATGATGACATCAATGATTATGGATTTCATGGTTCTATCACACATAATATTAAGTGTGACACTACCATGTCGAAGATATGTGCATAATTAGCCTTGAGTGTGAAAATACATGCACTACAAGTGTGCCTTGGTATACAAAATAACCTTTATTGGCTATTAGGCCATGAATAGACTATGAGACCCAAATGTCTAACATATACAATAAGTATATGAATTATTTTTGTAATTATTCCGGTATTTGGTTTCATTAGGGACACAACATACCCTTATTTCCAAAAGTGCTTTGAGCTCAAATCAAGAAGAGTTTGCGTCGAACAACTAGCGATACTTAAATTCAATGTTACTTTCTCTCCCTTCTCAAGGTTTGTGATCTCAAAACCATGGTATAGATTAACATTACTAGTGACTGAATTAATGGGATCCTAGGCCCTATTTATGCATTTATCAATATGTTGATCTTCACGGTTCTCTTTTACTAAAGAGGATGATTATATTATAGCTATTATGGCCTTGAGTTTATTTATGACAGGGTGGTCCTCTTAGATAGTGATGTTTATGTTTATGATCTCTTCTTCATATAGTCACAATGATTGCATGCTCATTGAAATACCCATCACAAATAAATCCATATATGCACAACAAGGTTTATATCATGTGGAGGAAGAATTTAGGAAAGTGATGTTGGGAGTCAATGTTTCAAGCCTCTTTTACACCATCTATGGAAGCAGATTTATTATTGTGATTGATTATAGTTATTGATTAAATATTAAGTCAGTAATTAGAGTCATTAGGTCCTTATTATAATAATAACATTTTTAAATATTGAAATATGAAACAATAATAAATGCATCTTAAGATTCACATAACTTAAAACATCTAGTTTATTGGCTTCATTTAGATAGGAATATTACGAGTTTGATATGGCTAATAAAAAATAAAACAAATGAAGGATCATTAACACAATTATTTGATAAATAACTTATTGGCTTACCTCTTCCCCAAGTAGGGATTTCATACCTATAAGAATATCAGCTCATGGGTTAATTCACACTTGAATATGCCATTAAAAATCACCAGTTATAAGGAATATCTATTGAAATATTTTGCAAATAAATTATATCCCTCTATCACATAATGCATCCAACAAATAGAAAACACAACTCTATCATATTGAAATGCATCACTGTGTCTCTTCAATCCCAACAAGTTTCACACGTTAATACCTAGTTATTGTATGTAAATGTTATCACTCACACACTCCCTCACTAGTTAAATTGTTAGAGTGACTTCCATTAATATCTAATAACAAAAAAAACATGAAGAGTTCCCAAGACACAATTTTGAGCACTCAAACCATAATATGATATCTTACATTAATAAATAACAATATTTATTATATATGTGAGTGGTTTTTTTCCAATGGTCTTAATAACTTTTCAAGATTTCATTTTTAACCTTATCTTCATCCACTTGTAAACCTTATAACTATTAACATTATATTATCCTTACATTAATATCCATGCTATATATATAGATATATTTCTCAATTATTTATAACAATTAACAATGTTGTCATGTATCTTATTCATGTTCGATACAAACTTACAAGATGATTTCCCCTATCAAGTCAGTGGTTTCAAGTACCACAAAAGTCATTTTGAAATTATGATAAAATAAATCCAATTAAAATAGTCTTAATATGTTATTTACTGATCTACTCGAGAAAATCATAGAATTGATAAATAAAAGGGAATGGAGGCTATAGAGAGTGGTTATTCCCTCGTAGTTTTAACTTGTCACTCAAACTACTTCTTGGAACTAATATACCATTATCACTGAAATATTGAGTCAAGAGTGACTTTTATTGTAAATGTAAATTGGACCAATGTGGAATTAAATATAAACAACTATAACAAAAAAATCCATCTTTTAGCACCAGTTATATTATATGGTGTTAAAGTGGCGCCAATACATATATTAAGAGAAATGGTGTATATTAAGTTGGGAGGTATAATAAAATGGTGTTGAGCCCTTCTTTGCCACATTGACATAGAAATGTAGGATTTAATTATGGGTTTTTGCATTATAGACATAAGAAAATCACAAATAAATATGTTGTAAATAACCCAATTAATTTATTATTTTTATATATTCAAACAAATTAATGTTTAGGGATTAATTACAAGGCTTTGCATTATAAACACTATAAATTCACAAATAATTATTTTGTAAAATAAACCAATTCAACTATTTAGATCTTATATTGTTGTAATTCAAATAAATAAATAAATAAATACGCATTAAAATTTATGATTGCAAAATAATTAAAGAGAACCAATTATTTATTAAGATTATAGAAGTGGTAAAAATAATAATTTAAATTTAAATTTAATTATTTGATTGGGAAACTTTTATAAATCTTATTGAATTGTTTATGAAATTGTTTGATGTATTTTAGAGATATTAGGATGTTCATGGATCCCAAGAAATGGTTAAAGTAAGGATACATCTACCTTTGGAATTAAAGGAAACCCCTATGCATCTAGGGACAACAACGACAACTCAAACCACCACACAATGGCATGTTTTCCAATGAATGGCATGTTATATATAGCGATAATATATAACTTTCGTCGCAATAGCGACAATATAGCATTTCATCGCAATAGCCACGTTTTTTGTCGCAATAGCAATAGAGCATGACATTTCATCGCAATAGCCACGAAGCATAACATTTCATCATAATAGCCACATTTACCTTTCGTCGCAATAAAGACACTATTAAACTTTCATCACAATAACGACGAACGTTGGGAGATATTTCAAAATTTTCAACAAATTAAAACTGTTTTTCCATGAAAGCAATGATTTTAACTGTTTCATGGCAAACTTTTGTGGGACTTTTGACCCATATGTGGTAGTGAGTTGACCTTGCGTGGTCTTTTAGAAGTTATAAATAAGAGGAACCAATTTTGTATAAGGGAGAAACTAGTTGAATAAATTAGAGAATAAGTTAGATAGTAGTGTTGTAGAAGGTTGTTGAGCCGCGGATCTAGTTTTGCAGAAGGGTTTCCGAATAGTAGGAGTCATTCTGCAGCTGTGTGCACAAATATTAGTTAGAAGAGTCGAGCCAGGCTGTGTGTGGATCAATAGGAGTAGTTAGAAGAAGATCATAATAAAACCAGAGAGCATGGGAGCAAGAAAGGGTATGTGAGCCAAAAATACATATCTCAAACAGTCTACAGTCAAGTCGTAGACTAAAAATTGCTTATATTTCTCATGCTAGATGAAGAGCACCTTTGTGGTTTTTACTGGTTGGGTTTCCATGTTACATCTTGTGTCGCTTGAATGCGCATGTTGAATGTTTATGGGTTATTTTGTATTGTTTGTGTTTATTGCTTAAGTGAATGTTGTAATATTGGTGAAATAAGTTGAATGAATGAATGACCAGTAGCGTTGAAGCATTTTGTATTATTTCATGTTCATTTACTATTAAGTTGTTAAGGAATAGTATGTGTCGCATAGTTGCACCACTATCGAGTTAGTAAAAGGACTCCAAACTTCTGACTCTGTCGAGCACCTTGGTTGTGTGCCAGGGGACTGTAATCCCTCTCCTAATTGTGAAAACATGATTCTGGAAGTTTCCCATTAAGATATCTTAGGTGAGACTGCGCCAACGTCGCAGGTGTTGCCGATTGAGCTTCTCTATCGGGCCGATGTCTTTGGGTGTTTGTTGGGTGTTTTGTTGTGTGCAAGGAAAAACTAAGCCTAGGTCATGAGTGTGAGGAAAAGTATCCAACAAATGGTTCCATTTCCAGGACCCTTAATCATTTGAGTCAAGGGAAATGTTGTGGAATCCGACAAAGAAGAAAATTGAGGATTGGATGGAGTCTAAGACATTAGCATTTGTGCAAGGGGAGAGCGGAAGATCGTGGTTGAGCCTAGAAGACAGGTTGGACTGATACTTGTACCTCGGTATTCATGAAATCTTCTTTGCAAAGTTTCCTATTGTACTGCATGAGTGGTTGTCAAGATTGGCAACTCGACAGACAAAATTTCAGAGAAGGGAAGCAGTCGAGTGGAGTGCTCAGCTGATCCATGAGTTAGCAAGTGTAAGTAACCCCATCTCTAGAGATATTTATTTTTGGGTCAACAATATTTTGCAAGGATATATTACTGCTTTTGCAGTTGAGATGATAACCTCGTATAGTGAGGTTGAAAGAAATTTTTTCCAGGGACCCCGCGGGAGGTACCTGTTATCTATAAATACATGGATCAAAATGCGCGTCTATGAGAAGGGCATTTTGAAACTGAGTAGTTGAGTTGCATATCCATAAGAAAGGATATGTCATAGACAACCTGTAAATAAAATGGGAAATAGTGAGCTGAGATGTTCCCGACAAGTACATAACCTGAACTAGAAGCTGGATTTTTAAGGAGTGGAAGAAGATTCTGGTTAGGGAAAAGGAGAAATACAATAGGAGGTAGACAGAATCCTAGTCTGTTTGGAGAAAGGGAGTACAAGTTTGAGTCAAGTCTAGACGAATGGTCTTGTGATGAAGAGGAAGAATATCAGCCAATTTCTAAAGGAGCAGAAGAGTTAGAAGAATTTGCAGAGACACCAAAGTCAGAATGTAACTACACCACACAAGGATCATCGCTAGAGGTAAGGTCTAGAACCTCATCTCCTAAAAGAACTGTGAATAATGGTAGTACTAGTGCTATGACTAGTGCGCAAGGAAGTCCATCATCATTAAATTGTTCATTGAACAACCTCGACGCTGACTCAATGGCTGGGACATATATTAGGTTACCTACATTCAATGGAAATGGAGTAGAAGATCCAGAGCAACATTAGTTCCTCTGTGAAGCTGTTTGGATGGTTCACCAAGTTCAAAATGAGGACATAAGGAAAGCACAGATGATTATGACTCTTTGGGGCTGTGTGCTGGACTGGTTTATGAAGTTTTTCATAGTACTAGCAGGAGATCCACATAAGACTCTTGATGAGTTTTGACTTACGATGATTTATGATTTTAGAAAACCTAAATTTGAGTTGCAGTGTATCACTGATATCAAAGAGATAAAATAGTTACTGACGGAGTCTGTATGGGATTTTGACCAATGGTTTAAAACTTGAATGGCCAAAGTAAGTTTCCAAATGTCAGATGTACAACACAAAGAGTGGTTTATTGCTGCACTGTTACCACACATCTGAGGCCCTTTGATGCAACATCAGATTGTGTCGTAGACAGAAGCAATGGAAATAGCTATGAAGCTGGAAGCCTCGATGATCGGAGATGGTGGCGCATGGATGATGCAGATTCAGTTGCAGTTGGATAATCTGACGGTACAGCTTTCAGATATTAAGAAGGGAAAATAAATTCAGGAGGATTTATGGTGTACAAGATGTAGAATAGATGGACACCACAAGGATAATTGTCTGACGTACATCAACTTATCTCGTCAGGTGCACCTAATCCGTTGAGTAACCAAGAACTACCCTGGTGCAGAATATGCCAGACTAAAGGACATCATGATGAGGAATGTCTATACCTACAAAATATTGTAAGTGCCCCAACCAACCTTTATTGTAAATTTTGTAAGTCAACAGGACATGATGAGAAAGATTGCAGAGCATATAAAATCTTGAAGGAGAAGATGACAGACACCTACTTAATGAAGAATGACGGGTAGGTTCAGGATGAATAGGTGCAATCACACTACTGGCCTACACATTATCCATAGTATCAGCCTCAATACCCACAAAATTAGTATCCACCATAGCAATAACACCCTCAGCTTAGGGGGGGTGGAAATTCCAGAGGTAGAGGAAAAAACTCAGGAGGATTTGGCAAAGGAAGAGGTCAAGTTGTGTGCTATAATTGTGGGAAACATGGCCATTATGCTAGATATTGCCTTGAACCTGCAAAGACATGTTCATATTACAAAGAATATGATGATAATTTGGAACAATGCCCCTAGTTGATTGCAAAATGGCAAGCTCAGATCATGGCAGGTCCTAACCTCGCGCAGAATCCCAACCCAAATGTTCAAATGATTGCTGCAGAGACAAGAGAACCAAGTGTTGTTGTCGTAACACAAGGAGGTGCTGCGACTGGAGTGGATCAGAATATACCACAGGAACAACCACAGGTGTGACCCATGATGCAAAAGAAAGTATCGTTTGATGTTAAAAAATAGAAGCAAGTATTTTTGGACATGCGACCGAAGTTTGTAGCTACACAACAACCATCGACCTCATGCAAAGTCAGGGAGATGGCTGAACGATTTCAGCAGTTATTCCAGAAGCAGGTTCCAAACAAGGTTAGTAAGCTCAAGTCGTTTCTTTCAAGTTGCTTAGCACTAATCCATGATAAAGATGATGTTGAAAAATTACAAGCACTTATAGAAGAAACCCCATTAGAGTCACAACCTGAAAGAAAAGTTAACCATGTTAGAAAGAGATTCAAAACTGGCCACGAGTTAAGAATGACTGCGTAGATAGTAGGAGATTACGACATGGAGTATATTATCTTAGATCTTAGGTCGAACGTCAATATTTTGGCGCAAAAAACTTGGGAAAGCATGGGAAAGCCACGCTTGGATTGGTTCCCTGTCCACTTGAGGCTTGCCAATTAGGAGAAGGTCCTACCAATTGGCAGGTTAAGTCAAGTTCCTGTCGACATTGAGGGGTTATGAAAATTTGCATATTTTGAAGTTATTGACATTGTCGATGACACGAATCCATATCCCGTGCTTCTGGGGATAGAATGGGCAATAGAAAATTAGAAAATCATAAACTTTAAGAAAATAATCCTCTCATTCAAATATGAAGAAACGAGGGTAGTTTCTCCCATTGAACCACTTGAGGGGAAAATATATGTCGAACCAGTCTATAGTGAAGGACAAGGTGATTATCTGGACCATATTTATAATGTCACTTCCTTAAAAGATGATTATATAAATCCTATAGCGGATGGGAACCTGAGTTGGAGGAGTACTAGCTCAGGTACGTCAGATTCAGGAGAGGCATTGGAGAATTGGAAAAATAGACTGCACGAAGTATCTATGAGGAGATGCACCAGGATTACCATGTCTATGCCACAGGTGGAGACTCAATCGAGGGAGTTACCCACATATGAGGGATTACCTAGTCTTGCGACTTTCCTAAGTGAGTTTGAAGGAATGGTAACATAACCACAATCCTTGTCCGTGTTAGAATTTGTACTAAAAGCTACGCCCGCTAGATGGTGGGGTACGCATAAGCAATCTATATCTGAATGGCCACAATGCAAGAGATTGTTGGAATTCATATTCGACGAATAGATCACAGTTTCAGGTAAGAAGTACACATGGTTATCCATTGAACACCTAAATTAGTGTTGCACGACATTTGTAGAATACCCACGATAGGAATGGTTCCATCATTTCATACACACATTGGAAATGACACCCAAGAGCTGGTACACATCCATGGAGTTACGAAAAAGAACTCAGGATCGGGAGGAGGTAGTTAAAAAACTCACGCACACATTTTCATTTGATAATGAGCAGCTGATATTTGATGCTACGCTTCAAACGATAAAAGAGAAAATATTTTCTGAAATCCTTGTCGAAGTGGCGAATTCCCACCAGTGCAGTGCGACCATCCAACAATGGATGGCTTGTTACAATCTAGCCGGAGAACCAGATGATGATCCTATCAACCTTAACATACCAGAGTCGGAGGGTATGCACGAGGTGGAAGGAAGTGGTATTTCTAGTGAACATTTCCTCAAGCCGTTCAAAATTAAGAAAGTCAAGATTGGTTGGTTTTCCAATATTAGAGATTATTGGGATGAGGAAATAGTAGTAAAAATCATGGATTTACTGCATGAATTTCAGGATCTGTTCCCTACCAACTTCTCAGAGATGAAGGGAATAATAGGAGATCTGGGGGAGATGAAAATATCACTGAAACTAAATGAAAAACCAGTTAAAAAACGACCTTATAGGTTGAATCCGAGGTATAAAGAAAAGGTGAAAGCCGAGTTAGAGCGAATGTTAGATGCAGGAATCATTGAACCAGTTGAAGAATCAAAATGGATCAGTCCTATAGTAATTTAGGATAAGAAGACAATAGGTGAAGTCTGGCTTTGTTTCGACTTGAGGAAATTGAATGATGCATGCTTGCACCATCCATTCCCAACACCATTCATGGATGAAGTACTTGAAAGAATCGGAGGACAGGAGATGTATTCATTTACTGACGAATTTTCTGGTTATCACCAAGTCAGAATAGCAAAGCAGGATTGACACAAAATGACATTCGTGACATAATGGGGATGCTATCAGTATATGGTAATTCCCTTTGGACTCAAGAATGCTCCTGCTATTTTTTCTAGAATAGTAGTTTTTGCTTTTAAATATTTCATACATTAATTTATTGAATTCTACTTTGATGATTGGACTATGTTTGGTTTAGTAAGATACCATATTGAAAGTCCACGCATGATGCTGGAGCGTTGTCTCCAGTATCAGATCACGCTAAATTCGAAGAAAATTATTTTTTGCGCACCATTTGGTGTATTGTTAGGACATGTAGTGTGTCGCGATGGAATTTTGGTCGACCCCGGAAAAGTTGCGATTATTCTTGACTTACCACCACCTAAATTAGTCACGCAACTCAGATCAACGTTAGGACAGACAAGATATTATAGAAAATTTATCAGAGGATATGCATAGATAAATTCTCCAATGGATAAGCTTTCGAAAAAAGATGCAAAGTTCCAGTGGACAAAAAGTTGTCAGGAAAGTTGAGACAAGTTAAATGGAAAGATGGATACCGCGCCAATATTGGTATTTCCAGACTGGAAGAATCAATTCCATGTTCATTTCGACTCTTAGTCTATTGCACTCAACATAGATTTACGCAACTGGGTGAGGGCACGATTGATCACCATATTGATTTTTCCAGCAGAAAACTTTCGACAATAGAGAAAAATTACACAACGATAAAAAGAGAAGGACTCTCCATGGTATGCGCTGCAAAAATTTAGACACTTTGTTGGGTGGACATTTTAAAATGTACACTGATCATTTGGCATTAAAATGCCTAGTCAACAAGCCAGTGTTTGGGGGAATATATGTCGATGGCTCCTCTTATTTCAATAATTTGATTTTGAAGTCATTTTCAAACCTGATCAAATGAATGTGGGGTCTGATCACTTGTCAAGGATAGAAATTGGTGAAGAACCAAACAACTGGGAGGATAATTTTCCTGATGTGCAACTATTTGTGATCATCATTTATGATAACCAATATAAGGTTACCATCCACCTCTTGAGCACAAGTTATGCACCTAAAGGGTTCACCACTGCGTAGAAGAAACACTTGGTCGTCAAAGCCGCTGATTTTATGTTGATCACTGGACAACTATACAATATGGGCCTTGATGAAATATTGTGTTGGTGTGTTTTAGAACACGAACAACCTTGGATAATGAGTGAAGCACATGCTGATGTCGCAGGAGGACACTACGCTGGAAAGGAAACAATGTGCAAGATATTGCAAGCGGGATTATGGTGGCCAACCATACATATGGATACTAAGAACTTTTTCCAAAGCTGTGATTTTTTCCAGAGAACAGGAAAATTGTCGAGACACGACAAAACGCTGCTAGCGTCGCAGATAACCCTACAGACATTTGATAAATGAGCCATTTATTTTTTTGGTCCTATCTGTCTGGCAAGAAAAAGGACTAGCTCACACTATATTATCATAGAGACAAATTACTTAACCAGATGGGCGGAAGCAACACCTGTTAAAGATTGTACTGCTGCGACTACGACTAAGTTTCTATTTGAAAATGTGGTGACAAGATTTGGCTTCCCGAAAATTATCCTAAGTGATCAAGGTATGCATTTTGTTAATAAGTTGATTGATGAGCTTATTGCAGAGTTTCAAATTCAGCATATGATGAGCTCACTGATGCAGGAGCAGTAAAATTACATAATTTGGATGGGACATCAGTTGCAGGAATGATAAATGGAAGTCAGTTGAAACCTTACCAGGATGGCTGCGACATGTAAAAGAGGAAACTAAAAAAAAGAAAGAGAGAGAGAAAAGAGAAGAAAGAGAGAAAAAGTAAATTGTTCTGTCGCATGTCTGCGGCACGAATATGAAAATCCCACAATAAAAGTGGGAATGACAGCTGGACACTATTAAAATGTGGATACCCGAAAATATTTAGGCAGTTATGACACCGCATCGTCATTAATTTGACAAGTATGAGGAAAAGTGGTGGCGTTCCTTTTGGTCCCATCTTCCGTCCTTGCCATAAATGTCCTGACAGGTACATGTCAGAGCTCAAGCGTGCGAAGCAAATTTTGGAATGGGTCGAATAGAAAGCCCATGTGATTGACAAGATGCATCTATACCATCGAATGATTGCATGCAGGATGAGCTCCTGTGTATAAATATGAGCCTTCATTGTCAAGATTCATTTTACTTGTGAGAGAGAAGAAGGGCGCACCAGTGTCTGCGTACATGAAGAGCTGAAGGTGATGGTCATTTCAATTTCCAGTACCAGTGAACAATCCAAAGTTACTAGCACATCACCCTGCTCAATACTGGAATAGGTTATATCGCCTGAAGCACAACAAGTTCCGCAAGAACTAGAACCAATGGTGCAATCGACTCCACATACTGTTCCTACTGCTACTTCAGCCTTGGTTCAGAATCCACCTGCTTCAGGTCGACAATGTATGTACCGATGAGATTGTCGAGCGCAGACCTTCTAGGATCATTAGGGACTCTGGAAAGGGAGCCGAATCTTGGAAAGAAGTGCAAGTTCACCAAAGGAATACCATCTTCACCACCAAGAGGAGACGAGAATGCTACTCTATATAAGAGGAACCTACTACCACCATACATTCCACCAAGAAGACCAGAGGCACCATAAGTGAATCTCCTGAAGTGAGCATGCTCCTCCCTGGTTGCACCCAAGATCCCCGCTGGAGTTCCATTGTTAAAAGATATCATACCGAAGCTGTCAAGGCTGAAGTTCGAAGACAATGATACATGCAAACAACCTGACCTGCAGAGAGAAAAGTAAATGGTAACTCTTCCAATCATACCACCCGTGCCACAACTTGTTGTTCAAATGGAGTGGGCTCGAGGAATAGACCGGGCAGGCCTAATTAATTTACTGTATATGCCGCATTTTGGTTGAATTAAATAAGCGAGCACATATGTGCGCCAAATAATCGTATGCTTCCATGGATCCTTTTTGTGGCTCGACAGACCATATTTTGTCGATGTGGAGCTAATTGCATCGATCATGGGTCTCCTACATGCAGGAATCGACCCTGCACCATATCTACGGAAGGATCGAGATACGCAAAGATGAGAGAAAAGTATGACCTTGTTCGCGCAAACAGAGGATTCCTGATTCCCTCTATAACCGACAATACAATGAGGTTCTCCACAAAAGTATTATCTTGTAAATTGCTACACAAGATGCGGCCCACTGAGTGCACAACAGGAACAATTGAGCTAGCCAAACTTTGCACTGAAGGAGTGTAGATCAATTGGTCCCAGTATCTGTTGAATGAGATGTTGGACGATGTAACCCAAGCCTAAGAAGAAGGTACAACACTATTCCATTACTCCTAGTTGTTTGTGTTGAGTTACTTCGTAGCTTAGTCTGACCCACCAGACTACCAGCCACTGGACGTCCCAGTGTTATCTTGAGGCACAAAATATTAGAACCTTTGGTTCGACAAGGAGGATACGATTTGACAAAAGGATAACAATATAGAGTTCTTTCTGCATGGGGAAGTGTTAAGGGACGTAGTGCGACACCAACATAGACTGCTCACTGCGATAGTCCAGAGATATGCACCTTTTATAACTTTCTAGGCTGGTGTCCATAATATCAGCCTGCAGCCGCGGCATGACCCAAAGAAACAAGCGCAGCCAGCACACTTCATGATTACTAACCAGGATGTTGAAGTTGTCGACCAGGACTGGCTTGAAGAATGGTGCATCCCAGTCGAAGAGGAGACACACCAAGTCATAGGCAGGGGTGATGCGCAAGACACCTTGATGTAGGATTCAGAAGAACAAGAAATTGATGATGACTCTGCACAAGATGATTCAAATGATACACCAACTGACGAGGAAGTGCAAAACCAAAAGAAAGAGCGGGGAAAGGAGCAGCATGAACCGAGGCATAAGAATAGGAAAGCTGAAAAAAAATCTAATACAATTATCTTAGAGGAGGAAGACATCACCATAATTGCAGATGTCACTGCGAAAGTAGCACAGGCTAGCCTCCAGAGCACAAGTAGAAAGCAGCCGCGCTTAACTAATAAAATCACAGCGGATGTCAATAGGATTACTGAAGCCATCAATGAAGTACGAGGCATATTCAAAGTTGAGACACACATTGTTGACCCTGTAGATACATTGGAAATGCCAATATTGTTGCCATCGCTCAAGGTGGAGCTTGCAGTGCACGCAATAGAAACAGGGACGAAAGAATTCAATGATGTTTCCCATGAGTTGGGGACATTGTCTATTGATTTTTCCAAGCTGACAATGGTCCAGGTATATGTTGTTCAGCATGAGGCCATGACAAAGATAAGGATTCGAGAAATTTCTCTCGCATATCAGGACCTAAAGGAAACAAGGAAGGCATAAAGGCGCAAGGCCCTCCTTAGGCAGAAGGAGCAGGAAATTAAGGTGCAGGAACAAAGCAGTCTCATACTGGATGAAACCATCAACAACGCAGTCGTCAAGTTCTTGGAGGAAGAAGGGTAGGAAGAAATAGATGTAGCCACCAAGGTAGTTCGGTTATCCAGTATTGTGGCAGACCTAAGGAAGCAAGTGGAAGAACTTAAAGCACAACAAAGACCCGAGTACACCTCCTGAGGTGATACAAGCGCGCTAGAAAGCAACATCTGAGGCTGTTGATAGAATTAAGCAAGGAGAGAAATTATGTAATGAAGCAATTGACGCAGTATATGCGACTTGGGAATTTATCCTAGAGAATGAAACAAGGGAGAAAATCACAGAGGATTTGCGCCAAACTGAGTTAAAAATAACAGCGGTTAAGGCAGACATGAAGAAGCTGGCTATAAAAGAAAAAGATCACAAAGGTAGTCAAGCTGAAACAACTGCAACAACAGGTGAAACATATGTGTGACGAGGAGCAGAGCAGAAATGAAGAAGTTACAACACAACAATAGAAATCCGAATGAGTTACAGGGCTCCTTCAGCCTGTAAAATAGAAGCTCCATCACATAACTCAGTCGTTGGAATATGTACCGCTGGAACATATCGGCCGCGACCATGTTGAGCAATTAGAAAAGCAAGTAGAGGAGGTGTGACAAGAATTTGTCTAGGTAGAAGGAATTCTCAAAGAATTTTAGGCTAAGGTCGGCACCGTGGTGAAGCGACTGTCAGAGCCATAAAACAACTTAGTGGTTCGGAATGAGCCACATGTGAGTGTTGGGGGCCTATTGGGTTAGGAAAGGGCAGTAGGAATAAAGTGTGGAAGAAACAAATTTGCACAAGGAGGAAAGAGAAGCGCAAGTGTAGGAAGGAAAATCAAGTGTGCGACGCAGTAAAGGAAGGAAATGAAGCACATAAGAGAGAAAGTTGTGACAAGGAGTAGTGCGACGAAGGAAAAGTGAATCTACAGGCGTACAGAAGGGTAACAACTAGAAAGTGAGATGTCAGGAAGATTATGGCTGCTAAAGTCAGCATAAGTTGATAGAAGTCACACGTATGAAGGAATATATGTAAGTCGAGTCGATAGCGCCTTGTGTCAGTCATACCTATGACAGTTTGTAACCGTTTTTGACGGCTGATTACGACCTTCACTAAATGAACTGTATGTAGTCGACCTTGCATGGTCTTGTAGAAGTTATAAATAAGATGAACCCCATTTTTATAAGGGGGAAACTAGTTGAATAAATCAAAGAATAAGTTAGATAGTAGTGTTGCAAAAGGTTGTTGAGCCGCAGATCCCATTTTGCAGAAGGGTTGTCAAATAGTAGGAGTCATTCTGCAGCTGAGTGCATAGATCGTAGTTAGAAGAGTTGATCCAGGATGTGTGCGGATCAGTAAGAGTAGTTAGAAGAAGATCATAATAAAAATAGAGAGCCTGAGAGCGAGAAAGGGTCTGTGAGCCGAAAAGACATCTCAAACAGTCTGCAGTTAAGTCGCAGATTGAAAGGTACATATATTTCTCATGCTAGATGAAGAGCACTTTTGTGGTTTTTCCCGGTTGGGTTTCCACATTACATCTTGTGTCGCTTGAATGTGCATGTTGAATGTTTGTGGGTTATTTTTTATTGTTTGTATTTATTGCTTAAGTGAATGTTGCAATATTGGTGAAAGGAGTTGAATGAATGAATGACCAGCAGCGTTGAAGCATTTTGTATTATTTCACATTCATTTACTATTAAGTAGTTAAGGAATAATTTGTGTCACACAGTTGCGCCATTGTCGAGTTAGTAAAAAGAATCCAACCTTCCGACTTTGTCGAGCACCTTGGTTGTGTGCCAGGGGAGTGTAATCCCTCGCCTAACTACGGAAACATGGTTCTGGAAGTTTCCCATTAAGATATCTCGGGTGAGACTGTTCTTGCGTCACACGTGTTACCAACTAAGTTTGCTCTATTAGGCCGATGACTTTGGGTGTTTTGTTGCGTGTAAGGAAAACCTGAGCCTAGGTCGTGAGTGTGAGGAAAATTAGCCAACACTTACCAAATAATAAATAGGAATATTCCTGAAACGAGTCAACAAGGCTCTAAAGATGCACCTAAATAAGAAACTCCTCCAAGGACTCATATGAGTGCATGTAAGTATTCAATTGGTTTTACTACTGATAAAATTTTCAATTTTGATGTTTTAGGTTTCCTAGGTTCTATGAAGGTCTCAGTTCCATTGCTCGAGCTAAAAAATATTTTAGTAGTGAGGAACCGGATAACTGAGTCGTTTGGGTTGGGAGAAATGATGCAAACCATGTGTGTTGTATAAGAAAATGAAGATATGCCCATAATTATCCATAATATGAATCCTACAGAAAATAATAAACTAAAAAATCAACTTTTATTTATCTCATTAATGATCGGTGATTTGATTTGACATTATTGTATGTTGGATTTTGGTGCCTCAACTAACATTGTGCATTTATACATGATGTGCAAGTTAGGATTGAAGGTCTCAAGGCATTATCATAATATATTTACCATGGACTCCCGAGAAGTCAAAGATATAATGAAATATTGGAAGATTCAAGATACAATGTAGTTGGCCATGGAATATTGCAATGCATTATCCTTAGAAGTGGTTCCTCGAGATCAGAATGAACTAGTCATGGCACTAGCGTTTTTCATTTATGATCCCTGCCTTTGTGAAGATCCATGGAACATAACAATTAACAATCCCATTCGTATTGAATGATTTTTTATGGAGAAAATCCTTGATGGAAATGACACGTGTAAAGAGAAAAATTAAGGCATCCCCAAGGCCAAAGAAGTCAATCTTGGGTCTCCCAAGTGCCCAAGGCACATAAATATTGGTAAAAGGCTCAACCTGGTAGAAAAAAAGAATCGTAAAGCTTCACTCATGGATTCAAGGATGATTTCTATTATGATGATTTTGAAACTTATGAAAGTGATGTGAAAAAATATTCATGACCACATTGATAAAGGATGAGACAAATTGATTTCAATGTTGTCCAGAACAAGATTAACCGATTGATAGAGTCAGATAGAAAACAAAGTAGAGCCTTTGATCACTTACTACAACATCAAGAAAAGACACAAAATTAGTTTGACAAGAAAGGTGATATCGTCCTCATGTGGCATAAAATAAAGGTCAAACCAGGTAAGCATGGTGAATTTGAAAACATTTGGTTGCATTCATATCAAATTGAAGATGATGCTGGTAATAATTCCTTCTACTTGAGTCATTTGAATGGGGATAAATTTCCCTTTCTCATTAATGTGAAATCTTTGAAGATATTTAACTTAGGTGATATATAATGTCTTCGTGACATCCTTTTACTATAGTAGATTTAGTTTTATTTGATGTGTCATTTGCTTTATCCTTGCATTACATTTGTTGTGCTATTTTTATGTATTTCATATTTTGATTTGAACCAGGCAGGGAGGATGTGTTTGCTTTTTATGCATTTAAATTTTTTGTTTTTTAAACTGTGTGTAGGTTTATAGGTACACAAATATTCAAAAGGTTCTCACACACTCCTAGGAGAAGCACATTGTGAGCTCCTCAACCCAGAATCCAAGGTCAAGGACACATGGAAACTCAAGGGGAAGGATAAATCAAGGTAATGCATAGTGGAATAAGGGTAGCTAAGGCTAGGTCAATATGCCAAAGAGACACTAAAATAAAACATTTAACATTTAAAATTAAATGCACAAATACAAATGCAGATCATTCCCCAATACACATGTTATGCAAGGTAAATGCGAGCATGAAATGCAACCAAATTTGAGAAAGCCATTAACATGATTTCAAACATGAAATATTATATCTATTACATCCATTTAAACTTTAGTATAATCATATATGCAAGCCACCATAAAAAATGTAAATAAACATATCTACATGTTGCCACGATCAATCATATTAACAGTGTTAAAATCAGATCTACTAATTGGAACCTACGGCCATATTAACATAAACAAAACCATATATGAAGGATTCCATATATAGACATATAAATGATAAATAGATAAAATCTCATGGATTCCACTTACATCCAAGTAAATGGAAACAAAATTAGATCCATGAGGACATATATATCAGAAATTGCAGTAAATAAACATATAACAAAATACTCATCTTAATGAAAAACACTTAGATTCAACAAGAAAATAGTGCACCCATCCATAGATATGCCATACTTTCAACATGACAGTCACCTTCAATTTTAGTCCATATATCCATAGGAGAGGTACTCTCAAACCAAAAGGTATGGTGCGCTCATCTCAACACCGAGAACACTGCCACACAAAAACAACTGTATCTTAGTCAAACATAAACCTTTTTCAATGAAACAAAAAATATTCCTTACTAGAAACAACTTCTTAGACAAAATGGAACAAGTCTCACAACCTAGAAATTCTCAAAAATATCTGAACCAAAACATATGGTTGTTCCCTTCTCAACACCATGAGAATACCACAACTACACCTTTCACCATATCAACTTACCCTTCCATCTACACTACCTGGTGAGTTGTGAATCCCCTCCCTACACAATAACTCAATATATCACCACCCTTACCTAGGATTTATGAGCCATATTGGAGAGAGACAAGAAATGGGAGAAGAAATCATGTTGTGTAAGAATAGATAAATCATCAATCCCCATTAGTGGGTCTTCAAACCTCATTACAAGGAGTTCAATATTCTTGCAATACAATGCATATCCTATTCAAGAGCATGCATTTTCCTTGTACCACAATAACATAACAAATAATAACATATGTGCAGGGATTAACATCAAGGGTCTAACATTCCCCCTTCCTTAAAACAATGCATCCTCCTCGATGCATACTTATTACATACATGTCGCTACATAAAATTTCAAAAAAGATGAGGGTATGCCTATCTCATAGCATCTTCTAGATCCCAAGTAGCATCTTTAGGACTGTAATGTTTCCATTGGACGTTTACTTGCCTGATATTTTTGTTCTGTAGCAACTTGACTTTTCTCCCGAATATGGAAAATTGTTGTATCAAAAAATCCCCTTCTGGTTCCACCTGAATCACATTCCAATCAATCAGATTATTAGCATAAGGTATATACTTTTTCAACAAAGATACATGAAATACATTATGCACTTTTATGCAAGTAGGCACTACAAGCTCATATGCAACGAGACTTATCCTAGCTAAGATCTCAAAGGGCCCACAACATTTAAAAGCTGGATGGGAACAATTCCACAATTTCAAGGAGCTTTTCTTGGGTCTAAATTTCAAAAAGGCATGATATCCAACTTCAAACTGTCTGTCAGTTCTATTTTGATCTTCATAAATTTTCTATTTTACTTGAGCTGCTTTCATATTATGCTTGATCTTAACCATATGATCTTCCATGTCCTTCATAAGTTCAGGTACAATGATGATTTTGTCTCTTGGATCATCCAAACTGATAGGTGTATTGCACTTTCTCCCATACAATGCCTCAAAAGGGCCCATCTTTAGAGAGACATGATATCCATTATTATAGGCAAACTATACTAATTACAAATCATCCTCCCACATAGATGGATCATCCATCACATACATTCTTAACATATCCTCAATCACCTAATTGAATCTTTATGTCTGACCATTTGTATGAGGACGGTATGTTGTACTCATGTTCATATTTGTGCCAAATCCTTCAAACAATCATTTTTCAAAAGTTAGAAGTAAACTTTGCATATATGTTTGATACTATAGCTTCAGAATTCCATGCAGTCTAGCAACCTCTTTCGTATATATGTATGCAATGTTAATTGTATTTACTGGAATAACTGTGTAGCTTTAATCAATTTTTCCACCACCACCACAATGACATCATTTTGTAGTCTTGTATTAGGTAAATTTGTGATGAAATCTATTGTCACTATATTCCACTTCCATTCAGGTACTGGTAATGGCTGCAACAAACCAACTGGATGTCGATGCACCACTTTAACCTTTTAACATTCCATGCATTTGGCTATGTACTATGCAATATCATTCTTCATTCCTAATTAATAGTACTAATTCCTCACTATTGCTACTATCTTCTGATAACCCGAATTCCCAACCTAAGGCATATTTTGCATCTCTTTCAAAGTCATCTTCCTTATATCTCTAGAGTTTGACACATAAACTTTGTCCTTATGCATGAGGATTCCATTCTCTTCCAACCTATACTTATCAAACTTTGGTGGTACTTTCTATTGTTGCAATCCATCTCTTACCTACTGGTAATTTTCATCTATACCATTGTCTTCAATGATGTTGTCTTTCAAATGTGATGTAGTGGTATTGATAGCTACTACATATATCACATGTATTTTCCTATTGAGTACATCAACTACCTTATTCTCCTTTCCTTTAATGTGCTTAATATCAAATTCATACTCACATAGAAATTCCATCCACCTTCTCTATCTTGAATTCAAGTAGGCTTCTCAAACAAATACTTCAAACCATCATGATCAGTCCTTAATTCAAACTTCTTACCCATCAAGTAGTGTCTCCATATCTTCAAGGAATGAATGATGGCTGCAATCTCTAGATCATGAGTGGCATAGTTATGTTCATGTTCTTTTTTATTTTTGGATTCATAACTGATTATAGGGCTAATCTGAGTCAACACTCCACGAATACCTTACTTACATTTATCGGTGCATACTACAAAGATTTCATCAGTATTTGCAATCATTGGAACTAGTGCACTAGTAAGCATTTCCTTGAATATTTGAAAATTGTCATCACACTTGGAAGTCCATTCAAACTTCACACCCTTTTCTTGCAAATATGCAATAAGATGAGATAACTTGGAGAAACCTTCAATGAATATTTGGTAATACGCTACCAACCCCTTAAAAGTCCTTACTTCCGATACACTCTTTGGTGTCTTCCATTCTATTATAGCTCTTATCTTTTCAAGATCCACTGAGATTCCTTCTTCTGATATGATGTGCCCAAAGTAGTGGATTATACTATGATAGAATGAACACTTACTTAGGTTAGCGTACAAATGATTTTCTCTGAGTACTTGCATCACCAATCTTAAATCCTCTTCATGTTCTTCTCTTGACTTGGAATAGATAAGGATTTCATCTAAGAATACAATTACAAACTTTTCCAAATACTTTACGAAAAATTCCTTCATTGGACACATGAATGTTGTTGGTGCATTTGTCAAGCCAAAAGGTGCCACTATAAACTCATAATTACCATACCTAGTCCTTAATGTTGTCTTACTAATGCATTCATACTTGATTTTGAATTGGAGATATCATGATCTCAAATATAACTTTGAGAATACTTTGGCTCCTCTCAGTTGATCAAACAAACATCAATCCTTGTCAAGGGATACTTGTTTCTGATTTTTTATTTTTAAATAGTCTGTAATCTATACAGAGTCTTATAGTTCCATTTTTCTTCTTTACAAACAACGTAGGAGCCCCACAAGGTGACACACTAGGTTTTATGTAACCTTTCTTCAATAACTCTTCTAACTGCAACTGCAACTCTTTCGATTATGGATTGCTCATTCCATTGTAATAATTTTGACTTAAAAGAAATTATGTTAGACTTTCATTCAATTTTTCATATCATATCATAATAATTGCATGCATAAAGATCACTAGAAGAAACTTTATCTTGGGAAAACCATTTCATAAGAAAAACCTGACAGAAGTTCTTCAGTATAGATTCGTCAACAAAATATAATGTCAATACAATGAGGAGCTAAATATCTCACACATAAAAACTATCCAAGAATAAAAAAATAAGATAACCCTAAGTATAATTGTCTTGCTCTAACTCCTACTACTCTCTCTCTCCCTCTCTCTCTCTCGTGCACTTTAATCATTGGATTGAGAAAAATTTCTTAGTGTGTGTCCAAATGAGGAATGCACTCCCTCTATTTATACTATTTTCTATCTGACTTTTTCACTAACTGGGTTGACTTCATTGGGGAAGTTTTACCTAGTGATTGGGGTAGTTTTACCCAATGAATCTATGGGGCCAACTTGTCTGTTTTCACTTGATTTCTTGAGAGTATTTATTAGCATTATTCTTTTAGGGTTATTACATGATCAAATAGAATAATAATATCTTCCAAAACTACACAAAACATGAACACTCCCTCTTATCAAGGAAGTACTCTTCTGGAACGATCTTGAATATTGCTTATGTTGACCTGTATGCTTTAACTACTTGATGAATTTCATGAATATATCCATCACTAAAAGTTCCGTAACAATGTCATGCATATGGGGCCTCAATGTCATACATAACGTCTCACTAGTGGGTACAAGCTAGGAGCGAAAATTATGTCATACAAGACTTCATCTAGCTCACATAGAACCTAGGCACACATATCCAGCTTCGACTAGATACCATCTCGACTTGATACCATCTCCAATTGGAAAACTGGCTCACACAGAATTCGGGTTTATAATCCATCCATACTGAGCATGGTCATGCTCTCCAATCATCCTAAGTGTGGTCACGCTCTATAGTGGTCATGATTTTGGTCACAGTATCCAGTTCTACTGAGCCTGGATACACACACATCCTAACTCCAACCGGATACCAGCCACTGGATACTATTTCAACTCGACAACCAACTTGCACATAATATAGGTTTATGATCCATCCAATGTTAGTATGGTCATACTCTATAGTCATCCTGATTCTGGTCATGCTCTCAAGTTCTACCTAATCCTTGATGTAAATGACCACCCGGTGTGTCCACACTCAGTGTACTATGCCCCTGAGAATTGCATATGTAACTCATCACTCCCTCTCACAAGGTAATCCCATCTATACCACTCCAAAATTGTCCCTAAAGTATTCAAACTTTATCCTTGACAGAGGCTTGGTTAACAAATCAACTATCTACTTGTTTATCGCACCATACAGTAGCTTCACAACTTCCTTTTGTACCATGTCATGAATGTAATGGTACCTGATATTGACGTGCTTGGACTTGTCATAAAACATAGGATTCTTTAACAAATTTATTCAACTCTGGTTGTCACACAAGATACAAGTAACCTCTAACTCAAGATCAAACAATCCTGCAAGAAACTTTCAAATCCACACAACTTCGCTACTAGTTGAACATGCTACTATATACTATGCCTCGACCGTATTAAGTGCCACACTAGTCTAATTCTTGCTAAGATAGGAAATCATAATTGACCCTAGACTGAAGCAACATCCTAATGTACTCTTATGGTATACAACACTACCGAACCAATCTGAATTAGCATAACCATGCAATCTCATCTCATAATCTGAGACATATATGATTCCATAAACAATTGTACATTTCAGGTACCTCAACATATGATTTGGCGCAATCAAGTGAACATGTATTGACTCAACCATATATTGACTCAAAGTGTTCACCGCAAAGCATATATCAGGCCTTGTGTTCATCAAATACATCAATGAACCAATCATCTATCTATACAGGTGGAATCCATTGTCTTTGATGAAGTATCACTCAATAAATTCATGTTCATTACCATCAGTGTAGGCATGGGTCTACAATCCATCTTCCTGAATTTTTGCAAGATCTCAACTGTTTATTTTTCCTTGACTAAGAAAAATATCATCTGGTCTCTTCCACACATCTAATCCCAAGAACCATGCTAATATTCTTGAACTCTGATATCTACTCCCTCTCATTGAGAGGAGACAGTCGATATCACCCTAAGCATATCCTTGAGAAACTAAGGCAAACAACCCTTTCATAGGATAGAGACTTGGTGATAATATCTCTCAATCTATTTCCACAATCTATGTTGTAGTCACTACCTCTGAAGTGAAGTATTTCGCTCCTTCTATAAATGAGCACTATCATTCCCTTTGCATCTTAACATCTTATACTCTCTCTATCGTGACTTTTTGCACTGGAGTGACTGTAACCTTCTCTGTTGTTGTTATTTTATGTATCCATCTATGTCATCTCCCAACAAATGGGTCCATTGATATGAAATTCTTGCTCTCAAGATCACTAGATACTAATATAATCCATCTCAAACTTTGTTGCAAGTTCCCTCTTGCACCCATCTATGAGCTTCTCACACTCTATAAGCAACCATATTCTACCTTGTAGCAAAGGTTGAAATCTACATCACTCTAGGTGATCCCCAAGCTCATCATGTAATTGTATGTCTTGACACACTATGCCCTAGGTTCCTTTTGATCTTGTACAAAGCCTTCTTCAATCTACACATGTGTTATTCTCTATCAAGAGTCTCAAATCCTGGAGGTTTCTCGATATACACTTCTTCTTTAATTTCACCATTCAAGAAAGCAATCTTGACATCTACCTAGTGTAATTTCCACCACTTAAGAAATGTATCATCATAATCGACTCCCTCTTCCTGAGAGAAACCATGAAACTTTATTTGTAATTCTATAGTATGCTTGATTTTATAAATCTACTTGAAGGCCACTGCTTGAACAATCATCACTTGCTCTTCAGAACAAGTCTCATCATCCTTCTCTGGTAGGTCATCACACACGATCTTCCCTACATGTCAAATTCAGTTGCATTATTAGCAACATTTGTAATTATCAAGACATATTGACATTTCAAATCACATAGTTACGTAACCATTCTGTCCAATTCTTCAACACAACACTCATCCATATCTTGTATACACATTGTAACTATCTAGATACCTTCCATCTCTACCAGGACATACTATCAAGAGCGTGCACTTCTCCCAACATGTTAGCAAAGAGGTTTCATTCTATACAAGGAACAATGGCTCATGGAATGTTATGAAGCATTATAGGATCCTTACCCATCACATGCACATTAAGAGTATACTGTTCATTAATCGTAGCCATATCAATGCATTCACTTTAACATGCATAATACACTTCCTGATTCTAGGAATACAAATATGCATACAACTGTTATGAACAATATAATTTAAACACTTAGAGATTTAACAAATTAACTCAAATGGAAAATTCAATACTTATATTTCATGTGGTCGATACTTGTCCCACTCCTCTTATGATAAGTTGTTCAAGCTATCAAATCTAGTTCATTGTATAGAACTACATTCAACTGTCTTGTCCTTCATTATCTAGTGAGGACACTCAATCTAAGCATAATTCTCGTACTGGATATTTATGCCTATAAGATATGGGTAAATCTTTATCACAAATCATTGCTTTCATGGCCTTCGTAGTGGACCTGACAAAAATTTCCTCAAGAGTTAAGCAGTACTAACTTAAATAGTTATATTCTTCATTAAATAAAAATATTTGTGTTATTTATCAATAAGATAACAATTTAAATATATAACACTTGTTTCATAAAACATTAAATACTTATCTTTGCTTTTTTGGTTGACTCCCTCTTGATCTCTACTTCCTTGCAAGTTCTATAGCTTGATCTTCTTCTTCATCAAGTTTTGAACTTAGGGAAATTTTTGAAGCTTCAACCTTGGTCCTCATGTCTTCTGGATGCACTCGATCTTCTTGGATCTACCTTCATAGTCTAGGAAAAATCATCATGCATTATCTAAATATACGTCATGCTTGGAAAAATTCTTCATCTGATCCTTCCATTGTATTCTTGTATGGAGTAGGCTCATCATCATCCATTACATGAGCATGATGCTTTCTGTTTCCTATATAGTACATGATTTTGGACATATCTTTCTTCTTTTCTAGTACTGGTTTTTTTATCAATATTATTGATATACTTTCTTCTTTTTCCATGAGCTACAAGTGCCTGATTTATTCATCATTGGTATTATTTCAATTTGGAGATAAATCTTGGTATCTTTCTTCTTGCACAAATTCCTTGAACAAATGCATCAACTACAACATCTTCAATAGTTGCTAATTGATCCTTGATTTGAGAAACCCTTGTAAAGTAGAAAGACAATGTTTCCGACTTTTCCATCATCATATTCATGTTGGTGTTCTTGATTTCATATAGTCTTGTCAAGGACTCAAACATTTCCTTTGAAGTTTTAGATTCTAAAACACGAGGAATCAATTGCTCCTTGATAGAATCTGACATGATCCTCTTAGCTTTGATCATATTCTTCTTGTACCTTGTCTTGGCCTCCTCTTCTTATGGTTCTTGAATATCTTCCTTGACACAACTTAGGAAGTCACTCTATTCTAAGATAAGGATTATCCTATGATTCCATGATTTGAAATTTATTTCTCCTTCCAATCTATCTTCAACCCTTAGGTTTGAAGACATTTTGACAAGATTAGGGTTTTGACCTAGAAACCCTAGTAGGAGGAAGGTCAAAATTGAAAGTTGTTAAATGGAAAAACTGATCCAAGGAAAATATGCCCCCTCCCAAGGTGATTTGAGTAGACCTTGTTTTCAGACATATTTGTGGACAATACATGCAAGAACTGGAAGCCCTGGTTTTACCAATGGAGCAGTAACTAGGTCAAAAAACGAAAATTTTTGGATTTGAAAACTTCCTCCACAAGAATATGCGCCCTCTTATGGTAAGTTGAATAATCCACCTTTTCAAAACAATCTGTGGTTAGAAGTGCTCAGAACAAGAATCCCTAGTTTTCCAGTTCCAAAAGAAATTAGGGCAAAACTAGAGAGTCTCAAAATGGAGATATGTTTCCACAGAAAAATGTGCCATCTTGAGGTTGCTACCAAAACATATATTTTGAGATAAATCTATGGATGGAAATAACCAATATTTGATTTCCTACTTTTGAACCATCTGCAATTACGGTTGTTGCAATGATGTCTATCCAGTCTCTCTCTGATATCGTGTTAGAATTTTGACTTAAAATCAATTATGTTAGACTTTCATTCAATTGGTCATATCACATCATAATAATTCCATGCATAAGGATCACTGAAAGAAAAACATTCAATAATAGGCACATAGATTTATCCAAGGAAGACCCTTCCACAAGAACAAACCGTCATAAATTCCTTAGTATAGATTTATCAACAAAGTACAATATCAATACAATGAGGATCTAAATCTCTCACATAGAAAAATACCCATGAAGAAAAAGTAAGATAACCCCAAGAATAATTCTCTTCCTCTAGCTGCTGCTACTCTCTCTCTCTCTCTTTCACACTTTAATCACTGGCTTGAGCGAAATTGCTTGTTGTGTGTCCAAATGAGGAATGTGCCCCCTCTATTTATACTCTTTTTTGGTTTACCTTTTCACTAACTAGGTCAATTTCATTGGGTAGTTATACCCAATGTTGGGGCAGTTTTACCTAGTGATTGGGGTAGTTTTACCCAATGATTTATGTGGGGCCGACTTGTCTATTTTCACTTAATTTCTTGAGATTATGTTTTAGAATTATTATTTAGGGTTATTAAATGATAAAATACAATAAGAATATATTCTGAAGCTACACAAAAAATAAACATATTTAAGGTACTTTAGATGAAGGAACTTCACCTGCCACCAAATCAATAGTGAAATAGATCTCTCTATTAGGTGGCATTCCTGACAATTATTGAAATGCATCTACAAATTCTTGTAACACTGGGTAGTCTTGTGAATTGTTCTTTTCCTTCTTTTGGCTCCCCCACATGAGCTACATACAATTTTTAACCTTTTCCAAAACACTTTCTCAACTGTAAATCTGTGATTTATTTGAGAGATATGGGTCTAGGAACACCTCTCACTATCACTTGATTTCCGTCTTCATCCAAATAAGTATAAGTTTAGTTGCGAAATTCAATTATGACATGATGTGCATCCAACAAATCAATACTAATCAATACATCATATGAACCTAAATGTATGATGTTCAAGCCTACAAAGGCCTTTGGACCATTCATTTCCAAAGGAGACTTTCTTACTGTTTACGTGACCTTCCTCTTGGTACCTATAGCCAACTGCACTAGACCTGCTTTCTCAAGCTTTATTTTCTTCAAGTATTATCTCTCAACTATGTTAGGTAATGTGTAACTATGGATAGATCCAAAATCAATAAAATAGATATAGGTACATTGAGAATCTTAGATCCTACCTCAATCATTTGGGACCGATGATCAACTTGTCTACCATCTAGGGATGCATAGATTCTTGGAATACTTCTTCCAACAACACCAATAGTTGAGGATTCATGAATTTTTTTAATGGTACTTCCCTTATGTGGACACTGCTTGGCATAGTGATTCTCCTTACATATCCAACATTCAATAAGTGGTCTTGGATTTTTGTCTAAAATTTCTTCCCCTTTGGTTTTTCTTTCTCTTGCTGATAGGAATTATTACTGTTTTCGAGTGATGGAGGATTGGATCCTTTCTTTCTATGTTCTTGCTTGTATATTTTATTATCTTTCCATACCTTCTGATATGGATATTTTTTCTTATTCCAATCATTTATATGCTTTTCCTTCCAAAGGGAATCTTTAAGGGTCTTTGGTTTGTCATATTGAATCTTGTCTTTATAGGAATATGGTAGACGACTGAGAAACCTATGGATATTCACTTTCTTGTACTTTATGAAATATGCATACTTCAAGAGTTCTAGGAACCTTTTCTCATAAGCTTCCATGGTCATTCTGTCCAAGTTGAGTTCAAAGAACTCTTCCATCTTCTTGTCATAATAGTTCTCTCATAGATATTCCTTTTTGAAGTATTTCTTGAACTTTCTCCAAGAGATTGTATTTTAATCAATATCTTTCATCTTGACTAGTTGATCCCACCAAATGAACACTTTACCTTGCAAATTGTAGATGGATAATGTTGCTTCCATGTTTTATGTGTACTGATGCAACTAGAATAACTTTCTAAGTCCCAACAACCAAGATTCAACATCTTCACCTTTCTTCGCTTCTCCATCAAAGGTTGGGGGTTTAATTCTTCTTATTTCACCCACCAATCCTTTCTATGCAATCCGTCTCTTCTTATATCTTACTGGGGATATTTTAGGGTTGCTTGTAGAGCTACTTGGTGAATACCTTTTCTTATTCACTATAAAGGGCATATGATGAGGTATTCTTGAGGATGATCTAGATCTTTCATATTCTCTTCTTGGTACATGTCTTCTAGAATCCAAATTGTTTCTTGGAGCTGTTCTTTGGGTTTTATGCAACTGTTTCAGATCATGCACTATTGTTGTCACATACCCCAATTTTGTGAAATTATGTAATTGTTTTATTTTATTTTTTGAGACATTATGTTAAACTTAATCCTAAGTAAGGATTGATGACTCAGCAGAGTCAATAGTTATGGAGTGTAATTGAAAATATTTTATTAATAATAAATATATTATGGAGACAACAGCATGGGAGAGCTTTTAAAAGAGGTTACTGGTCAAACTGGATATTGGAACTAGGTGGAGAGGCAAAGGACAAGTGGCAGCATCCTCAAGCACTTCCTAAGTTGCAGGTGGCAACTTCCCTATATTTGGGGTCATGATTCCCCAAGAAAGTGGAATGTGGGCAGGTGGCTCATTAAATGACAGTTATCCCAATTAAGACCTAGGCAATCTTTAAAAGTACTAAATGAAGAGAGCTCAGGCTGCTCAGTTTTTACTCCAGGAAGAATTCATTCAGCTGAATAGGATTCAGGAGTTTTCATTTTGAGGAAAAGGGAAAATAGAAGGAAGTGATTGTGAGTGAATGTTTGTAGGAACTTGAAGCTGAGTACAGCTAGTTGAGCTGTGGAAACTGTCTCAAAGATTCTGAGTTAATATAGAGCTGAAGGACTGTATATGTCTTGCTGCACCTAGTTCCAATCCAGGGAGACCAGATCAAGCTCGGGGGTCCTGAGAAGTCGCTGTTTGAGCGCTCTCCAGGAATTGGTAGGGAGGAACGGCCTCCCATTGCTGTTGTTGTCCACAGCAGTTTAACAGGTTTTTCATTTATATCTCTATATCCTACTGTGCATAAATAGATAAACAGTATGATTGTTTAAGTATCTGAAAGGAATTGTTAGTACTTTGAACTGTTAGTGTAAAAACTTGTTAGTATTACCATGTTTTTCCACACCTGATATCATCAGGTAGTACTCTAGCATGGTATCTCAAGCTTAGAAGAAGAAATCTCCTAAACTGAGTTCCCTAGTTTATTTTACTTTTATTATAAATGTTTTACTGTGTAATTATCTTTTGTTTAGCTNTAGCATGGTATCTCAAGCTTAGAAGAAGAAATCTCCTAAACTGAGTTCCCTAGTTTATTTTACTTTTATTATAAATGTTTTACTGTGTAATTATCTTTTGTTTAAGCTATCTCTTTGCAGTTTTCGTTTAAATCTGAATTGTATTCTGTTCTCTGGAAAAGAATTAACAGTGCATGAAAAGAAAGACTAAGTATACTTGAAATCTAAGTTACATTCATTTCTTTTCTATGTAAAGTAAATGCATTACAGATTAAAGAATTAGATATTATCAGTAGGGATTAGTAGTTTTACATTATAATAAAAGAAACCATAATTTCTGCATNGAAAAGAATTAACAGTGCATGAAAAGAAAGACTAAGTATACTTGAAATCTAAGTTACATTCATTTCTTTTCTGTGTAAAGTAAATGCATTACAGATTAAAAATTAGA
>LPNX010000524.1:272626-510754 GCA_001517045.1 Pseudotsuga menziesii | reverse complement strand
TTATTTTACTCTAGAATGATCTGTTAGCAGCAATCCCAAAAACTTTACCTGTCAATCTGTAAGATAAAGGAAAACTGTGTGCGTTAGCTTTACAGCTAATTAAGCCCAGTCTAACGTAGTTTATCCACTTGCTGTTGCAAACAAAGAACAATCAGAAAACTGAAGAAAGAAAAACTCAACTAACATTCCAACCAAGTAATGATCTTACAGTTACAAAATAAATAGCAATAACTAAACAATATTTAACGATTTTGTTAACATACAATTATGCTATTTAAAATTTTTAAATTTCCTGAAAAATTTGGGGTTTTGACAATTGTACTTGAATGTGAATGATCCTTTCATTATCTTCTTTTCACTTTCTTACTGAATCTTCAAGACTTAAGGTTTCACTACTTCTCTTGTGTCCATTTTTCCTAGTTTCTATTCCTCCAAACTCCTATTTAGGGATTTATGGTATTTGTCCTTATTTGAAATCCACATTTGATCCCTATAGCTAACCTCTGATCTTTGATCTCTTGCTGCTGTAGCTTCTTCTTCACTATACTTATTGAGTCTTTGGTATTCACTACTTCGATTGGGGTTTAAAATGGTATTCAATAACCACACTGCATGCTAATTCATTAAATGACATAACTAGGGCCACAATATGTTAATTATCAATCACTGTTAGCATACCACACATATATTTCACAATACATACATTATGATTCCAAATACATAACACAAAGTTACAAATATGTAGAAGTCCCAATAGTCGCAGAGTTGAAACAAAGGATTTGATTGAATTTGTGATGTACTCAATTCCGAATCCAAGGCCAAGGACACCTAGAAACCCAATCAAGCCATAGAAATTCCATGCTCATGCATCTTTCAACATGATGGTCACCCTTGAGCTGAGGCCATAGATCCACATGAGAGGCACTCTCAAACCAAAAGGTATGGTACTCTCGTCTAAACACTGGGAACACTAGCACATAAAAAAAATTGTATACCAGTCAAACATAAACCTTTTTAATTGAAACAAAAGGTACTCGTTACTGGAAATGACATTCTAGACATAATGGAATATGCATCACAACCCAAAAATGCTCAGAAATATTTGAACCAAAACATATGGTTACACCCTTCTCAACACTGTGAAAATACTACAACTACACCTTTCACCATATTAACTTTCCCTTCCATCTACACTACCTGGTGAGTTGTGAATCCCCTCTCTACATAATCCCCCAGGATATTACCACCTTCACCCATGATTTACGAGCTATATTTGATAGAGACAAGCAATGGGAGAAGGACTCATGTTTTGTAAGCATAGATCACTCTTCAATCCCCACTACAGGGTCTTCAAACCTCATTTCAAGGCCTTCAATATTCCTGCAATATAATGCATATACTACTTGGGAGCATGCATTTTCCATAAAAGAGATCATTCCCATGCAGTGGAGAGCTCAGAGAGAGAGAAGAAGAGTGAATGAGATCCAACTCGAATCCTTCTATAGCCATTCGAATTTCAAAGAGAGTGACTTGAATTCCAAGACAGGTAACTCAAATTCAGTTGGGGTTACTCAATTCATGAGGGAGAGATTACAATTAGAGATTCCCTTTTGAAGAATAGAAAAAGGTGAAACAAGAGGGGTGGTTACACTTTTCGAGGGAGTGCAAGCTAAAAATAGCCAGTGAGGGCGCATGAGAGCGTTTGGAGCATCATAAGAGGCTTGGAATATCCAATGAGGGTACACTAGGAAAGAGGGTCCCACCAAACATCAAAGTGGGTGTAATAGTACCTCCATAAAACGAAATAATAAAAAATAGGGTCCAATAGGTAATGCTAGGGAGAACAACAACTCCTAGTCCCTGTTATCACTCAAAGTGTAGCTACCACCAAATGTATCCTATCCGGGATGGTAGAGGTAGGGTAGTTAACCAAGTGACACCTAAAGGGAATTTACCACTACCATGAAAGGGTAGTTGTCACACTAGACAAGATCTTGTTGCTTTATATCAATCTAGGAGCAAGATCAAGGGGGAGACCCTGACTATCCTATGAGGGGTATCGAACCAACTCAAGAAACTCTAAGGGATAAGAATGAAAAGCAAGAGTTATATCATGGATGGTTGGATCTAGATCTATGAAAAATATGTGGTCTATAGGAGTTAAATATTGGTTGAGGAGGATTATAAAAGAATGAAATACTAAACCTAAGAGAAATTACCACAATGAGTTTATGTGAATAAATATAGATAGATTTAGTGCCAATGAAGGTTACCTAAATGAGATTCACTTAGGGTTTAGGAAAATCATTGGAATGTGGACCAAAGTGAGGAAACTAAAGGTAAAATGGCACTATAATAGTTGCTTGATGAATTATTTGACAATTTGATGGGGTTCAAGCAATACCTAATTGATAGATCCGGTAAAATGATTGAAAACCCAAGGAGGGAAATTTTCCTAGAGGTGACCAATGCTAGATCTATGGGTGAATGGAGTCGGTTTTAGATCAAACTTTGTCTCTAGGATTTATTAATTATTTTAAACTTGAGTTTTAATTTTTAACGCTAAAATATCGCTTGATCTATCAAATCTACAAAATGAGGGTTTTAACTTTAGGGTTTGAATGACAAATGGGAAAAAAGATTGGAAAATAATTCTAACCTTGTAGATTGTACATGAAAATACTTGCGGCCGCCTAGCACATTGTTGATCCTCCCATTTAGTTACAATTTCGAGCGAGATAAAAAAATGTTCCAAGCTAAATGTGTAATTCCATGGAAGAACTGCACCCCTTTCACCTGCAAAATCAAACTACCTATGTTAGATTTGATCCACAACTGAAATCAAAACTATGCAAGTCATCTAAAATAGAACAACTCAATGAATGAAATTTAATTGGTCACTCCCCAAAATATTAAACGATTTTCCCAAGAGGAGATGTAGAAACCATCACAATCCCTCTCCAACGAAATCGCTACCCTGCAACAAATCAATTTGACCTCCACAAGAAATACGTCGAAATTACAAATGATCCAATGAAATGTATTAGCAATAGGAGTAACAATCATGTGCAGGAAAATTCATAAATATTTCAATAGATCTGCAAAATTTTCTTGTATCCCAATATTCTCAGAGCCAAATTCCATTTACAATTGAGAGAGCATCTAAATATATAGACCTCTCCAATAAAAAATGCCTAGATCCAAAAGCATAGATGATTACTATCAAAAGATGAAACATAAATATCAATGACTAAGATAAGCCAGATACAATATACATGGATTACTCAAAATAGGAGGGGAGTACTCTCTCTGAGATGCCCTAGGGGGGCCACAAGACATAATAAGTGACTAGGAGTGACAACGTAACTCCTTGGTTGGGATAGGAGGTATAAAATGTCATTCAATAGCATGATCCCAAGGTACAATAATACTCATGAAATATAAAATGCCAAAATACACTAGGATGTGTCTCCCCAATAACATAAGATGATGCCCCAAGTGATGAAGACTAAGACATGTGGACCCACCAATGGTGAAAATCATATCGGAGGATGTGTCTCAGACAAATATCATTCCATTTCCTTTCCCCACTTAGCCAAATTGATTTCGTTTCTAGCCATTCTTCACTTTATTTTATGCCAGAAACATCATCCTGGAAAGATAAAATGCCTGTAATTGACTGCTGACTACTCCATGATACCAATTGAGTCCAAAAGTTAAATCGAGAACATAAGAATATGGTAATAACAAGTGGTCACACCACTATACCCCCTGTAGCGCCTGAGGAGAACAATATGTATCTTTGTAAATGAATAAAATGCCATTTTTATATGGCTAATAACAGCTAAATGATGAACTTACCATAATATTCAATATATGTCCCTAGAATTGAAAGCTAAGTGTTCCAATGGACTCAGAATGTCCAAATAAACTAGGAATGAGTACTCATATACCATGTGTCCATAAATGAATACAACAAAATGTCGCTCCATGCCCAGATAATAATAATTATATGGTCTGTAAATGTCGATAAGTATAAAAATAATGAAAACCATCATATGAAACCATAGTATGGAGTCTGGAATCATCTAATGAACACTGATAAGCCATGAATAAACAATATCCAGTGCTAACGACCAAAATTATCCTAGAACTTGATGTTGACTTTGTCAAACTAGGTTGACCAAGTAAAAAATGATCAAATAATGTCCCAACTGAATATCTCTAATACTGGATTGTGCAAATGGATAATGCATTCTTCCATAATTATGTTCACACCAATACTAGAGTATAAGTTGGAATTTAAATAGCAATCATGACTATAACACATCAATAACAAGTCTGGATCAAAGCAACTAGTTACCCCAAACAAAAGCCTCAAGTGCATAACTCATTTATAGGTTGGGTCATTTTGCTAGTTATGCATGAAGGTGTAAGAAGAAAGGTTACGCTAAGGGAATGACTTGACGATCTCAACACTATGGCCATCTTGGATGAAGGGCAAGGGAATCCACACTACACATGTGCTGGACTAGATGAACACTAATGGATGGTGGTGTCTCAAAAATGGGTAGAATGATGAGAATGTTTCCAATAGAGTCTATACAATAAACATTTAGTACATTTAATTCATGGTCATATTTGCACACTTTGGATATTTAACATTTCACGTTTTGATTTACTATCCATCCTCCATGAGCAGGTTCCCTGAATAACCTTGCGGGCCTCAGATAATGACTCGGTATGACCTCAATTTCCCGCCACCGTCCATAGGTGCGATGGAGTGGCCACCATGTAGGGTCAAACAACCTTACACCATACAAAGGATGAGTGCTCATCTCTTAGGAACTGACTATTTTTTTAAAATTTATTTACAGTAGTGTTTAAAAGCATGTTTTTGCTGACTTGACATCCATTTACATATAACATTTAAGCTCTGATGCCTTAGATTCTAAAGACACTTTGTAGTTGGGACTACTTGTTTTTGAAGAATAGAGGAAGACAATCCATGTGATAATAATCACATGAAACCAGCATTGAGACACAAGAAAAACATGGGGTCTATCCAACACAAAGGCATAGTTGGGGCAAATACTTAATACCACTAGTTAAGATGTAAGTCAGGGAAATAACTGAAAGATGGAAGATAACAGATGGGTGAATAAAGTGATAACATGGTGCCATGACTAGCAAGCAAAATCCCTATGGGAAATGACCAAGCCCATACTATGAAATGGCATGACCAATGAGTATACACAAGAACCTTTTGACTAAAGCAACTAAGTCACCTCTACTCTAAACTATCCAATCAAGACCAAGTAGCAACATCACCAATGCATTACCACCATACACCAAGTCAAGCTACTAAAATAAGTAAAGAAACACAACAAACATCCAAATGCACAAACCATATACATCGTGGGTCATATACCTGCATCTGGGATCTATAATACTATGAGATGCATTGAAACACTGCTACTCTATATCATGGGAATTGTCATCATATATGCTCTAAATGGTGAAGAATGGATAACTTGTTCATCAATAAGGGTTCACGAGGCCCAATCCTGGCATGAGAATGGAGAAATGCATGCTCCAGGTTCACTAAATATAAGAATGATCACCCACATGTGCTCATCAACTGCTGATCTCATGTGTAGGATAGAAAAGGAATGGTTCAGGAATGTGCTCAAAAGTTCTTTGCAATCATGGTAGCCTCCAACTACTATGGATGGGACAATAGTCCCCAACCCCCTCAGATGTGAAATCCAGGCCCCCCCTTTCTCTTTAATTTTCCATGTTGAGCTATTTATTTATTAAATAATAATGACAATAATAAAATAATAATAATAATGTCCAAGTCCACTGTCCCGACACCTTGTGCCACAATGACAAAAAAAATAATAACAAATGTACATGGCTTAAGATTCAGGCTATTACACACATGTCCCGCAGTTGGTTCCAATTGTTATGTCCTAGAATATTTACAACTCACCCTACTAGATATGCTGTTGCTGGAAAGTCTCACCTCCTACGGACAAGAGTTGTTTCCCTAGATCTAAATGGTACAGGTCTAGAAAAAATGAGTAATAACAAGGATAAGCACTTCCCCTAGAGTTGGTAGATATCTGGAATGAGTCTTTGATTTGTTCTACAGTGTGATGTATCAGCTTTCTACGGTGTTAGATCTCCACAGATGTACCTGCAATAAACACATCAAAAAATAAGCAAGATCAAAAGTACCAGAAAATGATCTACAGTTCTATATCAGTGACTAAGGAATCCAATAATAAAATGAGTGATAATAACACAATAAATTTTATGGGAAATAAACCATCATTGCATTAAAATGAAGACGTGAGATTACAACCATAATGCCTTAGTGTTGTGATGCCTCTTCATAAACCAAGTCTTGTCCTCAAAGCTCCAACTTTCCTTCTCTATTATCACCCTATATTTGGCCAGAACTTCAGTGCAACAACATAATTTTTCTCCTCCCAACCCATGGAGGATGAGCTAGTATTTATAGCCCTTGGAAGGATATGGATGGTTGAGAAAATGGTGGATGAGGTGGAAGGGAGATCCTACTAGCGGGGATCTTGAGTCGATGTGGTCCACAAGAGTAGGGATGAGGGTACCACGAATCTTTCCTTTGAGAAGCTTCATCAATCTTCCCTTTTTCCTTTTGAAAATTGAGTACCGCTCTTTGGCTGTGTAGACAGAGCGTTACTAGGGTGGAACTGCTTATTGATTAAAGGGTAAAGGCAGTGGCACTACTCATTGTTAAGCAACAAGAGGTGTTTCTGAAGAGGGTAACACCTATTGCATCAAGGGAAGAAGCAGTGGCGGACTTGGGTATGAAAATAAGATTCTCGGCCAGTGCCCAACTTCACATTTTGGGGATTGAAGGAAATTTCTAATGTTTTGGGCCTCAACACATGATGGTGATGAGAATTATGTGTAACAGAATGCCCCCAAAGCATGAGGCTAGAGGGATACTATAGGAGAGATCTTTGTAAGAGCAAGTTATCACTTTGAGGAAAGTAATCGCTTGATCATAGATCATCATCAACCTGGCTTCTACAATACATCAATACTTTTGACTCATATCCAAACGATTCCTCATAATGGCTGCATACCAATACAAGGTAGATCCACGAGAGAGATAAATAAACATGGCTACTAGAATACAACGTAGATCCATGTGAAAGAGACTCAAACTTGGACATAGCTACCAGACATACAATGTAGATCTATGTCATATGGATCCAAATTTGATCACAACCATGACCATACAAATGTAGATCTATGCTAGGACTCATACAAAATACTCCATTGCAACTTGGGGAAAGCAATGAGCACTTAACAAATACCTAGGGTCTTTGTCTCATCTTCCACAAAGTACGAATCTATCCATGCGGTTACAATGTACTGACATTGAACATGGTAGAAACCACTTGATTATTGGTCAATGATGAGAACCATTAACAAGTGCAAGGGATATCACCATTGATGTCGATGATTACCAAGGTACCCTAGCACAATATCCTAAGTGTGAATA
Source organism: Pseudotsuga menziesii (assembly GCA_001517045.1). Classification (NCBI taxonomy): domain Eukaryota; kingdom Viridiplantae; phylum Streptophyta; class Pinopsida; order Pinales; family Pinaceae; genus Pseudotsuga; species Pseudotsuga menziesii. The sequence continues at coordinate 503,193 of LPNX010000524.1, read as the reverse complement.
GATGATCTGATGTCGAACACTCAGTTGAATCTTCCGATCAAAGGTGAATGATGTGAACCTATGTCGAAAGCAAGAGAATTTGTCATTGATGCATACAAATCTCAAGGTACTAATTGTTTATAAGACTAATTCCTAGATGATGAGATGAAGTTGACAGGAATAGTCTCGTCGAAGGAAAACCATGATGAATCCCACATTGACAACATGAAACTTGGAACAAAAGTTATGGAATTTTGAGTATGATGTAACCACCGGGAATGACTCAAAGGTAACCAACACAAAATTTTAAACTGTAGATGCAAACTCTCAACATGACCCCCCTTTGAAAACCGGGCGACAGGATCGAAGAATTGGTAGCATTGAATTGACCATGCAGATACCAAAGAATAATGCGACAGTGGACGATACATTCTTTGAAAGACTCAAAGGAGTGACACGACTCATGAAAGTGGATCGACTTGGAAGCAAGCTGAATACCCAATTGAATGAATGAAATGCAGACAAGTTCCATGTTCAAAGGTGACTACTAACTACCATTTATTGCAAATGAGATAGTTCCCTTCCCTTAATTTCCCCATCATGATTGATGAGTGCCTCTTTTCATTTTTACGAGTTCAAAGAGGGTAACAAACACTCGTTGTAGCTTATCCGAAGATAAGTCCATTCTCATATATTTCATGAACCTGAGAAAGGAGGGGTTTATTCCCAAAAGAGGGTCTCTCAGTGTTTAGTTTAACGAATCCATTGAAAGTTAACTCGGTATCGTTCATGTTTAGAGAGTCTGAATGAAAATGGAAGAAGATTCCAAAGGGTCCTTTTTCGTTTGATTTTGTCCCTAGGGCCCGAAAAAGTATAAAATAATGCCCAAGAGAACTCTTCCAGTCATGATTGGCTGGAGTATTCCTTTTTCATAATTATTCAATCTAAACCATAAAAGAGATAAACTACTGTTAGAAAGATGACTCTTCAAGTACTTTTACGAGCGTGAAGAAGAAAAGTTTACTCGGCAATCTTTTCACATTTTAATATTCTGAAAATAGCTTAAAGAGGACTCTATTAGGGTTTCTTTTTGCGATGAAGGTTTTAACAAGTCTGAAAAGAAGTGAAAGTTGACTCAAAACTTTGGTACTGGGTTTAAAGAGCATGACCAAAATGTCAAAATTAGCGCTCAACGACTTTTTCTGTTTTATGGAAGTACGAAAAAGTAAAAAACAAACTTACTTATAACCAAAAACTTTAACTTTTCATCCCCTGCAGAACTTTTTAAATGACCATTAGATCTCCAAAATATTTAAAAAACAAGTTTCTAATGACTATGTAAAAGGGTATTTTATTAAAAATAATTAAAAATGATTAAAAAACTAATAAAACCCAAAAACATTTCATATAAAAACCAATGAAATAGTAAAATCTTACCATTTTACTCTTTACCAAGTTGGAGAGTTATTTTGTAGCTATTTGTGTGCATACTTCAACCAAGTATTTCAGAGCCGTTAACCGTCCGTTTCTCAATCCGTCAGCTCTAGGTAAGAGCTAAACCTATGCCCAACATTTTTATGGTTGCATTTTCTCTTTCCATGTCAATTTTTTGATGTTTTGAGGTTTTTACCCCAGGGTAAAAATTGCTCGCAGGGTATCGCTCTTTCCCTTTGTAGGAAAGGCGGTGCCCGAGCAAAACCACGTGTTTATTCCTATTAAGGAGATGCCACCGCTCTGTCTGAAAGAGACAGAGGCAGTGCCATAGGTTGCTCCCAAATGATGAATGACCAAGCCAAAATAAATCAATTAAAGTATTTTCAATGGTTGATAATGTGTTCTAATACTCCAATTTTGATTTTTGGTAGGTCATTTCAGCCAAAATGGTTGTGTGGAAGGAGATAAAACACGAGGATTATGATGCCAGGGTTAGGGCAGATTCTCACTCCATAACTGATTTATGGGGCTGTGGCCTCCTAAAGTTATTCCATGTTCCGAGCATGAGGTCTCATGTGAGACTACTGGAATATATTTTGATAATGTGGAACCTAGAGCAACAATACTTAGAGGTGGGGGCCCACATTATTATAGTGGAAGTAGAAGACATATACTTCCTTACAAGTTTATCCAGGCGCAGGGCGTCAATCTCACTGACAGGTTCCCGAGGGGGAGATGTCACGACACAAGAGATTATCAATTGCCACTATTTTCTGGGCACTCAAATGTATGGGAAAAGGATCCCTATCAAGGCAGTGATGGATTTGCCTCTCTGGATAGTACTTTTCACCATGCAGTGGGTTGCAGGGAGACAAGGGGCTCATCAAGATTCCTGGGAACACATGCTTTATGCCTTGGAGGCCATGGTGCCCACGGTCTATAACTGGGTCGAGGCCTTACCAAGTGTCTTCAAGGAGCAGCTGACTAAGTGTCTGTAGGGGGAGTTGAAACAATTTGGTTATGACACCATCTTGGCATCTTTCTTCTTCCAATGGATACCTCTTCTGAGGCCGCAGGTGAATTTCGCCGAGATGAGAACTCGAGACCCTCACTTGCTGCAGTGGGTAGAGATCATGGCCCAAACTGGTGGTGGTGGGGCCAAGGTCAAGTATGGGAGCACATTTTTCCATTGTTTAGATGAAATCTTCATGGTTGAGGATTATGCATACACTGGTACTAACTTTAGGGGAGACCCTGATCTACCCTTACTGGGAGGTGCCGAATGGGGCGATATTGGTAATAAAAATGCTCAAGACATTGACTATTTTTGCATTTTATGTTTTATAATTTTTATGAATGATAAAAATACCAAAAATTTTCATGCAGATGTAGGATATGCATGACCTGGGGGTTCATCCCCAATTAACAGATGAGCGGAGGCCCACTTTGTACACCATGGAGACGATCAGTTGACCGAGTTGGAGGAAAACATCAACCGGTCAACTCTTGACATTCTAGATGCTTCCATAGACAACCTCCTAGGAGGTACCAAAGACATACAACTGGAGTATCGAGTTGATTCAGGCACCTACTAGGGAGGGTAGTGAGAGCTATCATGTGTTATCATGAGCATCACTAGTCATCCTACATGATGTAGTCACTAAAAGCTATATAGCTTCAATCTTTTTTTCATTTTTTATATCTGAAAGCCAGTGTGCTTCAGTTGGGGTCTTGAGACCATATTTTTTGTAAAACTCTTATATATATATATATATATATATATATATATATATATATATATACAGACTTATTTATGACAGTTTATCTATGTTCAAAATGTGGAATGGAATTTATATGTTTTTTTGATGTATTTCACTATTTATTTTATTTACAATGAACCATGTTTTATTTATCAAAAGTTATTTATGGGAAATATACCAGTCCAATATATAATTGGCCACTGAGTCTGCAACAGAGTTATAATACCTACAAACATGCCTATAAGTGATTGATTCAAACGACCTTTTTAACAAACGCACTCTTCGAAAGAGATGAAGGAGCGTTAGGTTTCATATGGCATAGATGTGGTTCAAATGAAAAACCGCCAATTGTGAGTCCATGAAGACTACCAAGTGATCAATGTCCCAAGATGCAACCTCGGTCAACAAACCTATTACAGCTTGATACTCGACGATATTATTGGTGGCTGGACCTACACAAACTGCTCCTGAAATGACTAAGTCATGAGCCGAGGAATACAAAACCCAAGCAATTGAAGCGAGGTTAATGTAATGACGGAAAGAACCATCAGCAAAACCATAAAAATCCATTTGATATGCATAACCAAAACATGGTATAAACAGTACTGACAAAAATTCAAAACCATATTGAAATACTAAAAACACACCAAAAATCCAATCAATGTACATATATACAAGGTACTATAACAGAAATGACTTCAAGCATAGTACCTTTTCACATACAACCCATTGTGAGGTTTCCAAAAAGGTATCCCATCGTAATCTACAAGATCATATGCCCCTTTCTCTAAAACTTTACTTACGATGAAAGGCCCATACCACATGGATTCTAACTTCCCTTTACCAAGCTTGTCATGCTTATGATCATAAGTCAGAACCATGTCACCCTTTTTAAACACCCGAGGATGAATGAATTTGTCGTATTGAGCCTTGATTCATTTTTTATGTGCCTCATTAGCCAAGGAAGCATCTCTCAGATTCTCATCAAGATTTGTCAGATACAAAAACCGTTCTTCTTCGGTATAAGTGTTTGGGAGAAGCTCAACTACAAGATTGAGCGACGAGATCTCACATTCAATAGGCAGGACAGTTTCCAGTCCATAGACCAACTGAAACAATGTGAAACTAGTTGCTATGTTAACTGAAGTCATATTAGCCCATAGTGTATAAAATAGAGTCAAGTTCCAGTTGTATCTATGATCTCCAACCATTCTATGCATCATAGTTTTCAAAAATTTGTTAATGGCCTTGAATTGACCATTAGCCCGTGGATAATAAGGAGTTGAGTTTTCATGACAAAAACTCAGCTTAGCACTTAACTCAGGCATCATCTGATTATGGAAATGGGACCCGTGATGATTGACTATGGCTTGCGGAACTCCAAACCTAGCTATTACATGACTGAATAAAAATAGGGCAGTAGTCTAACCATCCTCTACATATGTAGGAATTTACTCAGCCCATTTTGTAAAATAATCAATGACTATGATGATGTAACCATGCCCCCCAGTTGAGGTAGGATTACAATGCATAAAATCTATCCCCCATTTGGCGAAAGGGCCAATGAAAATGACGGGGTGTAAAGGAGCAGGGTGGGTGCACTTTTTCGGATAAAAACATTGACAGGGTGGGAAATTTTTAACCTCCTCATGACAGTATTTGAAGATTGAGGGCCAAAAATACCTAGTGTGAAGGATTTTCTGAGCTGTAGCCATCCCAGAAAGATGACCGCCATATGCTCCAGAGTTGCAATCATTCAAAACTTGTTCAACCTCTTTGTGTGTAAGACATCGTTGAATAACAGAGTCAATACCATGACGATATAATGTATCATTTAAAATGAGATAATATTTCATGTGGTGATGGATGCGTCGACGATATTCACAGGACATATCAGGATAAAAACTTTGGGTCTGGAGACAGATGATTAGATATCCATACCATGGATCGGTTGTGCTAATCAGGAACAAAATATCATCCAGAAATGAATCATTGGGCTCAGCTTCCATGAGAGCACAGGAAAGGTCATGCATTAACTTTACAAAAACTAAGGACTTCTTGGAAGTATCCTTAGCGAACTCGAGATCGAATTCCTGTAGGATGATTATCCAATGGAATACTTTCCCCCTAGTACGTGACGAGTCAAAATGTAATACATAGGGTTTTGATCAGCGAGAACAGTTGTGGTGCGTAGTAAAATGTACTGATGAAATCTTTGCACAACAATATCCATGGCCAAAGCCAACTTCTCCACATGTGAATAACACGTTTAAGATTCAATAAGACTCTTACTTAGATAGTAAATCACATGCCCTTGGCCATTGATATCTTCATGCACTAGAACCATACCGATGGTAGTAGTGGAGGAAGCAACATACAACAAAAATTCTTTCAAATAATTAGGGGGGTGTAAAACTGGTGAATGTGTTAAAGCATGTTTCAAATTATCGAAATATCTTTGGGTTGGTCATCCCAAAATAATGAGGTGTTCTTCTTAAGGAGACACATATAATCATGTGTTTTTTCTGCAAAGTTGCACACAAAACGACGAAGAAATTTTTCCTTCCCTTGCATACTTTGGAGTTCAGTGATATTAGTCGATGCATGTAAGGCCAAAATAACAACTATTTTTCAAAGGATCTATCCGGATGCCATCTTTGGAAACCATGAATCCAAGAAGACGTCCAATCTCAAGACCAAAGACACTTGTGGGGATTAAGCCGGATATGATAGCGACGACAATGAAGGAAAATGTCCCTAAGGTGGCCTAGGTGGTCCTCATGCTGTTGTGAATGAGTAGGGAGGTCATCCAGATAGGGTTCCACAATGTGTTTAATATCATGAAAAGCGTAGGAGATGGCACGCTGGAATGTAGCTCCGACATTTTCAAACCAAAGGGTAAATTTCGATAGGAAAAGGTTCCCCATGGACAAATAAGTAGCGTTTTGTGCTGGTCGACAGGTAAAATTTCGATCTGATTGTAGTAAAAAAAGCCATCCATAAATGAGAATATGACACTCCCAATGCAATTATCAATGATTTGATCAATATGCGGAGTAGGAAATTTTTCCTTGGGACAAGCCCTATTCAGATCTTGAAAATCGATGCAAACCCTAATAGTGCCTTGTTTCTTATCCACAGGGATCATATTAGATACCCACTCAGTCAGCTATACTGGATAAATAAAATATTCTTTCAGAAGTTTCTCGACCTTGGATTTTATTACCGTAGACTTCATAGGATGGAATTGATGTACTTTTTCCAGGCTGGTCTCACCATGGGGTAAGTCTTAATTTCATACACAACAATGGGTGAATCAATCCCAGGAATCTCTTCATACGTCTAGGCAAAAACATCTCGAAACTCTTTGAAAAGAGCTCTATACTTTTTGGTTTCTTCAATTGAACAATTCTAGCCTATATGAACGTGGTCAACAATTTCGAGCTTCACTGATGTGTCAATGGGAGTTGTTTGAGTGATGTTACATAGGTTTCCTTTGGAATCAATGCCTTGTAACAATACATGTGTCTGAGTATTTTTGACAATATCAGAACTAATGAGAGAAATTAAGTCAAGATTTGCCCAATTGGCATTAGGAAGGAAATAAGATATATGATGATGATATTCCCATACAGGTTCATCCACACTCATGACCTCCATAATAGAGGGGTTGAGGGAAACACACCCATAAGGGTTGAATTCTTCAACATTCCTACCCCAATCAATTGATAAGGCAGAGGGGATTTTCCTATCATAGGAATATTATTTGTAGTGGGGTCAGTAACATTTGGTGAACAAAAATCGAGCCAATCGATGGTCACAATATTCCCCAAATGAGGGAATTGGAGAATACAAAAAAATGTCGAGGAGACAACCGTCATAGTGTAGAACCAGTTCCTCCCCAATAGTAGATAGTAATATAACAAAGCATCGACTACCTCCACTTGAATGGAAACATTCTTTCCCCCAAGCTCGGCTGAAAGGGTTGGTAATAGACCATGAGGTTGAAAACCTCGTCTGTCGAAAGCTTTCAAAGTTGTGGGTGACTTTGTAAGTTTGGGAGAACCAATGGCTCTGCAGCAAGACATAGACAATACTTGTTAGGATATTTAGACACTTAGGAGTTAGTTAAGATCAACTTGTGTAATATATTCGTTAGGTAAAGTGTGTTTTTTTAGTATGCATTAGTATGCATTTGTAAATATTCTAATCTGACGTTCACGATATGCTCTAGACATAAAGTGATCCGATGGTTCAACTTCTCTTAAATCATACCTACCATTGATTTGTGGCTTAACACCCGATTGGTCCATGATCTCTATTTAAAGAGCATGGAGGGTCCTTGGCTAGTTGATCGATTATGAGAAGCTCATATGTGACTTTTTTTCATTTGCATAATAAATTGCTCCAAGTAGCTATTTGGCTAGGGCCGTGGAATGTTTCCCTCTCGAGGGTTTTAACTATGTGAAAAACATCAGTGTGTTGATCTGTGATCTATTTGTGTGAAGTGGTTGCTCAAGGTGTTCGGTATTTTGGGAGTACCCTATGTACCCGAACATGGTATCAGAGCGTTTATGAAGAGCTGCTTTCGGTTTTGATTAAGATCTGGAACCGGTGTTGCTGAAACTTTGAAATGGTTTCTGGTTTTGGAGTTTCTATGCATTTTTGGCCCATGGGAGCTATTCCATTGCATCCGAAGCACCGTTTCCATTGGGAAATATTTTTTGTTTCATCGAAAACCATTTTCGTTTAATCCAAAAACACCAATTTCGGCAAATCTGAAGGTATAATGTTATAGTGACAGATTTGTTTAATTTTTTTTTAAATCTCTCATATTTTATTAGTTTTATTATTGGATATTTATTGTTTTAGTCTTAGACTATTGCCTTCCCTGGCTGCGTATTCTCTTTTCCATGCACCTTGTGCGATCACGATGAATCAGAAATAGAAAGGGAAATTTTTTTTCTTGTCTTCTCGGCTATGTATGCTCTTTGCCATGTGCCTTGTGCGATCACGACAAATCAGAAATAGCGAGAAAATTTGAAAACGTAGACTTTCCAGGTAAGCTAACCAAGATCTAACCCCATTGTGTGGACATTTTTGTTTTGTGATTTGCAGGAAAAAAAAACCAAGCATAGAGAATGAGAGAGAAGAGTAAAAAAAACAAAAATCCCCCTTCCTCTTTCCATTCTTTTACGTACCTTTTAAAATTAGCTCACCTAGTCCAAAGTTTATTTATTCCTTAATAGGTCTTGACTTCAAGTTTTATTAAGCTACTTTTTAGTGCATGCAATTTCTATTTTCAAGTTACTTTATTGTAAAAGTGCATCTCACTTAAGTCACTGAGTCACTGACTCACTTAAGTCTTTTAATTTATTGCTGCACTATTTAAAGTAACATTATTGTAAAAGTGAGCATCACTTATTATACAAAAGTGATTCACTTAAAAACAACTTTATTGTAAAGTGGTTGTCAAAGGTTGATCTTGGGAAGAGGGGGGTTCTTTTTTTTGTTGGTCAAGTTAATATCTGCCACCTAACTATTGGGGACATCTTCAACATTTTCTTTGATCTAGCATAACTTCATCATCCAGAATCAGTTTTCAGTGCCATTTTTTTTTAAAACCACATATTGTTTTGAGCTCTTTGCATCCAGATAGTTAGTTTCTATTCTTTCAGCCACTAATTTACAATATGGTGTCCCCTTGTGATATTATAATTACAAGTTCTAACTATTTCTCATGAAAATATCGTATGGAGGATGTTCTGCGAAGTAGGGGACTTTTCAGGATAACCTCAGGGAAAGAAACAAAACCCACTGATGATGATAAGAAAATTAAATGTGCAAATAGATGTGATGAAGCTCATGGATTGATTGGGATGTCAATCTCTATTGATTTGCGTTTCCACATATTTGGAATTTATGAACCTGATAAAGCTTGGGAAAAGTTGGAATCTATGTTTGGTAAACACAATGAAATTTGGGGTCATCAACTTGAGAATGAGTTGATTTCCTTGAATCCAAATGATTTTTCATGCATTCAAGACTATTTATCTAAGTATAAAACTATTAGACTCTTATGCGAAGAATGCAAGATTAAGAAAGAAGACAAATAATGTATTTATCATATTCTTTCCAAACTTGGACCTGCATATTCTGTTTTTGTATCTACATTCTACTCCATGAAAGAATCCTTGACTGCAGCTAGCTATCAAGAGCCTAGTCTTGAATCCTTTTGTGATTCCTTAATTAGAGAGCAAGATAAGCTCATTCATCCTGGAATAATTAACAATGCAGATACATCTGGGAAAGCCTTATTGTCCCAACAGAAAGAAAAAGCCAAGTCTCCTAAGAAAAATAATTTTTGCCATAATAAGCCAAACAACAAGGGTCCCAAACCCTCTCAGTCAGCTCCTTCTTTAAAAAATGACAAAGGATCCAAGCCAAAGGGAAAGAAGACTGAGCGTCATTGCAATTTTTGTGGGAAAGATAATCATGATGAATCTAAGTGTTTCAAGAAGATGGAAGCCTTGGAAGCAACAATGAATAAGCACCACATCATCCTAGATTCGTCTTCAGAATGTACCTCTCATGGACATGCACTTTGTGCTTCTGGTTACTCTTATATTGCATCTTCTTCTTCTACTTCAAATGAATGGCTCATTGATTCTGGAGCATCTATCATATGGCTAAGGATCAAGACATCTTTTATACTGTGCATGAATGTAACACCAAGCAAATATTTGTTGGTGATGATAGATCTCTCAGTGTTGTAGGATCTGGAACAGTTCCAGTAGAAAACGGTCATTTCAATGATGTACTATGTGTTCCAAAAATTTCCTGCAATTTGTTATCAGTCCATCAAATTACTCATTTGGGTGAAGGTAAAACTGTGACATTTACACCTCACTAAGTTGTAATCAAGGATTTTAAAAATCCTCAAAATGTCCTTGCTACTGGATCTGTTGATGATATTACCAGGTTGTACAAATTTAACAACTTTGGATCATCACCTTTTCCTTCAGTTTTTGTTGCTCATAGTGATAACTTGAGCAAACTTTGGCATGAGCGATTTGGTCACTTAAATTATCGCTCATTGCAACAACTATGTAAATAAAATATGGTGACTGGTCTTCTGATGGTATCTTGCAAGGATGGTGTTTGTTCCAGTTGTGTACTTGAAACATCATCGGAACAGTTTTGACAAACGTGCCTCTTGGAACGCCTCAGTTCCCTTGGAGCTTGTGCATAGTGACTTGTGTGGCCCTCTTCCATCTACTTCCTTTTCTGGTTTAAAATATTTCTTAACTTTCATTGATGACTACTCCAGACGCACTTGGGTTTACTTCCTAAACCTTAAGAGCGAAGTATTTAACATGTTCTTGGCCTACAAGGCCCTTATTGAGAAACAATATGGTCATCAAATTATTAAGTTAAGATATGACAATAGAGGAGAATATGTTAACAACAAGTTCACTACTTTTTCACTGAACAACGAATCCAACAACAACACACTGTTCCATATACACCACAACAAAATGGTGTAGCTGAACGGAAGAACCGCACTTTAAAAGAAATGGTTAATTGTATGATCCAATCTAAGGGACTAAGTATTCAATATTGAGCTAAGGCCATAAATTGTGCAAATTACATAGTTAATCACACACCCACTAAAGTTTTACAAGGTATAACACCAGAAGAAGCACGGAGTAAAATTAAACCAGATGTAAGTCACTTTCGTGTGTTTGGTTGTGAAGCATGGGCTCACATTCCGGATGAAAAACGGAAAGCATTGCAACCTAAAAGTGAAAAGTGCATATTTGTTGGATATTCTGAAGATGTAAAAGCCTTATAGACTTCTTCAGCCACATTCTCATGATATAATCATTAGAATAGATGTTAAATTTGATGAAAATATCTTGGCCTACGAGCCTAACTTGGTGGGTGTGCCATCTTTGGCCTACAAGCCTGATTTGGCGATTGTGCTTTCTTCTTCTTCTTCTAACTTCCTTGACAGGTTTCCAACTCTAGTTTATAATGATGACAATGAGGATGAAAATCCACCTCCGCCTGCTCACATTCCTCCAATTGCACTAGTACCAATACTTCCTTGATGGGTCCATTCAACATGTGAAGCAGCTGGTGATCTTGCCGGTGATCCTAGAGATCAACGCTGAACACATTCTCAGTTTCAGCGAGCCTCTTCTCTTTTGGCTCAAGTTTTCGAGAATCATGATCCAGAAACTTTTGCAGAAACTTCGAGAAATCTAGATTGGGATGCAGCTATGGATGGAGAATATCGTTCCTTAATGGTGAATGATACTTGGGATCTTGTTCCTCTTCCAAAAGAAAGAAAACTTGTCAGATGTAAATGGGTCTACAGAACTAAGTATGCATCATATGGAAGTGTTGAAAGACTTAAGGAAAGGTTAGTTGCCAAAGGTTTTTCCCAAGTTGAAGGGATTGTCTACAATGAAACCTTTGCTCCTGTCGTAAAAATGAATTCCATTCGCCTTGTTCTTTCCCTTGCAGCCTTACATAACTGGGGAGTCCATAAAATGGATGTCAAGGCTGCCTTTTTACATGGTGATTTACAAGAGGAAATTTACATGGAACAACCTCTTGGATATGTTCAGGATAACTCTAGCCTTGTCTGTCTCCTTAAGAAATCCTTATATGGCCTTAAGCAAACTCCTAGAGCTTGGTATTGAAAAATGGATAGCTTTGTCCTTGACACTGGTTTTTCTAGATTCCATTCTGACCCCAATGTCTATACTAAGAAAGTAGGAAACCATCTCATCATAATTGTTCTTTATGTTGATGATATTATCCTTACTGGTAGTGACCCTAAACTTATAACCCATGTGAAATCCAGTCTTAAGCAAAATTTTGAAATGTCAGACTTAGGACATTTGCATTATTTTCTTGGTCTCCAAGTCTTGCAAACCAAAGAAGGAATCTTTCTTTCCCAGTCTAAGTATGCTTGTGACCTTCTTCATTGCTTTCACATAGAAGATTGTAAACCAGCCCCTTCTCCCTTCCAGTATGGAGTCAAACTTTCTACCACTTGTACTTCCCCTGAAGTAGATTCCACCTTGTATCGTTAATTTGTTGGTAGTCTTTTATACTTGATTCATTCCCGTGCTGACCTTTCCTTTGCCGATGGTCGTGTTGCCCGTTATATGAAAACTCCTCATGAAAGTCACTGGAAAGAAGAAAAAAGAATACTTCGATATATTCGAGGTACAATTCAGTTTGGGATTCATTACAGTACAGGGGGGAAACCTTTGTTGGTTGGTTTCAGTGATTCAGATTGGGCCGACAATCTTGATGATCAAAATTCTACTGTAGGTTATGTTTTTAGTCTGGGATCTGGACCTGTCACCTAGGATTGTAAGAAACAACAAGCTCTTGCTCTTTCCTCAGCAGAAGTAGAATATCGAGCCACAGTTAATGCCAGTCAGGAAGCTTTATGGCTTCAACAAATCCTTTCAGAGTTTGGATTTGAGCAATAACAGCCTACTCCACTTTGGTGTGACAATGAAAGTGCCATCAAGCTTGCCAAAGATCCATTTCTACATCAACGCAACAAACACATTGAGCTACACCCACACTTCATCAAAAATCTTGTTCATGATCATGTTCTTGAAATGCTCCATTGCCCTACAGATGATCAAGTTGCAAACATCTTCACCAAGTCTCTTACAGAAGAGAAGTTTTCTAAACTTTGATCTATGTTAGGAGTTCAGAAATGTGTCCTTAAGGGGGGATAGGCTCTAATGCCTTCTTCCTTCTCCTAATAGTGTCACTTTTGTAAATCCTTCAATCCTATCCCAAGTTGTTCTTAAGGGGGGATGTTAGGATATTTAGACACTTAGGAGTTAGTTAAGATCAACTTGTGTAATATATCCATTAGGTAAAGTGTGTTTCTTTAGTATGCATTTGTAAATATTCTAATTCGATGGTCATGATATGCTCTAGACATAAAGTGATCTGACGGTTCAACTTCTCTTAGATCATACCTACCATTGATTCGTGGCCTGACACCCGATTGGTCCATGATCTCTATTTAAAGAGAATGGAGGGTCCTTGGCTAGCTGATCGATTATCAGAAGCTCATATGTAACTTTCTTTCTTTTGCATAATAAATTGCTCCAAGTAGCTATTTGGATGGGGTTGTGGACTATTTCCCTCTCGAGGGTTTTAACCACATGACAAACGTCGGTGTGTTGATCTATGATCTATTTGTGTGAAGAGGTTGCTCAAGGTGTTCGGTCTTTTGGGAGTACCCTGTGTACTCGAACAATACTAAGGTGGAAGATCCCCCATCCAACATGATCTGATGGAACTTTCTCCTCACTACTTTGGTTGCGATTTGAAACATGATTTGGTGGGGTAATCTGGACTTGTAGTTCTCCACATTAAAATGAATCAAATTTGTGTTATCCAGTTCTAAGGCCCCTGAATCCGTCAATAGGTTTTTGCACTACGTAGGGAAACTTTAGGGTACCTCCAGGGTAGACATCGCGCAAGGTGCTTGAGACAAATCTTCAACAATGTTGTAGAATTGTGTGGCTCAAGCATTTGGATTAAAAACAAATTTCCGAAGAGTACTCTTAGGTGGGCGCAAAGCCAAGTTGAGGTTAGGTTTCCCGATCATAAGAGGGCCATTAGATGGAAGTGGAAGAGAAGAAATAGTAGAAGGGGATTTCTTGGGGGAAGGAATTTCGTCCTTCTTCTTTGCGGGTTTGTCATATGACTGACTACGAGTAGTCAAGATAATAGTTTCTGAGGACATCATTCAGATCTCTTCAGTATAATTAGAGGTTCCTTGTGAAGACATATGATCAATCAATTATTGTTGAGACGGAAAAGGATCGGTAAGAACTGTCGTTGTAGGGTTATTTTTCAAAAAATTACTAATTTCTTCATGACAAGGGAACTCTTTCATGAAGTGATTACCACCACATAGTAGGAATGGATAATTAGCCCTCCTTTTACCTTTGTTCTCGTTCTCTGAATTCATAGCCTTGGGATTCTCCTGTTGGTTTTTGGATTTTTTACCTTTTCCTTTTCCTTTATTTTTATTACTGGGTGTCTGTGTACTTTGAATAGCATTCACCTTGGTGGAAACCATAGGATAAAAAGGAGTAGTAGTAGAAGAACTCCGTTTCTTAGCAGACTTTGTTGCTAACGAGGGCTGGATTGAACCTACAACCCCATCAACAAGAGTTTCTACAGGTGGCTTGGCAGGGTCTGTGATGGGACAAGGAGCCTGATGGACCAGATCATACAAAGTTATAGACTAAGAATAAACCAATTCCATATACTGAGCCCGACTAATAGCCTACTCTTCGGTGACAACACCACCCATAGCTACATCATAGGAAATGGGAGGCAACAAGGATTTCCTAAACCAATAAGCCAACAATTGGTATGGGATAGGAGCTTTATTAGGCCTTCACCATCTCCTCCACTGATGAATATGATCCGATATATGTGTGGAAGTATTCTAACAAAGTGATGTCAAAATATCTGTACCGGTTTCATAACAGATGGGAAGCTCAAAATGAGTAAGAAAAACCATTGCCAATGAGTTGAAGTCCATAAATGAATGTTGCGAAAGCTCAATGTACCACTTGGTAGCCTTACCAGTCAAAGTTTGCTGGAATAGCCTCAAACAGACCGAATCATCCATCAAGGTGTTAGAAGAACACAGTATATGGAGTGTTATAACATGATTTTTGGGATCCTCTCCCTCCTTCCCATCAAAATCCAGAATGTCTGATGGTAACTTAACTGGAATTACAGGCCATGAAGAGTTATGTTGGATGGGATCGTTTATTAACTTGGATATATTAGGAAAGTCCAAAGTTGCCAAAAATGGAAGTTTTCGATTAGGTTGAACATATTGGTAATATTTATATGGAATATGTGTACCAGTAAGACCATAAGTAGATTGATACACTGGCTGTTGGGGTATTGGATTCGCAGATGATCCTCTCAAAGATCTGCCATATGGCAGCGGGCCACAAGGAGGAGGGACTTATCCAAGAAGAGGTGGTCCTCTAGATGGTGGTCCCCCAGAAGGCGGTCCTCCAGGTGGTGGACCTCCTGATGGTGGTCCTCTAGGTGGTGGTCCTCTAGGTGGTGGTCCTCTAGGTGGTGGTCCTCCAGAAGGTGGTCCTCTGGGCGGTGGTACTCCAGAAGGTGGTCCTCTGGGTGGTGGTCCTCCAGAAGGTGGACCTCCCCTAGGTGGTCCTCTGCTAGGTGGTCCTCCAAAAGGTGGCCCTCCATAACCTCCAACAATATTCATAGGTGTCCCTCCAGGAATAGGCATATATGACCAATTAGGTTTCCCCCATGGCGTAAACATATTCCTAGGGAAAGGCATTCCAAGATAAATAATCCCTAAAGATGTAGGTTTATAATTCACATTGCTTATAGGTGGCTAGTTTCCTGGGTAAGTATAACCCCAAGAAGGTTGATTAGCTACAGGTTGTACCCATGAGGGTTTCCCTGTACTAGAAGGAGGGATAACTATATTAGTGTTGGCGGAAGGAATTACGACTACTGATTTTCCTATAGTAGGGGTTCGTATTGCACTAGAAGTGACTCTAAAGACTAATGAAACAACTTGAGCTGTGGGTTCCCCCCTAATGGTAGAAGATACGAGAGATCTAGAAGAAGACCCAAGATTTAGAACTATAGTAATAGGGTTGGAGGGTTGACCTGGATCAGGAATTGTCGAACCTCGAGCTGGTTATGATAAAAAGGAGCTACTTGAGATGATGGAAGTGGACAATATTTGGGAGGGGTTGTTTCCGAAATATGGGGTAAAAGGGTAGACATGGGTGCACGATGAGGAAGAGGTGAAGTGGTGATGTTCACAAGGTTCTCTTGAAGGTTACATAAATGATCAAGAGATGGTTGGACTCTTCTAAACATTTCCTCATTTGATGAAGCCTCCCTAATGGGATTAATAAAGGAAGGTCTGGTAGTCCCATATTCAAAAATAAATTGACCTAAATAAGTTCTCGAAAAAGGAGAATTAGGTCCATGTTTTTCCCCCTGGTATCATCAGATGCGTGATTGAAGACCCAAATTGACGAACCAACTTGACCTTCCATTGAAAAATGAAATGTGGTATCAGTCGTAGGAGGGTATTCGACCAAGGGATTATCATAACTAGTGAATTATTCCTTGACTTCCACAACTAGATTCCATTCCACATGAGAATCAGCTGTGGAACCTTGGTCTATGGCTTTCATTGGGCTCTCTCCTACAATAGGAGGAAGGTTAGGTGGTAAGCCTTGAACCCTTCAAGATCGTCTCAAAGGTAACTCAGCCAGACTGTTGGTCACTAAAAACCTAACCTAGTGTTTGAAACTAGAATCACACACAAAACCAAGCCTACGCAAGCTAAAGGCCACAAGAAAACTTAGGTGATAAGAGGGGCTGATAAAATCCGGTTCCTCACTAGGATTTTAAAGTCTCTGTAACTTGCGATATACCACAGGGTCCAACAGTAAAACATGGCAAGGAGGATTGGGACCTTACCCTTTATTGAATACCCAACTACTTGGATGTCACGTGTGTAGTAGCTCCTTGAGTGCTGTTCTCAGTGTATTGCTCCAACAAAACAACCAAAAGGTTTTTCTCAGTTGGTTTAAGGTATCCTAGAGGGGTCTCCCAATATACACAAAGTACGTGGGAGCTCAAATCCGTGTTAGTGTTGTCTAATGCACAACTGTACGAAAGGGGCATTCCGATATACAATCGAGTATGTGAAGTACCT
This sequence comes from Pseudotsuga menziesii, assembly GCA_001517045.1. Classification (NCBI taxonomy): domain Eukaryota; kingdom Viridiplantae; phylum Streptophyta; class Pinopsida; order Pinales; family Pinaceae; genus Pseudotsuga; species Pseudotsuga menziesii. The sequence goes on along the minus strand of LPNX010000524.1, from coordinate 486,222 downwards.
TTCTATATACCTCCAGGGTACGTGAAAGGCCATTCAATATACCAACGATACATGGAATAACCACACAGTACTTGAGATGTAGTGCAGGTAATAGAATGACAAATCCTATGTTTTAAGACACCAGAACATGTCTCTATATTATTGCTCAAGTTACTATTTTTTTTGATAGGTATAACTCCCGATTCTATTCTATTCATGGCTAAAACATTTATTTATACATTACAATGACTCTTGGGATCACATCCGAGAGTCTCTTCATATTCCTACTATTTACATTAATGTATAATCCTGACGGATTATATTCCAACAATCCCCCCCTTAATCCGAAGGGGTGTTAGTAAGTCCGAGCATGTTTTTGAATCTTTCAAACTTTTCTCGTCCAAGCACTTTGATGAAGATGTCTGCAACTTTATCATTTGTGGAACAATGTCGAAGATGGACTGTTTTGGCCTCTACATGATGTCGAATCAAATGATACTTTGTGTTGATGTGTTTGGTTCGATCATGGAATCTAGGATTCTTAGCTAGCTTGATTGCAGAAGTATTGTCGACCAACAATGGAGTGGAGTTCTCTTGTTTTTCTTGCAAATATTCAAGTATCTTCCTGAGCCATACTATTTCTTTCATTGCTTCAGCTGCAGCCACATATTCTACTTCTGTTGTTGAATCTGCCGGAACTGACTGTTTGCGTGATCTCCATGAGACAGCTGCTGATCCAAGACTCATAGTGTATCAAGAAGTTGATACTCCTGTCTCCTTATCGCCATCAAAATCTGAGTCTGAGTACCCAATAAGTTTGAAGTCATTCACTTTAGAGTACTTGAGTCCAATGTCTTGAGTCCCCTTCAAGTATCTTAGAACTCTTTTTAAAGCGACTAGTGTCCTTCACAAGGTTTATGCATGAACCTTGAAAGTATGCCAACAACATAAGAAATATCTGGTCTAGTTGTTGTAAGGTAGATAAGACTTCCTACAAGTTGTCGATACTTGGTCGCATCCTCAAATTCTTTTCCTTCGCTTGATGTGAGCTTCATTTGCTGTTCCATTGGAGTAGATATAGGGTTGCATTCTGTCAAGGAAAATTTGTTTAGTAGTTCTCCAACATATTTTTTCTGAGATAGGAATATGTACTTAGGATGTTGAGTGACTTCAATTCCTAAGTAATAGTGGAGATGTCCCATATCTGTCATTTCAAAGATCTTTTTCAAATATTTCTTTATGGATGCTATATAGCTCTCATTGTTCCCTGTCATCAAAAGATCATCTATGTACACCACAATATACACAACAGATCTTCCAAATTTCTTTATAAACAGTGTTGCATCATCAAGATCAAAATGTACAAAATTTAACTTCAAAAGATGCTTGGTTAACTTTTCATACCATGCGCGAGGCGCTTGTTTTAGGCCATACAAGGATTTGACAAGATTGCATACCTTTTGTTCTTTTCCTTTCACAACAAAGCCTTCTGGATGAGACATGAAGACATTCTCTTTCAAGTATCCATTCAAGAAATCAGTCTTCACATCCATTTGATGAACTTTCCACCCTTTCTGAGCAGCTAAAGAGAGTAAGGTTCGGATGGTAGCCCATTTTGCTGTAGGAGAAAACGTTTCTTCATAGTCAATTCCTTCCTTTTGTGCATAGCCTTTTGCTACAAGCCTCGCTTTGTGCTTGTCAAGTGAGCCATCTGATTTGTATTTGTTCTTGTACACCCACTTGCAGCCAATTGGTTTGGTTCCAACTGGAAGGTCAACCAGCTTCCAAGTTCCATTCTTCATGAGTGCATCATACTCATTCTGCATAGCTTCTTTCCACTCAATTCGAGTAGAAGCTTCTTCAAAGGAAGTTGTTTCAAAGTTAGCAGATAAATTAAATTCACAACCAAATGATACATCCATGTCATCACCTGAATTATCTGCTTCTCCTCCATGTCTTTTCAAACTTCTTGTTCCCGTCTTTCCAACTTCATCCGGATGGACACTTTCAAGTGTCTTTGTGGTCCATTTATGAATCTTCCGTGATGGTCCTGGTTGATCAGCTGGTGGTGCTTCATCATTGATTGAGAGTCTTTCAATTCTCTCAATCACATCATCCAGTTGAACCTCTTGTTCAAGTGAAGTAGCAGGAACTTCTTCATGCGGGGGAGTTGGTGCTTCATATGGAAATTCCAAAGGTTGATCCAAAATAGGAATCCCCCCTTCAAGGTTTGGAATTTCATATTCATTTTCAGAATATGTCTTTGGATGAGGATAACGTTCCAAATGATCAAGTTGTCTCTCAATGGACTGGTCATTTTTATTAGTTTCAAGAAAAATGACATCTCTAGAAATAACAAACTTCTTGTTTACCTCATCATACAAATGGTATGCCTTGGAGTATTCTTCGTACCCCAGGAAAATGCATTTTCTGCTTCAAGCACCAAGATTGTTTCTTTGCTCCTTTGGAATCAAGGCATAATAGGTGGAACCAAAAACTCTGAGATGCCTGACTGAAGGGAGATGGCCAAACTACATTTCATGTGGAGTCTTGTTATCAAGAGCATTTGAGGGACTTCTATTTCTCAAATAGGCTGCACATTTCACTGCATCACCCCAAAACATTAGTTTTACATTCTTGAAAAACATCATTGAGTGAACCATATTCATTATGGTTCTGTTCATTCTTTCTGCTACACCATTTTGTTGAGGATTGTAGGGAACTGTAGTCTGATGTGCAATTCCATGTTGGCAAAGATAATCTTCAAAAGCATTTGAAGTGTATTCTTTCCCATTATCAGTACGAAGTGTACCAATTTTTGATTGAGCTTGTTTTTCTATCAATGCATGAAAGTCTTTGAATGTTTGAAATGCTTCTGATTTTGTCTTTAAACAGTAAATCCAGTACATTCTTGAGTAGTCATCAACAAATGTCATAAAATACTTATTCCCATTTGCAGAAGGAGTTGGCATTGGGCCACATAAATCAGAATGCACTAATTCTAATTTCCTACTTGCTCTGAAATTAGATTCATGGAATGGCAGCTTACTATGTTTCTCTAATATACATGCATCCCATTTGTTCTTCTCTTTGGGAATGGTGGGCAAACCAAATACACCATTCTTTCTCAACAAGAGAAGACTGTTATAATTTAGATGACCAAATCTTGCATGCCACAATGAACTAGATGACAAATTACCTTCTCCATGCTGAGAGAGGTAGGCATAGTTCTGAACTCTTGCAGGTGAACCCTTTAGCTTCAACAACTTCCCATCTTCGTATCCAGTCATGATGACTTGGTTGTCAGAGGACTTTCTTATTTCTATGATTCCATCAAACATGTGGATGGAATGGCCTCGCTGTCGAATCTCCACCAAGGACAGCAGGCTTCTCTGCAACTCTGGAAGATAAAGAACATTCTTCAACAAAAAATCAGGGAATCCAGGCATCTTCAGTCGAATGGTGCCCATTCCCTTTGGTTTAAGACTTCACTTATCTGTAAAGTAAACTATGCCATCTATTGTTTCATTAAGTTCTTCAAAAAAGTCTTTTCTAAATGTCATGTGTGATGTTGCACTAGTATCAAGCAGCCAACAATCTTTGTAAGATGAAAGTGAAGTCATTTCATTAATTCCAAGATTACAATGTGCAACAATACAATGAGCAGAATCAGAAGATTTACTAGCATCTTGATTTTTATTATCATCTTTCTTCTGGTTGTGCTTGTCTTTGATGGAGTCCCACGAAGCCCAACACTGATCTGATGTGTGCCCAGTCTTTCCACAATGCTTGCACTGCAAATATGATCTTTTGTTTCTGCCCCCTCTGCCTCTGAAGTTTCTTCTTCCTCGTCCTCTCTTGCTGCAATCTACCTTGGAAAGGTCTTTGAACTGATTCTTTGTTTTCTAAACAAAGTAAAGGGATTCTTCAATAGGCTTACTTGATTTCTTGATCTTTCTAGACCATTTTGGATATGTTTCCTTGCCAGTGAGGACATCACCAACAATAGATGCAAAATTGTGCATCTTCAATCTGGAACTTGCAACTTATAGAATACTTGAAAAATATGGGATGCAGGTTTAGATTCCTGCTCCTTTACAAATTACAATATGATTCTGCAGCCTATACAAATAATTTTGCACCTTATCAAATAATTTTGCAGCTTATCAATAGATCTATATCATTAATTCTAGAGTGCTATTACATGAAAATTATATTTCAAATACAATAATACATCAACAAAATATCTTGCATCAGACTTGTTTGTAGTAGCACAACTTGGACTCTTCAATGGAAGGTTGTATCTTTGATGAAGTCGCAACACTCTTTAAGCAGTCTTTATCAACAACTCGGTCTTCACATCAATACAGGATGATTCAAAATCGCACCCTTCATGTCTTGAATACTCAACAATCTCAAGCTCATACAGCAGCAATATTTAAAATACTTCTTACAGCCTTCAACGCATATATCAGTATGATATATCAGTCCCAGTCTTTAACATATATCAGTCTTCAACCAACAAGGAAAAAAGGTTTACCTCCGTTCATACCACACAACAGTCTTATACCAGATAGAATAGGTCACATGATCATCCATAAATAAATGTTAGGGTTAACAAGTGTGCAAACCCTAGCACAGGTAGAATGCGCTCATACGGACTGAGAGAGGGAGAGCTCACGTACGTTCAATGGAGGAGATTCCTCTCATGCATGCAACAATAGCTCACAGCACAATACAGTGCATTGGAGGAGTCACGATTCATCAAATACACAACAAATACGCAGCAACCAACCATAGACTTTGCGCAAAAATCTAGGGTTAATTTAGGGTTAGGTATTCCAACGGTCACCAAAGTTTTACCTCCAACGCAGCCTTCAACGCTGCCTTAACACAGCTTTCAATGCAGCCTTCAACGTGACTATCTTCTCACCGGTCTACACTTCAACGTAATCACGATTCACGCAGTCAATCTTTACGGTGGTCTCTTCACGAGCTGGAGGAGTCACGCAGTAGTCTTATATCACGCAGCATAAACTTCAAATACCATCAAGCATTATATATCAGATACCATCAATTAGCAAGCATTATATATCAGTCAGCAATACCATCGACAAATATCAGTCACAATACCACTGATAGGTCTTCAACGTAGCAAGCATAATATCATTCAGCAATGGTCTCTTCTCTACGCAGGATCACGACAGTCTCACTCACAAAACATATAGGGAACATATTATTTTAGGGTTTTGAGAGCGAGCGGCCATGGAGGACAACGGACTCGCGGCCAAAGAGCATTCGTCTCAATCCTTAGAGATTTTGGGGTACTCTAGGTTGAGAATCTGTCTCTAAAATCTGGAGAATCTCACATCTAAGTGAGGTCGGGTGAGAATCTCGCGCAGAAATAAAAATGTAGAGATAAAGGTCAAAATGAGAGGGAACGTGGATTAGAGAGAATACGAATCAAAGTTTGTAGATATGCATGCAGGAATAATACTCAGTGTAGCTTTGAAAGCTCAGGCCTGGGAGCTAGCAGAAAGAGGCAGAGATATGCCATGTTTAAGTTACACTAATACGACTCCCTCATGAAATCGCAACATCTCCCATTGATAGGTCTAAGTTACACTAATACGACTCCCTCATGAAATCGCAACATCTCCCAGAGGTAGAAGAGGCAAATGAGAAGAGAATAACGCATACAAATGAATGCGCATAGGCTGGGAGAGGAGAAACACATGCAAATGGCAGACTAATGGAGCAGGCAGTCTGGAAATGGACTAGCAAGCAGAATGCCAGGACTGAAATGGAGCAGGTAGGAGTTATGGCAAATAGCCAAGCTTTGATACCACTGATAGGTATAACTCCCGATTCTATTCTATTCATGGCTAAAACATTTATTTATACATTACAATGACTCTTGGGATCACATCCGAGAGTCTCTTCATCTTCCTACTATTTACATTAACGTATAATCCTGATGGATTATATTCCAACATTTTTTAACCTATAACTAGCATTAATTTTATCTTGAATGATTTGGTGAATGCATGATGTGTGGAGAGAAAATTAAAACCATACAGTATGATTATGCAAATTCTTCACTTTATCGTTTGAGGTATGCCCTACTTTTAGGAGGGAGAGAGAGTGATTCAATTCCGTTTATAGGCAAAAAATACCAAACAGTCACATTGAATTATCTTTCAAAATGAAAATAAGCAACAAACTTCTAATAAATGAACTTGAAAGCAAAATGGAGTAAGATCTATTTTCCAAAAAGAAAGGAACTACTACTATTTGGAAATATAAACTCTTTTTAAAAGTCTTCAAATATGAAAAGACCTAACTCAACCTATATTATTTTTGGCAAGAAAAGAACATATAAAGAAAATAAGCACGTGAATGCTTCAAAGTTTGTGAAACTAATCAAGGATCCAATACTTCATCTTCAAATAAAACTATGATCAAATCTCAAATTTTATTCTAATCAAAAGCAAAAGAAATATTTCATGGACCTATGAAGAACAAGAATGAATAAACCAAAAGCAAAACTTTCTTTTCAACTGGTCTAAGAATAAAAATAGATATGACTATACAACTTCTAGACACTCTTTCGAAAATCAAACCCAAGCATAACAAGCAGCTGAAAGAATGAAAACAACCTATCTGTTTACAACAAAATGAAATAAGCCTTTACCACTTTCTAGATATTGAAATTAACAGTCAAACATCAATGATGAATCCATACACACATCTAGAAAAGAAATAAGTTGATTCAAAGTTTTGGAAACATAGGGGTATAAAAACCTACCTGGCACCGCTTGCAGAAGGTTGGTGACCGAGTGTTACTACCTGGGCACCGCCTTTTGTCCACTATAATAGAGCGGTGGCACCACTCGTTGTCTACTGATCATATGCGATGTCACCACTTAATGTCCTTACTGAAAGCATGGTCGCTCCAATAGGTTTCAAAACAAAAAAGGAGCGAAACAGAGAAAGTTAAGCATCATACAATTGGCATCAAATCATGAAAATTAATGGAAAATGAAGCATAGTAAGTAAATATGTCTCAGATCTAAGTAGATCTGGTTAAATCGAACCCAGATCTCACTACAAATTAGTAGATTTGATTACTTGAAAAAATTGAAGTTTTGAAATAAATACAAGGACTGAAGACCAATAAGGATCAAAAGTTTTGAATTGAAAACCAAAAGAGATCAAAAGATCTGAATGTCTTCCTCAGTATGGTCGCCAGATTTGTTGCTGGAAATTCTCACATCCTGCGGACAGGAGTTGTTTCCCTAGATATGAATGGTACAGGTCTAGAACAAATGAGTAATAATAAGGATAAGCACTTCCCCTAGAGTTGGTATATATCTGGAATGAGTCTTTGATATATTCTATAGTGTGATGTATCATTTCTATGGTGTAAGATTTCCACATATGTACCTCCAATAAACACATCAAACAACAAGCAAGATCAAAAGTACCAAAAAATGATCTACATCTATTTCAGGGACTAAGGAATCCAATAATAAAATGAGTGATCATAACACAATACATTTTATGAGAAAGAAACCATCATTGAATTAAGATGAAGAAGAGAGATTACAACCATAATGTCTTAGAGTTGTGATGCCTCCTCAAAACCAAGTCTTATCCTCAAATATCCAACTTGCCTTCTCTATGCTCACCTTAGTTTTGACCAGAATTTCAGTGCAACAACATACCTTTTCTCCTCCCGAACCATGGAGGATGAGCTAGTATTTATAGCCATTAGAAGGAAAAGGATGTTTGAGAAAATGGTGTATGAGGTGGAAGGGAGATCCTACTAGGGGGGATCTCGATTCTAGGTGGTCTATAAGAGTAGGGACGAGGGTGTTGTTAGGATTATTAATCCTCCCTTGACCATACTGTCTATTTAGATTATTTAGCCTAACTTAGGAACCTTAATTAATTAATTGGGTCCACGAGTACCATTGGGTCGACTTGGCCTAATGGGGCCACATGTACCTATTATTGGAGTATGGGCAACACTTCTAGATATTAAATTCCACTGCATGCATCAGTTTGGGCACCTCCTAGACCAATCCCTAAATTTTAGGAGCCACTAGGAGTCCCGACACCAACCTCCTTCAGTTAGTTGGAGTTGGAACTAGTTAGTCTTAGTTAGCCCCTAGTTACTTTTAGTTAGTTCAAAATCAGCTAGATAGCACTAGTTATGCATGGATAATGCATGGCTGCATGTGGAGTAGGAAACTTTTCCCACCTACCATACTCAGTTGCACCGAGTTAACTAGCTATCACTGATTGATTGAGTTGTTGGAAATATGAGAGTTTATATGTTGGACTCCGATATTGATTGAGACACCATGAGTTAGATGGCCAGTTAGATACAGTCAGATCTAGTGGATAGATTCAAATTTCTACCTAATGCATTCGAATTCTTTTCCTATGCAAACTATTGTAACACCATATTTTATTATTGTGAATGATACTGTAAATTCTTGAGCAATACTCATCCGTTTCCTGTGTGGTTTGTTTTGTTCAGTTTGTATCTTCATTCTCCATTTGCTGTAAACATTATTAGAACTATATGCTTGAAAATATAAATGGAATTCAAATTCTAATATGCTATCAGAGCCTTCTTAGGCAGGTTTCATGCTTGTTTCTCCCCATTGAACATTAGAAGCAGTTGGGTTTCCATAGAAGTCCCCTATGATAATTTGCTAGCCATGGATTTATTTAGAGTAGTGGAGAGGGAATGATGGACCCTAAAAATATGTTCATGTCGAGAGGAAAAGCATGATTCTAACATAGTTTGAATATTTTTAGTTTTGTAGTGATATTTTGTAGGTTCAACTTCATATGGATTCGATATTATCAGTTCGTCTTCTTACTCTATCTACAAGATATTCAGAATGGAAGTTTAACATGATTGCATCTCTAAAGAGACAAGGTATCTATGAGATATCTATTGGAATTGGTAAAGAGTCTTATAAATATGAGAATGACTGGCTAAATGATGGTTATAGAGCTTACGAAGCAATATGTAAGAATTTTTCTCCAAGCTTGCTTATAGAGCTTATTGAGTTTGCAGAATACCCAAAGGATATCTGGATAGAACTGGATAGAATATTTGGGAAACAAACTGAGGATTGTTATAGATATTTGTGGAGAAAATTTAGAACCACAATATTTTTTTACTCAAAAGTCTCAGCTTTTACTCTCTTTGATGAAGTTGTTCAAGATGAAGAAGAAGCAGAATCTTCCTCACAATCAATTTGAATTGAAGAAAGTCTCCTTGGAGTGACTCCTTCTCCTAATGCTCTGGAAGTGTATGAGATATATGATATCCCATATCCTCACATGGATGACCCAGAAGAATACATTCAAATCTATTTTATTGAAGAAAATCTCTCCTTCCATTCTATGCAAAAATTCTCCAGTGATTCTTCTTTTATAAATTATGTGCATAGTTTACCGGTGATTGCTCGAGGAAAGGGAGAGGAATTTGATTTCTCTATATCTAATGATGTTGCTGGTGTGCAGATAAGTAATTATTTGGATATTTTGGAAATAATATCATATTTTAGGAGTGATACATTCACTCTCATTGATCTAGAGCTTCCAACAAATTCCTACATGATTGCATGCACCGATACTCAGGGTTTTGAAGGAGAAAATTGTGCATCTACCATATTGGTGGAGCACACTCTTGGATATGATATGAAATTTATTGTATTTGATATGATATTATTTGGATATGATCTGATATTACTTGGTTCTAGGTTTCAAGAGCTTTCAGTGTTGCTTGTAGTTGTTCTCATCAATTTTGGTGTGAAGAAACAAGTACCAAAAATCTCTTTCAAATGTTCTGCTAGGAATTTGATGTCAGTTTTCTCTCATGAGTTTGTTGATATTATATTTTGTAAATATTTGGATATTTTGGAAATAATTTCAGATTGTAGGATTGATTCAAACACTGTCATTTATCTTGAGCTTCCATCAAATTCCTACATGATTGCATGCACCAATATTCAGAATTTTGAAGAAGGAGAAAATTGTGCATCTACCATCTCGTTGGAGCAAACTCTTGGATCTGATATGAAATTTATTGGATCTGATATGATGTTATTTGGATATGATATGATATTAATTGGTTCAATGTTTCAGGTTCATGAGCTTTTAGTATTGCTTGTAGCTGTTCTCATCAATTTTGGTGTGAAGAAACAAGTACCTCAAGTCTCCTTCAAAATTGCTGCTGGGGATTTGATTTAATTCCACACAGTTGGGTCTGGTATGGAATTATTTAGATATGATATGATATTATTTAGATATTATCTGATATTACTTTATTCAATATTTCAGGTTCATGAGCTTTCAGTACCGCAAGTCTCCTTCTAAATTGCTGCTGGGGATTTGATTTCACTTCACAGTTTTGGATCTGATATGAACCTATTTAGATCTGATTTATTTTCTGATATGATAATATTTGGTTCAGTTTTTAAGATTTAATAGCTTTAGTCATACTTGTAGCCAATTTCATCATTTTTGGTGTGACAAATCAAGCACCCCAAGTCTCCTTCAATTTTGCTGTTGAGGAGTCGATGTTAGTTATATCTTATGAGTTTGATCATATTATATTTTGTGAATTATTGGTTATTTATGAAGATATATCAGATTATGGAGCTCAAGAATTTTATCTCCATAGTCCCAGGGCTTCGCTACCTTTGGTCACATGCTCATCCCCTCACAGAACTAGTAAAGAGGAAGACATTCTGCATCCTCCTGGACACTTGCTCCTAACACTTGGGGCTGATTTTACCACTCATATTTTTTTGTTCAAGGCTGACATATATCGTATTCTTGGGTGTTCCTCACATGGTTTGAATTCTTAATAACTTTTTCTCTCTCTTAAGTTGATTTCAGCTGCTCTACATGGGTCCAGTTTTCACCGTGCAACTGTTTATATTTTTGATTCAGTTGAGTACATTATTATTATTCCAAAGAGGAGATTCCTCCAAACATAAGCATTTTGTTTGGATTCAAAGGTTCAACTACATAAAATAACCAAGATACTGCATTTGCTGTTGCATAGTGCTACAAATAGCAACAAAAAATTTCACAAGTTTTTTGAAAATTTGTATTCCTGCTTATTTTGAGGGGGGGTTTTTCCCATGAGGATTTCCCCTATTTCCTCAGTTGTATTAAGAAAAATTATGTATTTTAGATTGTATTTGGGTGACCTATGGTCTTGTTACCAGGGCCCATAGTTGTCCAAGTTAGGATTTAGGGGGGGTGTTAGGATTATTAATACTCCATTGACCATACTGTCTATTTAGATTATTTAGCCTAACTTAGGAACCTTAATTAATTAATTGGGTCCACTAGTACCATTGGGTCCACTTGGCCTAATGGGGCCACTTGTACCAGTTACTGAAGTGTGGGGAACAATGCTAGAGGTTAACTGCCACTTACTGCATGTGCATGCATTAGTTTGGGCGCCTCCTAGACCAATCCCTACATTTTAGGAGCCACTGGGAGTCCCAACACCAACCTCCTCCAGTTAGTTGGAGTTGGAACTAGTTAGTCTTATTTAGCCCCCAGTTACTTTTAGTTAGATCACAATCAGTTAGATAGCACTAGTTATGCATGGCTAATTCATGGCTTCATGTGGAATAGGCACCTTTGCCCACTTACCACACTCAGTTGCACTGAGTTAACTAGCTATCACTGATTGATTGAGTTGTTGGACATCTGGGAGTTGATCTGTTGGACTCCGATATTGATTGAGACACCATGAGTTATATGGTCAGTTAGATACAGTCAGATCCAGTGGATAGATTTGAATTTATACCTAATGCATTCAAATTCTTTTCCTATGTAAACTATTGTAACACCAGATTTTATTATTGTGAATGATACTATAAATTCCTAAGCAATACTCATCCATTTCCTATGTGGTTTGTTTTTTTCAGTTTGTATCTTCATTCTCCATTTGATGCAAACATTATTAGAACTATGTGCTTGAATATCTAAATGGCATTAAAATTCTAATAGGTGCCACGAAGCTTTCCTTCGAGAAGCTTTGCGAATCTTCTCTTTTTCCTTTTGAAACTCGAGCACCGCTCTTTCACTGCGTAGACAAAGTGTTACCATGGTGGAACCACTTATTGATCAAAGGGTAAATGCAGTGGCACCACTCATTTTCAAGAGACAAGAGGCATTTCTGAAGAGGGTAACATGTATTGCATGTAGGGAATAAGCGGTGGTGGAATTAGGTATGAAAATGAGAGTCTCGACCAATTCCCAACTTCACATTTTGGGTATTGAAGGAAATTTATGATGTTTTGGGCCTCAACACATGATGGTGACGAGAATTATGTGTAAAATATGCCAAATAGGGGGGTATCCTTTCCATTATAAAAATCCCAAGTTAGGGATTATTTATGTAAAAGTGTTGGTCTACTGTGTTCCAAACCCTTGGTTGGTCATGGAAGGTCCTCTTGATCCTTATTTCAACATGCGTTGGTCTTGTGGCACTGTTGGCTATCCCTTAATGGGTGGTAACTCCTCATTATTTAAGAATTTATTCCTTGAGTAGGTATTGGTGCACCTTGGGGTGACTCCTTCAGTGCACATGGCCTAGGAGCCCCTAGCTACACTTATAGTTTTATCCTTTGTAAAGGTGATTGCGCTTGTAAGGGTTGTTTTAGCTTCTCTATAATACCTTATTTATTCCCACTTGGAAATTATCTTATTGTACTACTCCTCCCTTTTGGTTATCTCAAAGAAGAAATGCAACTCGTCCAAGTTAAAAGAATTTTTTTGAAGTTCGTACATCAATTGAAGGAGGGCGTTGAGGGGGAAATACATATGTTGGGGTTAGATGGGGCTTGATTTCCTCCTTCCATGCTCAAATTTTCATCATGTTGAAGCATATCATTAATTTGTATCATTATTTTATGTTTTATGACATTTAGTCCCTGGATTATGGGTGATAAACCCTAAAAATTCATTTTACCTCGAATTAGGTAGGTCAACCTAAAGGAGAGATAAAATGAGCCCCTTTTCTTATAAATAAGGAAACCTCCTCTCATTTGTAACTAATATGATGGGATAAAATATGATTGAATTTTTATTTCTACTTGTGTACATTAGAAACTAAGTGGTGCACACCTCCTTTCTTGGCTCTTCTAGGGTTTTCTCAGGGATCAAATTTATATTTGAGGTTTCTTTACAACATTTCAAGGATATTATATGGTGAAAGGATTCTTGAGGTTCTTTCTCTTTTCCTTTTCTCTCTAAATTATGGTAAGATATTGAACCTCTTGTATTGTACTATCATAGGCATACATGGTAAGATCAATTTAGTTTTTTATGCATGATAGCTTAGTATTGTTTGGAGAGACATCCCTCTTGAAGGATCTCTCTTGTTTGTTGCCTTGCCATCTTGTTTTCCCTAATTTGGTCAAGTTATAACATAAACTAGGTTTTCTTTTGACCTAATTATCAAATATCGAATTGCAAATTATTGGGAGAAACACTAGCCTCGATTTCTAATTGCCTAGAGGAATAAGACCTAGATCTATTTCCCTCATCTTCACCATTTCAAATTTACAAAATTCATTGTAAATCCCTTGTAAGATCAATTTAGGTTTTTATGCATGATAGCTTAGTATTGTTTGGTGAGACAGTCCTCTTGAAGGATCTCTCTTGTTTGTGCCTTGGCATCTTGTTTTCCTTTTAGGTCAACTTCTAACATAAACTATGGTTTCTTTTGACCTAATTATGAAATATTGAATTGCCAATTCTTAGGAGAAACACTAGCCCCAATTTCACATTGCCTAGAGGAATAAGACCTAGAACTATTTCCCTCATCTTCACCATTTCAAATTTACAAAATTCCTTGTACTATATTGGAAAAAATAAAAAAATCATATAATATATATATGTATATGTACATACATACATACATACATACTTGTATGTATGTGTGTGTGTATACATATATACATATGCATATCTACACACACACACACATATATACATATGTATATGTATATGTATATATATATACACACACATATACATATGTATATGTATACATATACATATACATATGTATATGTATACATTTATATATATGCATATGTATATGTATATATATATATATATACATATGTATATATGTACACACACACACACACACACACACACATATATATATAGAGAGAGTAAAAATAAAATATTTTGCAAATAGCAAAAAATATTTATTTGTTACTGTACGGTTATTTGCATTCATTTTATCTAATCAAAATTCAAAGTAGTTACCGTTGTTATTTATTTATTTATTTATTATCTTACTAAAAGTCCATAAAAAGTGAAAACATCCACAACAAGTTTGTTTTGTAGCTTGTTTAGGATATAAACTAGGGTAACATCAACCTTAGGAGTGTGATGTCAGCTCCTAATGGATGGTATAACACTAGAGCAATTCTAGTTCACGGTTTTGTAGGTCCGTATTTCACAAAGGGACAAGCCCTAGGGGTTGGAAATGGTTCATACTTCATCTCCAAGGATCATTGGGTGACCTAGGTGGGGTTTGAAGTTCCAAATCAAGCCATCCATCCACTTTTACAAGTTAGTACAAATGAGAAGTGTGTAAATAGTCATAGATTATGAGAAGTATCTTTAAACCTCAGTATCCCATATTCTGGATGATGTATTCTGATTGATGTATTATGATCACTGTCTTCTACTTGATGAATCCTAGTTGATGTATTCAAATTGATGTATGATGGTTGATGTATTATGGTTGATGTATTTTGATTGATGTACTATGATTGATGCTTGTATGGTTAGTTGATGCATGTATGGTTTCCCTTCGTTGATATTATATGATCGATAAATGATTGATATGGTTGAGATATTATGAATTGATGAATGATGTCTGTATGGATGAGGTATGCATGAGGGTCGCTGTATGATTGATATTAGTTGATGAATAATGAATTTTTGAATTATCTCCAAAGAAGACTTATGCTCTGTGTTGAGATGAAAAGTAATATGTTGTTTTGGTCCTTTTTGGTTCTTTGTTAGATTAGAGTTGTTTCATATAAGTTCACTTTTCCTGTTACATTAAAATGTAAAAGTATTTAGGTGATCTTTGAAAATATTTATCCTTGATATCCTCATTAGAAAAGTATATTATATCATTATTGAAAGGCATCCTGGTAATAAGTTGGTGGTATTTTGTATATCTCTGTCGAAAAGTAGGTACTAACCACATAACTCATTAAGTATGATACATGTACCTTTAATGAATATGAACTTCATGTATCCTTAAATATACAATACTAATTGTGTATAATGCGGTACTAGTATCTTTGTTAGGAAACTATGCAGGGATATTGTTGAAAGAAAATATATCCTTACGGTGTTTATTGAAAGTATCTTGCTAGGGTATCCTTGTAGTATATCAAATATTTTTGTTGAAATGCATCTTTATAAAATATCATAGTGATATTTCATGCATCTTGTTGGAAAATATCTTGGTGACACTTAAAGCATCCTTGTAGGAAAATTATTTGAGTAATAAATCATGCAAAAACATCTTGGTATTGCATCTCATGTGATTGAATGATCTGAACACATTTCATGTATCTTATATGCATTTCATATGATTGAAATTAATTAGAATAAGATTCATGTAGATGAATTTCAAGTATTTTGTTGAAGAAGTATCTATATCTCGAGTACCTTGCATATACTGAAGTATTCCACGTAATTAATTAGAAATTTATTTTCTTGAAAGATGTATTTTATGAATCTTGTTGAACTTAATATATGTTTACTGCCAACCATGTGTCTATCGGGAATGTGAAAAAGCATCCTTGTTGAAGAAACATCTCTATTTCAAGTATCTTTGTTGAATAATATGGTTTAGTTGTTGGGACCGAGTTCCTAGATTCCCTCAGAGAGAAGTCTATTATCCATTTCTAGATAGGTAGTTTGGTGGATTGTCACCCATTTGCTTCCGTCATATCACTCTACTAGTCCAATTTCTCACACAAGAAGCCAGGAAATGGTATGGTGACCCCATAGGAAGTGGAGACATATAAGAAAGTAGTAGTGGGAAGCATTGTGGCTCTTACAAGAGGTAGTTCTGAGAGTTTCTAAGTTGATTGTGCTCCTTTTGTGGGAGGAACATTGTCCCATTGAAGCTAGTTGCCCAAATTTGAGATAAGTATTCTCTCATGTGCTATTCATGTTGTTGTTTTCTGTATATGTGCCATGGTGAATGATTTATGCTATATGTATGTTCATTGTTTAGTTGTTAAAGAATAATTTTATATCATGTATTGTATATTTTTATAAATGATGTTAATCATATGGTTGATTGTAATATGATTTTAAGGTGAATGTATCTTTGTTGATATTTGAAGACCCTATAATGGGGATTGAAGATTGACCCTTGCTGCTAGTCTTGGTTCTTCCACAGGAAGCTAGGAAATGGGATGGTGATATCTTGAGGAATGAGTTAGGTGAAGGGAGTCACATCCCAATATAGGTAGTTGATATAGAGAGGAAAGTAGTAATGGTAAGTATTTTGGTTTCTCGGAAGAGGAGTTTTGAGAAAGATTGCTTGAAAACTGAAGGTAGTGATCCTTTTGAAAGTAGTAAAAGAATATATGTATTATGCATCGAGGATGATGCATGGTTTAAGGGGGAGGGGATGCAATACCATGTGTGTTAAGCCCCAAACATATGTAATATGTAATTATTTATTATGTGGCATAGGGTGTCGAAATAGGGGCCTTTAAGGACCTAGAGACATTATTATTATTATTTTGTAAATAATTAATTAATGAAAACAACTAGCACATCAGGGACCACTAAAAGAGTATGGGATACCTAGATCCACAATGTAAGGGGGAATGGGGACATTCATAGCAGTTTAGAACTTGTTCGGTTGATTTTTGTCCATATTTATGTCTTGGTGGCTTTATTAGTTGATGATCACCCAAAAATTATATGACAAACCCAATTTTTGATTATTTTAACCTATGTGGGTATTATTGAGCCTAATTCATGATTTAGTGGACCTCCTTGGTGTTTCGGTGTGTGCCACTTGTTGATTGATTGCCATTGGTGGTTATGTAACTCCTTTGTGGAGGTCAGAATTGGTTTTGTAACTCCCATTTGGACAAGCATTCCCTCGTTGTCTATTTTTAGCCTTAACACCTTGACTATTTTTAGCCTTAACACCTCAAAAGTTGGGTAAATAATTATGTAATTTATTGTGTAAATACTTGTGTAACTCTTGTGTAAATCCTTGTGTAAGCCCCCATTTTCTATTTTGGAAAGATTCCTTTGCTTGAGTGACACCTCATCTCACTAATTTTGATTCCTCTTCATGGATGATGCATCCACAAATGAATTTGAGTTAGGTGGAGTGGCTTGGAGTCCCTCTCCTTGAAATTCGAATTGCTTGGATTGGATTAGAGTTAACCTCTTGTGGTTGAATTACCCCCCTTGGATTGACTCAAGTTGGATTACCCTGGTTTGGTTTGACCCTATTAAGTTAGAATTAACTTGTTTGGTCTATAAAAACATGTTTGATATCCTTGGTTTAGGGTTTTTTTTCATGTTTCTTTTGGATGGTTGTTGATTATGGTTTTTCATAACTTTGATGGTGAGAGCTTGGTAAGATTGTGAGATTGGGAAGCCATGAATGCTTTGCTATGTGAATGAGCTTTATGCTTGAAGCAACATGATATTGTATGGTGTTTGCAGTAATCCCATAAAACTATGGTGTATTTCCTACTTGTCCACCACTTGGATTTGTCCTAGACCTGCACATCAATCATGATGGTGAATGGAAATATCTCGATGGATGGTTGTTGACTATGTTTTTTCATAACTTTGATGGTGAGAGCTTGGTAAGATTGTGAGCTTGGCAAGCCATGAATGCTTTTCTATGTGAATGAGCTTTGTGCTTGCAGCAATGTGATATTGTATGGTTTTTGCAATAATACCATAAAACTCTGGTGTATTTCCTACTTGTCTATTGCTTGGATTTTTCCTAGAACTACATATCAATCTTGATGGTGAATGGAAATATCTCGATGGCCTAGGGGGTCTGGATTACCATTGCACTTGGTAGTGGGATGGTAGAGGAAGTATGTGGTGATGAATAGGGTTTTGGATTATCAAAATAATACTTGAGTTATTCTTGAGTGTATATGTGTTGTGGATCTATGGCCTTGACTCTGGGGTGTCATGTCAAAGTGAGATCTGTCTTGGCAGTGCGAAAGGTTGGGTGGAACGTGGTCCGTATGATGCCAGTTGCACATTGATAAGATACGTGATTTATCTCATGTTTATTTAATTTAATTGGCTCTTATATAATTTATTTATGGATTCACATGAGATTTTTGACGAAAAATATGCGTTATTTGTGGGAAATTTTTTCTCACAGAATTCAATCTATTTGTGCAAGTAAATTTATGAAGGAATTGGAAACTAGCTTTTGGGATTTTGTGCATAATTTGTTTGAGGAAATAATTATTTGATACCTATGCTACATAATTGATATTTCTGCCCTTATTCAGTATATAATTTGTATTTTTATGGTACGGTAACCTCGTATTGTTTTAAGGCACCTCTCTTTGATGCTTCTACCTTTGATTCGAAAACTAGTTCTTTGATCAGACTGTTTGGCATAGTTTGGAGACTTAGCACATGAAGTGTTTGAAAAGTGATTGAGTGTTAATTTTAATATCATTTATGATGAATAATATATAAATTTGTGTGATAAGTTTGGGATAAATATTGTTGGTAGTGTTGGGGAAATGTCTATCGAAATTCTAGATCAATTTCCAATTCTAGCTCCTTCAATGGAGTTGTTTTGAGTAGATTTTTAACTTTGCATATGAAGTGTTTGAAAAAATGTTTGAATGAGATATACCTATGTTATGAAATATAATTTTTTTTATTTAGAGTTGGAATTCCATTTGAATAACTCTATGAGCCGTGGATTTAATTATTCTAGCGATTCCAAGAATTACTAGTTAATTCAGATAAGTAGAATTATCTAGTTTTGTGAGTTGTTTAATGGAATGTATATGGGAGGAAAGATAAATAAATATGAATGTAAATGAACCCTCATATTATTTACATGAGATACAGTATTCATATATTTCTCTTTATTTGTCTTTTGGTAAGTTGAATTGGAAACTAGGTACATTGTTGTGAAATTGGTAAATAGGTTTTGGATTCGAATATCTATTTTTGGAAAAAGATGAATATACAAACATATGCTATATTCCTGGTAATTTTAATTGTGCTATAGAATTCAATTTTACAAATATGTACCTTCACCTCTGTGTTCTTCAGAATTCAGTACGACTAGTTTGACTGAATTCCTGGCAGTGTTTATTAACTAGTTGTACTGATTGAACTTGAAATATTCATCATTTATGTACTCAGATAAGATATCCAAAAGTAATTTTTTTTTTCTTCTGTAAATTCATTCTTAAATACATGTATAATGGAGGTAGGTTAAAATTTTGGTTCATTTTCATCGTTGCGTGTCGAATTTGTGCAAGACTACCTGTTAGTATTGAACAACTAGTTAGCTAGCTCTTATGGAATTATTTTAATAATTACTATGTTTAATTAATAGAAAAATAGTAATTAGGCATGATTTACATGTTATTAGGTGTTGATTAGCCATTGGAATTGATAAAGAATTCTTAAGTGATAAACAAATTAAATTATATTAAGTACTGTCAATTGTGTGCTAAGTGTCGTTAAGTATCGCAATTGGAACACAAATTACTAGTTATTCATGATTAAGAGTAATTGGCCCTTAGAGGTGGAATTTATGTATGAATTGGATTGGAATGGAGATGTGATGTTTCTAGAAGGTGTTAGTAATCCTTCCCATCCCTTGGATTAGATGTTGGAATAATTATTGAATTTATTTTAATTTGTTGGTAATTAAAGGGTCTTTGTTGTGATTAAATATTGAAAAATGAAATTTAATATTTATTCAACTAATCCAATGTGCTAAAATTATATAATTTTCCTTAGAGAGATAATGGTATGTCCCTCATACCTTTTGATATCCCCAAGAGACATTACAAGTGGTATTAGAGATTAGGTTCCAACACCACATATGTTGGTCCTTCTACAGAGTTATTAACTTCTTTATATATGCATTTGGAGTTTAAAAATGTGCTTATTAAGATGAATTTGACATCCCTTATGTTAATATAAGAATAAGAAACCTCACTTTAGATATTAGTTCATTGTATGTCTTAGGATTAATTAATATTGCATATTGGTTGTTCAATAGATTGATTAGTAAGTACTATGTGGCGCATATCTAATAATTAACTTTGACTTGATTGGTTGATGCTTGTGCATTGCCTCTTTTACTGCTCATGGAAATGTTAATATTGAAACGCTTCTTTGTTAGCTGGAAATACACACCTCATGCGGATAAGAGCTGGTTCCCTAGATCTGAATGGTTTAGGTATAGAACAAAACACAAACACCAATTGTTAAATTTCCCCTAGATCTGGTTAATCAACTGAGTGGAATGCCATGATAATTCTCTCAAAGGTTGTCCTTGCTATCCCTACAGAATAACCTGCAAAATATGGCAAACAACAAGAGAAACATGATAGCATACAATATAATCAACTAGATTTATGCTTGTGACCAAGGAATCAAGCAATATAAACACACGAAACAGTAAATATGGGAAAGAAAAGACATTTTTTATTAGAAATGATTGGAAAGACTACAACCTTCATGCCTTGGTGTTGAGAGTTCCTTCCAATGGCTCCTTTCCTCTACCTTCACCTTGCCTCCAAAGACTCAAGAATGATTTTAACAGAGTTTGGGTATGAAACACAATTCTTCCTTCTTTTACCCATGGGGGGTGAGCCAGTATTTAAAGGCACACGAGGATAGGTATGGTTGAGGACCTCATGGGTGAGGTGGAGATTAGATCCTAAAAGGGAGGATATTGAGCTCCATCTAGTCCTAAACCATAGGGATGAGGCTCCACGGAGGTCAGCTTCAAGAATCCTCTCGAAGCTTCTCTTTTTTGCCTTGAAAACTCGAGCATTGCTCCTCCAATGAAGAAAACTGGCGGTGCTAAGGGGGCACCACTTTTTGCAGTAAGGGAATGAGCAGTGGCACCACTTCTTTCTCATGTATCAGGAGCGGTGCTAGCTCTTTGCTTCTTGGGTGACGATTTTTGTCAATGGGGAAAGAGCGTTACCAGCTCAAAAGAGGGAAAAATTGCAAGGGGTTAATTTATTCCTTCATTTCTCTAGGGAAAACTTTGAGGGATTGGAGCACACAAGGGGATACCTATATCATAACATGAGGGTGACGATATTTCGGTATAACAGAATTCCCCCTAAAGTATAATGGATAGAAGGAAACGATATGCAATATACTTTGAATGAACAGGGTATAGTCCCGAGGCAAAGGTCCAAAGGTCAGAACTTCTCAAACATCACAAAATTTCTGCAGCACATTTTGATACATGTCCCAAATGACTCACAACATGGCTGCTGACCAATACAATGCAGATCCATGTGAGATATAAAAAATTCATGGATACTAAAATACAGCGTAGATCCATGCAAAGAAGACTCAAATTTGAACATAGCTACCAAATATACAATGTAGATCTATGTCATACAGACACAAATCTGAGCACAACCATGGGCATACAAATGTGGATCCATGCTAGGATTCATGCAATATACTCCATCGCAACCTGGGGAGAAATCTATGAGCGCTTAACAAATACCCAGGGTCTTTATCTCGTCTTCCACAAAGTACGATTCTATCCATGTGATTACAATGATATGAAGTTGAACATGGTAGAAACCAATTGATTACTGGTCAATGATGTGAACCGTTAACAAGTGCGAGGGAGATCATAATTAATATCAATGATTTCCAAGGTACTCTAGTACAATCTACTAAGTGTGAATAGATGTTTGATGTTGAACACTCAGTCGAATCTCTTGATCAAAGGTCAATGATGTGAACCTATGTCAAAAGTGAGAGAATATGTCATTAATGCATACAAATCTCAAGGTACTAAACTTGTTTCTAAGACTAATTCCTGGATGATGAGTTGAAGTCGACAGGAATATTCTCATCGAAGGAGGGCCATGATGAATCCCACATCAACGACACGAAACTCGGAACAATGTTCTAGAATTTTGAGTATGATGTAACCATAGGACTGACTCAAAAGTAACTGACACAAAAAATTTGTTTAACTACAGGTGTAAAATATCAACATGCCTTCCCTTTGAACATCAGGTGACATGACCGAAGACTTGGCAGCATTGACTTGATGAGGTGGAACACAATGCGACAATGGACATGACTCAAAGGAGTAACATGAGTCATGAAAGTGGATCGAATCAGAGACAAGCTGAATACCCAATTGACTGAATGAAATGCAGACAAGTGCCATGCTCAAAGGTGACTAATAACTGCCATTAATTGCAAATGAAATGTATTTCCCTTCCCTTAATTTCCCCATCATGATTGATGAGTGCCTCTTTTTTTTTTTACGAGTCCAAAGAGGGTAACAAACACTCATTGTACCTTATTCGAAGACAAATCCATTCTCATACATTTTACGAACCTGAGAAAGGAGGGGTTCATTCCCCAAAAGGGTCTTTCAATGTTTAATTTAATGAGTCCAATGAAAGAAAACTCAGTGTAGTTCATGTTTAGAGAGTCTGAACAAACTAATGAAAACTCCAAAGGGCCCTTTTTCGTATGATTTAGTCTCCAGGGCTCGAAAAAGTATAAAATAATACCCAAGAGAACTCTTCCAGTCATGATTGGTTGGAGTGTACCTTTTTCGTAAGTAGTGCCCCCTAGTCCAAAAAAGGGGTAAACTATCACTAGGAATACGACTCTTCAAGTACTTTTACGAGCGTGAAGAAGACATTCTCACCTGAAAATATTTTCACATTTTAAGATTTTGAAAAGAACTTAAAGAATACTCTATTAACCTTTTTCACGTTTGAATCCAGAGCACGAAAAAGTAATAAACTAAGCTCAAACCAGTTGTCATGTTTTAACCAGAGCACAAAAAATGAAAACTAAGCTCAACACCATCTTACTATTTTTAATGAGCTTGAAGATCAGTTGAAATAATGCTTAGGGTATATGATTCCTTTTTTAACGAGCTTGACACAGAAAAAGAACTATGCTCAAAGGGTCATTTCATGGTTTAACGAGCTTGAAACTAAAATAATGTATGCTCATAATGACTTGTTTCATTTTTACACAAGCTTGAAACAGAAAATAAATATGCTTGAAACATGGTTTCATTTTTACGCAATCTTGAAACCAAAAGGTAAACTATTCTTAAGGAAACCTACTTCATTTTTTAATGAGCTTGAAATAGAAAATGAACTATGCTCAGGAATGGTTTGATTTTTATGCAAGCTTGAAACCAAAAGGTAAACTATGCTTGAGGAGATCCATTTCATTTTTTAACGATATTGACATAGAATGGGAACTTTTCTCATAGGAATCTGTTTCATTTTTTAATGAGCTTGACATAGAATGGGAACTATGCTCATAGGCATCTGTTTCATTTTTTAACGAGCTTGACACAGAATGGGAACTTTGCTCACCAACCTGCTCCTACCCACCATGATATCCAGAGATAGGTGGGTTGCCCCCTTACATAAGAAGCTAGCGACTTAAATCCAGTATGATATCCAGAGGCTGCAACCATGCCCCCCATTTTACCTATGATTGGAAGAAGCTAACTAGAAGGGGAAAGAGCCACAAGAACATGCAGGACATTCAGGGAAGTCTGATGACTAGGAGTCACATGATAATAAGGTTTAAAAAAGGAAAGTTGATCAATGGTCACAATCTCCTCATCATGGGGAAAATACATCACTCGAAAGAGTGTGGACACTAGATTTCATGGCATAAACATAATCACGCCCAAGGAGAAGATGGAAATGTAAAGGACCTTGGACTACCATAACATCGATACATACAGTTTTTTATTCCAAAGTGATAGGTAACTGAAGAAGGATCCCTAAAGGTGCTATAGGTATTCAATTAAAATCTAGTATCTGATCGGTAGCTAGCACAAGCAGAGGAAAACCTAAGGCTTTCCAAGCAGTAGAGGATATAATGCTAACAGAAGCCCCTTTGTCGACAATAGTGCAGATTATATTCTTAGAGATAATTCACACAACTATCTGGAAAGGAACACTCGAATGAAGATGAGATTCTGTTAGGTTACTCTAGTCAAAGGAAATAACCTCACTACTCGGAGAGGGTTATGTCGAAAGAGACAAAATTTCCTCTTGTCAAGAACAATCAGAATGAAGCATAAAAAATTCAGCATGTTTTAGTTCACTCTCTACAGAAGAGAAGAAAAGACGAAGAATTTGTCAAAGCGACTACTTCAGTCTTAGAACTCTCGGATGAAAGAGTGAGATCACGTAGAGATGACTTCGACTCGACCACTTCAACTTCACTCTTCAAAAGAAGAGTGGGATCAACAAGGGATGGAATTGAATTGACCACTTCAAATTCACTCTTTAAAGGAAGAGTGGGATTGACCGAGGTTAGAACTGGATCGACCAATTTAACTTCACTCTTCAATGGAAGAGTGGGATTGACCGAGGTTAGAACTGGATCGACCACTTTATCAACCAATGGGGGTTCAAGATACAACTTATGATAACCTGTTGGAAGTCGTTGATGAGAAACAATAATATCTTCCAATAACTTAGAAGCTTCTTCCATGCGAGGACAAAGGTAAGTAAAGTGCATTTCCTTACAAAGCAAGCAAGGATTTCTGACTTTACTCTTCTGACTCTTAACCACAGAGTCACTGGTTGAGGGGGGATCATCAGTATGATGACCAGAGGATGATGACATATATTTCTGGGAAACATTAGACCACTCTTCTAAAACTAGGGCCAGACCATGACAATCTTTTAGAAGGTGATCACCCTTGCAAAGCCTACAAGGGAATTTGGGATTACACGGTCTTTGGTTGTGCAGATCAACACTCTCCGCATCGGGAGGAGTAATTGGTTGAGACTTGGTTTTTTGTTTGTTTTTCTTCTTAATATTCCTTTTATTCTTCTTCTTATCCACTTTACTAATATTACTACAAATTTCAACAAGCAAAGAGGGAGAAACGAGAGAAGACACATCTGGTGAAGAAGGAGAGGGATCAACATGAGGTTGATGCTCTTGCGATGAAGGATTATGATCAGAAGCAACTGGTGTACATGGGACAATTGGACTGGAGAATAACCAAACATGTAATCCAATAGTCAATCCAAGAAGGCTTAATGTAGCCATGATAGGAGGACCAACATCCCCATATGGAGGGAACACGGAAGACATGCTTGGTAAAGGAGTCTCTTGGTTGGTAGTCCTGGAAGGAGAATCCATAAATATGTAAGAAAACTATCTCTCTCTTCTAAAAAATCCTAACTATACAGACAACAAGCGCTACTCAAACTAAAGAAGCAAGAAAAATATGTGAGAGGAGTGGATTAAAGTTCTGGAACCTCACAAGATTGTCAAACCATCACAACTAGTGTGATGCCAAGACGACCAAAGGGTTAACTCAGATGGTCTCAGGATTCCTAAAAGTGTCTCTCGATATATGCAAGGTACGTGGGAGCTCAAAATGGTAGTAGTTATGTCTAATGCACAACCGTTCACAAGGGGCCTTCCTATATACAATCAAGTACGTGAAGTACCTTTCTATATACTTCAAGGGTGCGTGAAAGGTCGTTCGATATACTGATGGTATGTGGAAGAACTACATGAGTCCCGGGTTGTAGTGCAGACAAATTAACAACAACTCCTACGTTTTACGACACCCAAACACATCACTAACTTATCACACAAATTGCTAAAATTTTTAAACCTAAGCTAGCGCTTGATTTTATCTTGAATGGTTAGGTGCATGCATGAGGTGAGGACATAAAAGTAAAACCATGCAGTATGATAGTGCAAAATTTTCACTTTCACTTTCAAAGTATGCCCTACTTAAGGAAGGGAGAGAGAGGTTCAATTCAGTTGAAACATAGAATAAATCCCATACAAAAAATAAAAGACACTTTTATTTGACCCATTCCTAATTGAAACAAACAAAATATTCCTTTTTTGAACTGAAAAAGAAGTGAGATCTCTAATGAAAAGCAATAAAATATTATTACAACTTTTATACAAAAGTGTTCAGATTTTTCAACTAAAGTGAGAACGAAGTAATCAAAAAATTATACAATAAATTTCATATGGAATTTTCCACAACTTTATGAAAAAAGGAAAAAACATACAAAAATCATGTATACAAAATGAAGAAAAACTGAAAGAATCTTTTCTTGTTCTATAAAAGAAGATAGAAATCGGAGATCTAACAAAACTAAGTTCTATTCAAAGCCAACTATGAGGCTTTAAACGATCAACATCAATCAGAATTATTGACAATAAATATGGATTCATACATGCTCCCTAGGGGGTCTAGGGGGCTGCATGGTAGCCCCTTGGCCTGAGGGTCTTTGGGAGTTCAGGGGCGTTAGCCCTCGAAGAAAAATTTTTGGCTCGTTTTTTTTTTACAATTTTTTGATTTTTGATTGAGTTTTCTATTAAAAAATGAAATGGAGAGTTCAAAAACAATTGTAACTATCTCAAGAATGGATCCAAATACTAATAACAAGCATTTAAGAATCAAATACCAAATAGGGCTAAGAAAAATACCTGGCACCGCTTCTGCAGGTGTTGAACAGGGCGTTACCAGCCTGAGCATCGCTTCTTGTACACAGAAACAGAACGATGGCACCGCTTATATAAGATTCACACCAGGGCGTTACTAGGTCCAACGCCAATTCTTGGACATAGAGAAAGGGCGGTGGCACTGCCTCTTTAACACAGAGGAAGAGCTGTGACACCCCGAGAACCACACTTATAACACAACTCAAGAGCGGTGCCCGAGATGGAAATTTGAAAAATAAAAAAAGCAACAGAAAAGAAGTTACATACTGAAAAATGAACCCAAAAAATCACCAGAAAACCCAGTGAACCAAAAATATGAAGATCCAAAGGCAGACAGAGGCAAAACAATCAAATTCAAAGCAGATCTATAGATCTATGAATGGAAAATTAGATCTAGAAATTGAAAATGAAGGTTGAGGTTTCAACTTACCAAATATTCAGAATTCGCAGTAGATCCCCAGTGGAGTCGCCACTTTTGTTAGCCGGGAATACACACCTCCTGCAGACAAGAGTTGGTTCCCTAAATCTGAATCGTTCAGGTCTAGAACAAAACACAAACACCAAATGTTAAACTTCCCCTAGATCTGGTTAATCAACTAAATGGAATTCCATTATACTTCTCTCAAAGGTTTTCCTCGCTATCCCCATAGAATAACCTGTAAAAGATGGAAAACAACAAGAGAAACATGATATCATACAATATAATCAACTAGATCTATGCTTGTGACCAAGGAATCAAGCAATATAAACATATGAAATAGTAAATATGGGAAAGAAAAGACATTTTTTATTAGAAATGATTGGAGAGACTACAACCTTCATGCCTTGGTGTTGAGAGTTCCTTCCAATGGGTCCTTGCCTCCAAAGACTTAAGAATGATTTTGACAGAGTTTGGGTATGAAACACAATTCTTCCTCCTTTTTCCCATGGGGGGTGAGCCAGTATTTAAAGGCATGGGAGGATAGGTATGGTTGATGATATCATGGGTGAGGTGGATATTAGATCCTAAAAGGAAGGATCTTGAGCTCCAGCTGGTCCTAAACCATAGGGATGAGGCTCCATGAAGTCCAGCTTCGAGAATCCTCTCGAAGCTTCTCTTTTTTTCCTTGAAAACTTGAGCATCGCTCCTCCAATGAAGCAAACAGGTGGTGCTAAGGGGGCACCACTTTTTGCAGTAAGGGAAGGAGCAGTGGCACCACTTCTTGCTCATGTATCAGGAGTGGTGCTGGATCTTTGCTTCTTGGGTAACGCTTTTTGTCAATGGGGAAAGAGTGTTACCAGCTCAAAAGAGGGAAAAATTGCAAGGGGTTAATTTATTCCTTCATTTCTCTAGGGAAAACTTTCAGGGATTGGAGCAGACAAGGGGATACCTATCTCATAACATGAGGGTGACGAGATTTTGGTATAACATTCTTGTAGTATGACTTATTTACTGGTACATTATGATTACTAATTGATAAGTAAATAATTGTCATTATAATAGTATGTACTATGTACCATTATCAATATTAATTTAATGCTAATTAATTAAGATGATATAGTCCTATGATTATTAAATATTAATATGATTTATTAGGTGGCATTTATACCCTATATGGATTTTGTTTTTTCTATGGAAGGTATGCTTTTATAGTCTTATTTATGCCACTTGGATGGTGGTAGTAACATGGATGAGTAACTCCTTGACTATTTTAGGAATGTGGCAATTGTCTTAATGGTGTTTCTTATGCTCCTTTCTATTTTATGCATGTAGTATGTTTTTATACTATTTATAAATTATTTACTTTCCTACCTTATCTAATTAGTTAGTGGTGGGATTTTCACTTGGAGGTAAGCATAGCTATGGGCAATTTTTGTATTCTATTATTTAATTTATTTATTTTGGGGTAAGTGGCGGCATTGTTATTATCCTAGCTATCTTACTAATTTATTTATTGAGTGGAGGAATTGAGCCCCTTGTCCATAATGGTTCATATTCTCTTTTATTTTATTTATTTTGTGCATGAAGATGTAACTCCTTGTCTATTTTTGGAGGAGAATGAGCCACTTGTCTCTAATAGTTCATATTCTTTTATTTTATTTATTTTACTTATGGAGATGTAACTCCTAGTATATTTTTGCTGGAAATGAGCCACTTGTCTTTAATTACTCATATTCTCTTAATTTTTATTTATTTTATTTTATGTATGTAAGTAGGTAGTATAATACTGTAAGATAATATTATATATATGTGACGTTGACATAAATATGTATAATATTATATGTGTGATATGTATAGTTGTTAAAATATATATAAGATTAGAAATGCATTATTATATATATATAAATGTGCCTGTATGTTTGTATATATTATAATATGTATTTTATTATATGTAATAGTTATTAATTTACATGTATGTAATATTGTGAATATACTATATGTATATATGTGAACGTATGTAATGATGTAACTGTAAAATTTGGAAGTGTTTGGAGGTGTCTGGAGGTGTTTGGAAGTGTTTTAAAATATTAGGAAGTATAGTGTGATCAAAAGTGTTACGTCAGTATATATGTTATAATATGTATATAATATGATAGTATTGGGTTATGCAATTATTGCTATAATTGTATGGATATTATGGCATAACATAATAATTATATGAGTATATTAAAAATAGAATATATAGGTCATACTACTAATATGTTGTGTATATGATTAATAATAATATGATATATGATTGAAGAATTATAATATGTATGAAAACAAAAAAGACGTATGTATATAAATAATACTTAGTAATAGTAAGTATGGTATATGGTATGAGTATATGATAGTGTGTTGTGTAGCCAGTAATTATTTTATTGTAGAATATTATAATATTTTGGCGGTAGGATGTTTGGTTGTTTGAGGTGACTATGCATTTTCTTTGACTGATAAGTAGTGCACTACGTGTAAATACTTAGTAATGTAATGCATTATTATATATGTACTCATGTGCTAATAATTCTATGTAATGTTATGATAAATAGTAACTGTTCAATATGATGTCTATAGTTGATGCATGATGTTTGATATTATTGGTTTCTATTGGATGATTAATGGTTGATACATGTATATAATTTTCATCACTGTATGTATGACTATTATTCGTTGTCTTGGTTGTTATGGTTGTTGTGTGTATGATTGATGCATTTTAGTTGATGTATTCTGGATGATGTATTCTGATTGATGTATTATGATCATTGTCTTCTACTTGATGAATCTTGGATTCTGATTTTGTATTTTGGTTGATGTATTCCAATTGATGTATGATGGTTGATCTATTTTGGTTGATGTACTGTGATTGATGCTTGTATGGTTAGTTGATGCATGTATAGTTGTCCTTGGTTGATATTATATGATTGATATTTGATTGAAATAGGGTTGAGATATTATGAATTGATGATTGATGTCCTGATGGATGAGGTATGCATGACAGTCACTGTATGATTGATATTAGTTGATGAATAATGAATTTTTGAATGATCTCTAAAGAAGACTTATGCTATGTAGTGAGATGAAAAGTAATATGTTGTTATGGCCCTTTTTGGTTCTTAGTTAGATTATAACTGTTGCATATAATTTCACTTTTCCTGTTATATTAAAATGTAAAAGTATTTATGTGATCTTTGAAAATATTTATCCTTGTGATCTTCATTAGACAAGTATCTTGTGTCATTATTGAAAGGTATCTTGGTAATAACTTGGTGGTATTTCATATTTCTCTGTTGAAAAGTAGGTACTAACCATGTAACTAATTGAGTATGATACATGTACTTTTATTGAAGATGACCTTCATGTATCAATATATATTCAATACTAATTGTGTAGAATATGGTACTAGTATCTTTGTTAGGAAACTATCCAGGGACCTTGTTGAATGAAAATATATCCTTGTGATATTTGTTGAAAGTATCTTGCTAAGGTATCCTTGTAGTATGTATATCAAATACCTTAGTTGAAATGCATCTTTGTAAAATATCATAGTGATAGTTCATGCATCTCATTGGAAAAATATATTGGTGACACTTCATGCATCCTTGTAGGAAAAGTATTTGAGTGATAAATCATGCAAAAACATCTTGGTAATGCATCTCATGTGATTGAATGATATAAACACATTTCATGTATCTTAGATAGATTTCATATGATTAAAATAATTAGAATAAGATTCAAGTAGATATATTTAAAGTATTTTGTTGAAGAAGTATCTATGTCTTGAGTACCTTACATATACTGAAGTATTCCATGTAATTAATAAGAAATTTATTTTCTTGAAAGACACATTTTATGAATCTTGTTGAACATAATATATGTTTACTGCTAACCATGTGTTTATTGGGAATGTGAAAAAACATCCTTCTTGAAGAATCATCTCTATTTCAAGTATATTTGTTGAAGAATATGGTTTAGTTGTTGGGAATGAGTTCCTGGATTCCCTTTTGAGAGCAGTCTAATATCCATTTCCAGAGAGGTAGTTTGGTGGATTGTCACCCCTTTGCTTCCGTCATATAACTCTACTAGTTTGGGTTCTCAGAAAACAATCCAAGAAATGTGATGCTGACCCCATAGCTAGTGGAAACAAACATGAAAGTAGTAGTGGGAAGCATTGTGGTTCTAAGAACATGTAGTTTTGAGAGTTTCTAAACTGATTGTGCTCTTCTTCTAGGAGAAACATTGTCCCATTGAAGCTAGTTTCCCAAATTTGAGATAAGTACTCTATCATGTGCTATTCATGTTGTTGTATTTTGTATATGTGCCATGGTGACTAATTTATGATATCTGTATGTTCATGGTTACTTGTTAAAGAATACTCTTATGTCATGTATAGTATACTTTTTTTCCTGATGTTAATCATTAGGCTGATTGAAATATTATTCTTAGGTGAATGTATCTTTGTTGATATTTGAAGACCCTATAATGGGGATTGAAGATTGACCCTTGATGTTAGTCTTGGTTTTCGCATAGGAATACAGGAAATGGGATGGTGATATCTTGAGGAATGAGTTCGGTGAAGGGAGTCACATACCATAGGTGGTGGAGAAAGGCATGAAATTAGTAATGGGAAGTATTGTGGTTTCTCGAAAGAGGAGTTCTAAGAAAGGCTGCTTGAAAATTGAACATAGTGATCCTATTGAAAGTTGTTAAAGAACGTATGCATTATGCATCGAGGATGATGCATGGTTTAAGGGGGAGGGGATGTAATACCTCATGTGTCCCCAGACATATGTAATATATAATTGTTTATTATTGTGGCAAATGGTGATAGAACAAGGGTCTTTAAGGACCGAGAGACATTATTATTATTTTGTAATTAATTAATTAATGAAAACAACTGGCACATTGGGGACCACTAAAAGAGTATGGGAGGACTAGATCCATAATGCGATGGGGAATGGGGACATTCCTTGCTCTTTAGAACTTGTTTGGTTAATCTTGGTCCATATTTATGTCTTGGTGGATTTATTAGTTGATGATAAACCAAACATTATATGATGGAACCAAATTTTGATTATTTCAGCATATGTTGGTATCGTTGAGCCTAACTCATCATTTAGTGGGCCTTCTTGGTGTTTGGGTGGGTGTCGCTTATTGATTGAGCCCCTTTTGTGGTTCTGTAACTCCTTTGTGGAGTGTTGGAGTTTCTTCCCGAACCAGGTTCAGACACTTGGTTTTTCATAAAAAAATCCCAAGGTATTGCCCTGATAAATAAAGGTTCAATCGATAGCACCTACAATGTAGATGCAATCTCACCCGAGATATCTATTATGGGTAACTGCCAGAAACATGTTTCTACAGTTGTGTGGTGATTTCCTTTTCCTCAACACCTTACTAGCTTGCTCGACCGAAGATGGGGGGTGTGTTTCCTATACTTAGTCTATTCATTCAATATATTACTCTACTTATCCATCAACAAAGATTACAACAGTAATATAAAGCTTAGCACATATTATATCTATCAACAGTGCGACACATGCATCTAAGAACTCATTCATAAACAAATTCTAGTCAATATAGTCATACCAACTTATTCACAACATATACATATCCATCAAATACACATTGAAACAACATTTAACGTGGAAACCCATTTGGGAAAAACCACAAAGGTGCTCTTCATCTGGAATGAGAAATATATAGCACCTTCATATGCACACTCAGCTTGCAGAATATTCTCTATATCTTCTTACCATATATATAGACTTCTATCCTCTCATTAAAACTAGTCTTAGGTCTTTGAATTTTCCTCTCTTTCACTCTACCGTTGATCTGCACACAGCACTAGATCGACTCTTTTCTCTACAACTCTATAACTCTTCTAAGACAGAAACCAACATATACCTACCGAGTGCAACCTCCACACAACTTGGGTTCTTCCTTTTATAGACTCTTACATGTCATAATCAACCAATTCCATTCTGTTATCGATCAAGTTGTCATTCCTATTCTCGTACATTCAATTACAACTGTTAGTAGGAGCTATCAACCCAAAATACAAAGATGTTTGATTCCCCAAAGCATTTTTTATTCTAACTGGCTTGTTACCCATGATTGCTCGAGATGTCCTTTTCATATGCCACATGTATTCTTCTATCGTGGTCCCTTTCGTCATGACTTCTCTCATCACAGCTTCCCTTCTGTCATGAACTCTTCCCTCACGGCTACTTCTGTCGCAACTTTCTCTACAATTGATTATTTTGTTGTAGCTCTTCCTTCATCGCAACTTCCTCTATCGTGCAACCAGAATCTTCGTATTCTCATAGCAAATTTATGGTTGAATTATGCCTATCTTTTCCTAGGGCCAACAGGCCCCCAACACTCACCTGTGGATTTTCCTGAGCCACACTTGTCTGCAAAGTCTATTGTGAAGACCTTAATTTAAAAATCTTGGAATATATTCACTATATGTGTGGTCTCCTCTCATACTTCTGCTTCCTTCTTCTTCAAATTCTCCACAAGGTTGGAACTGATGTGTCTGACATTGTAAGTCCTGATGACTCTACTGCTTGTCATACTTTCTGGTGTACAGGTTTAATAATGCATGTAACTCTTTGTGCCTTAACCTATAATTCTATGACCCTGTCAGTCCTATGCTACTGTTGAGTTTGTATCACTGCTACTTTTTTTTGTAGTTTCATCATCTCAGTAGCCTTATCCATTTTCTCTACTATGGGGAAATTTCTTCATCTGGGTCACCTCTATCTCAACAGTGCACAACTGCACTGTGACTTTCTCTATCTATTCAACATTGATCAATGCTTCCCACATCTGAGAAACTTGTTCAACTTCCTTGGCACACAATGCCTATTCCTCTTTGATCTTCTTCGTGACCTCTGTTACTATTTTCCTTCTTTCTTCCAGCACCTCTGAGGGTGTACTGGGTGTTACATGTGCTTCCAACTCTGTGACCTTTTTGTGGAGGCCCTCTGTGATTTCACCAAGTAGAATGAACTTGGATTTTGCAAGCATCTCATTTGTTATGCCTTCACTTGCAAAATTGCTGCAAGCTAGTGTTACAACCGTGTCGAGTCGGTGCCTGTACTCCTCCTAGGTTTTGTATTTCTGCTTAGTTTCTTTGAAATTTTTCTTTAACTTGTTAAAAATATTGTTCGATGCTTTAAATTTCTTAACCAATGCACCTTCTCGGACCCTCATTTTCACCTCTACGACATTCTAGATGGCACATACTTTAGACATCGACATTTGAGAGAAATCTATGGTGACATGGATCAAGTTCTTGGCCATGGTATTTAGCTCTATTGTTCCCAAGTCGAGTGCTTCTCCCACCAATTGGGTCTTTATTGGTGGGGTATGTATCAACACATCACTTGGCTGCTCTTATGAGGAGCTATCTAAGTCACGCGACACTAGAAATTGTGGTCTATAGTTGACCGCTACCCGTACTTCTTTTACTGCTTTGCAAAGCGTTTGGAGTAAGTATGTAATACTACTTATGAGCTCTGTTTGTCACTCATCCATCTTCTTAAGGCTTTGCGTTTATATTTCTCCCATTTATTCCATTATAAGGGTATATTCTTCATTGATAATTCCATCATTCCCTATTGATTTGTTACCCTTCCTTTTATTATGCCTTGTCTCAGCCTGCTCTGTCTTCTTCCTCTTTCTCCCACTACTGGATTTGTTGGGGTTTAACTAGAATCATTTTGGGGAGGGGTGGGAGAATTTTTTGGATCTTATGCTTTTGGTGGTGGGTCCTCTTCCCGTTCTCCATCCTTCTGTGTCGATGGATCATCCTGTCGCAGGTCCTCTTCTGTAGATAGTAGGTCATCGACGACAGGGACTCACCATTATTTCAACCAATATTGGGTAATGGCATAAAATTCTTAATGATATAGTAGGTGTTGTGTCTCTAACCATTGGTGTTATGGGTCTTGTTGAGGCTGCACCATTATATGATGGGGTCCGATAAAAAACTTGACAATGTTTTATACCGCTGAATGGTATCCTCCATAATTCTTTCCTACTTTCTCACATGATGTCCGAGGGACTATGCTTTCAAAAAGAACTCTATATTGTTGTCTCTTTGCCTCTGCTTAAGATATTTGTCAAACCATATATTATAGTATCGAGCTTCTCAACATCGAAATGGTATATCTACCCCCTGGTAGTTCAAGGGTTCTTCCCATGCGACAAACGGAATCAAAATAAGTAACCATGAATAATGGAATGTGCTACTTTCTCTTGTGAGTCCTCCACATATTCTAACAATTCATTTAGTAGATAGTGCAACCAGTTCATTTGAACCCTCGTTGCACAGATCTCAACTCCGACAATTGTTCCTGTAGTACATTGGTTCGATCACATCTTTCGCACCAACTTGGTAGCTAAAACCTTAGCTGTGAACCAAATAGTGTGGTCATTGATGGATGCGATTAAAAATCCTCTGGTATCTCTAGTCAAATCATACTTGTCTTTTAATTTGTTCGTCATCAGGGTGTCTTGGTATTTTTTGAAAAATTGCGCTAGGTATACGCCTGTAAGTGGAATCCCTGTAATCGCTGCTATAAGCTTGAAATCCACAATTTTTTTTCAGTCGAGCCATAAGAAACCACTATTTAACACATGCATTCACCTCTGTGCTTCAACTAAAATGTGATAGTAAACCTACTTTGTCCAGTCCTCTTGTCCATTCCAGTGGAACTAGGCATGTTGGGCTATCCTCTATATCTTTTACAACAACCATGTAGTTATTCATGTCCAACTATGGAAATTTCCATATGTTGTGATCAACAAAGGTTAGCTTCTTGATATTTGGAAGTATGTTTTACATTACCCGAACTCCTTTCGGTACAATTGGTTCTACCAGTGGGTATCAGTCATTCTTCAGAATCTTAGGTGCATCATATTTTATGGGTGGAATATAGGGTGGAAGCATAGTCACAGATCCTGTTTCTTCCTCTACTGATGGTGGTACTGCTGGTGCTTTCTTCTTGTGGTTACCAGAGCAATTTCCCATCGACGAAACATGTGGTTTTGGTCATAACCTTACTTTAGGGATGAATGGAATATGTTCAACTTCTTCTGCAACCACGGACTATGGTGGAACATATTCGATAGTGTCTTCCATAATGGATGTGGGTGATGTAGTTGCGACACTGGAATATGCAGTTGTGCTTGTACTGGAAATGGAAATAACCATACTTTGTGAAAAACTCATTTCGACTCTTGAAATAGACATAGATTTTTGATTCTGTAATCACAACAATCCTTAAGCCGGGTACAATATATTCCATTGGCATTACAACCTCTTTTCCATACACCAAGAGAAATGGAGTTCTCCCTGTCAATTTCTTACAAGTCATGCGGTATGCCCACCGAACTGTAGGTATTTTCTGGCCCCAGTCATCTCTTTGAACATTGCAAATATTTGTTAACACATTTTCCAAGATTTTGTTAAATGCTTCGACAACACCATTTGTTTGAGGGCAATATGGCATTGTCTTTCTATGTTTGATATGGAATTATTTAGTTAATTATTCAATCAACTGATTGACAAAATGCGTACCTTGGTCACTTATTAAAATATTTGGGCATATGAATCGAGTGACAACATTATCAAAGGAACTTGGCAACAATTACAGTAGTACAATCCTTCATTAGTGTGGATTCATCTCATCTGGTTAAGTAATAAATCACAATAATAATATATCTTGCACCTGTTCTCTTCCCTGTTGGATTAATAGGTCCCAGAAGTCAACAACCCATTTTTCAAATGCCTACAAAGTTACTTGAGGTACTAGTGGAATTTCATCTCATCGCAATGAATTTTTGGTTCTTTGACATGCATCACAACCGTGACAGTATTGTCAAGCATCCACATGTATGGTGGGCCACCACCATCCTGCTTGTAGTATCTTTTGCATTGTATATTTTATACCATAATGGCCTCCCATGATACCAACATGTGCTTTATTTAGTATCATTGGTCATTCATGTTCTAAGACACATCGATGAACAATAGCGTCAGGACCCATTTTATATAATTGTCTAACGATTAATTGGAAATGTACAACTCACACAACTAATTGTTTCTTCTATGCAGTAGTAAATTCATCTGGTGCATAACCCATACTAAAAAATTGTACGATGTCTCTGTAATGATCATCAAACATTATGATCACAAATAATTATGTGTCAGGGAGACTATCATCGAGATTACCTTGTTATTTGCCACTCTCAATCCTAGAGAGATGGTCTGGCCCTGAATTCTGTCGTCCCAGTTTAACAATGACTTCAAAGTAAAATTCTTGAAAAAGGAGAAGCCACCTGAAAAATATCCCCCCCCACCAACACTGGATTATTTACCAAGTATTTCAATGTTGAATGATCTGAGTACATTTTGAAATGTCCACCCAGCAAGTAGTTTTGAAATTTTTGTGGAGCGTATACCATATCTAGTCCTTCTCTTTCTATCGTGGTATAGTTATTCTCTACTATTGATATTTTTTTGCTAGCAAAGGCAATAGGATGATAAATTGACCCTTTTCTAGGCTATGCTAGTACCACGCCAAGCACGATAGAAGACACATCGACATGTACATGAAATTGTTTTTTCCAGTCTAGAAATACAAGTATGGTTGCTGTAACCATTTTTTTTTAAAGTGTCGAGACTTTCTTGGCAATTTTATGTCCACTAGAACTTAACATTTTTCTTGAATAAACTCTCCATTAGAGCAGTCACCTCTGTATATACTTTGATAAATTTTGGATATTAGCCTGTATGTCCTAATGTTGTTATAAGTTGCTTCACTATGGTAGGTGATGGTAGGTCGACGATAATCATAATTTTAGCATGGTTGACCAAGATTCCATCGCGACAAACAACATGACCTAACATAATTCCAAAAGGGGAACAAAAAATACATTTCTTTAAGTTCAATGAAATATGAGACCGACAACACCGTTCCAACATCATTCTGAGGCTCTCAATATGATCCTAAATGAGCCCAAATACTTTCCAATTGTTGAAGTAGACCTTAATAAATTTATGAATAAAATATTTGAAGGCACCCACTACTATTCTGGAAAAGATAGCAGGAGAATTCTTGAGTCCAAAGGACATTTCTGTGTATTGTAAACACCCCACTCCGTCGCAAAATTTGTCTTGTGTCTATCTTCCTTTGTGATTTTGATATGATGGTAGCCAGAGAAACCATCTGTTAATGAATAAACTTCTTGACCCCCAAAACTTTCTAATACCTCATCTGTAAATGGAGTTGGAAATGGTTCATGTAAACAAGCATCGTTCAAATTCCTTAGGTCGACACAAATCCTTACTTCACCCGTAGCCTTCTTATCTTGGACTACTATCAGACTAATCCATTCCAATTCTTTAATAGGTTCCATGACACTTGCATCCATCATTCAGTCCAATTCTATCTTGAATTTTTCTTTATATCATAGATTCAGTTGGTATGGTTCCTGCTTTATAGGTTTTGTGTCGGGTTTAAATGGTATTTCATTTTATCCAAGGTTTCTGGAAATTCTGTTCATTTCTAAGAATTTTGTAGGGAACATATCTTGAAACTCATGTAATAGGTATGTGATTTTCCCAACAGTATCATCATCTCAGTAATCTCCAATACTAGAAAATTTTGGATTTTACAGGGAGCCAATGTTTACTTTCTTAACTTTTAGTGGATTCAAAAACTGGTCACTAGAAATACCAAATCCTTCCACTGCATGCGTACCTTTAGAATCTGGTATGTTTACGTCAAGTGGATCATCGTCATCAAGTTCCCCCATCACATTATAAAACTCCATCTAGTGCTGGATTGTTGTGCTGCACTGATTGAAGTTTGTCACTGCGATAAGGATACCTTCAAATATCTTTGTCTTGATTACTTGCAATGCAACATCAATCAATGAATGATCATCGAAAAATTAAAATGTGTGTATGAAACTAGTAGCTAATTCATCCCATTGAATAGTCCCTTGTATAAGTTCAATTGATGCATACCAGTTCCTTGGTATGATGTCTAATGTGTGTATGAAATGATGAACCCATTCATGTCACGGACATGCCTCCCACGTTGCATGACAATAATCAATATGTTCGGAAGGATTAGTCAATCCTATATACTTTTGACCAGTATAGCTAATATCTTCTCTGAATATTACCTCCATCAATATTCAACTTTGTGGCCATTCCGAGATGGATTCTTTATGTGAGACCCACCATTTGGCGGGTATAACTTTCAGTACAAAGTCGAGGACGGACAATTGCTGATGTTCTGTGACTTTTTCTTCAAACTTTGTAAAAAAGGATGCAAGGTTAGGTAAACCTTCATATGTGGGTATATCACTTACCTCCATTCCTACCCTTCACACATACTGTGTAATTCTTGCGCACCTTCTCAAGGATACTTCATGCATATGATTCTGCCATTTTTCCAATGCTTCACCAGAATCTAATGTACAAGAACTAATAATCTTACATTTAAGCTTTCCATCGGCCATTGGATTTACATAATCATCACTTGCAGATGTGATGTTATCAATATGGTCTAGATAATCGCCTCGTCCTTCACAATTTACTAGCTCAACATATCTATGACCTTCTAGCGAATCAATTGGTGCGACCACCCTTAACTCTAAATCTTCAAATGTTAAGATTCTTTTCTTGAAATTGACGATGGTATGATTATCAATCGCTCAGTTGGTCCCTAAAAGTGCAGGATATGAGTTTGTGTCATCGATAATGTTGATTACTTCAAATTCAACATACATTCTCAGGCCTTCTACCTCGATAAGAACTTGAGTTAGTCGATCGATAGGTAGGAATTTTGACTAATTTTCTAATCTGATCTTAATAGAAGACCACTCTAGGAACGGTTTCCCCATGCTTTTCCATGTTTGTCTCATCAGAATGTTGACATTAGATCCCAAGTCTAGGATAATGTAGTCTATATTGTAGTCTTCTATCTGGGCAGTCATCCTTAACTTGCGAGTATACTTTAATATTTTTCGCACATGGTTTACCTGTTGACACAAATTCGTCAACAGGGTTTCACCCTTGGTCGACACCCTTAACTCAGCGATCTCCCTGAGCACCAGCCTAGACAGGTTTACCATGTCTAGAAACACCTGGGGAGCAGTTGCAGAGTAGATGAGGTCTCACCCAAGATGTTCAAGGGAGAACTGTCAGAACCACATTTTCACAGTAAGAAGGAGGGTTTGTGCATCTACTGTTCAACTATCGTAACATTACTTCATAGATCCAAGCATTGGTTTATTATCATAGACCCACACGATCAATTATCAGATCGCATTAACACATTCAGATCGCAACAAGATAATTACTTATAAACAGATCGACCATCATGACACGATTTAAAACATAAAAAATCACATCATTAAGAAAGAGGAATCATACTGCGACATCAATTTATCACATCACAGGGAAAACAAGACAACATAAAAACATAAGACACAATGTGTTTATCAAAACTTCGTCATGTCATATTGCTTTTGCATCAAAACATAGGTTCTAAATACATTTCCATAGTTACGACAACACAGAAAATAGTCTTCCACAGAAAACAGATTGATCATATCTCATACCATCGCACAAGACAATATCATTACAATGCAAGTTTCCAACTATGATATCATTCCAAAAAAGGGTTTTTTTCAACAATACAATACTAGATCTATTTATAGGATTGTGATTTTACAAAATGGTCCACTTAGATTAAATTCCTAACTACTTGTACCAAAAACTACAAAATAATGACCATAAACTACAACATATGACCAAAAACTACAAAATATGACCAATCCACCTTGTGCACCATCGTTCACCTTGCACACCATATTTGACCTTGCACATCATCCTCGGTGCTACGCAACTAATCTTCCTCAAAACTGCTTGCCAATAGGCCCCAACACAATATTGTGGCTCTCCCTCGAGCCATGTTATCTGGAAATAGTGTAGTCGCTGATCTTAATCTTGAAGTCCTCATATTGCTGGGTGACTTCTTTGACTTGATCTTTTACCTTATCACTGATTTCCATGCATTCTGTAACCTCTCACTCTAGTGGATGCTTAGCAATATTTGCATTCACGTCTCTTCGGCCATCCTATACTTCTTGAAGTGCAGTAACCACTTTCAGTGATAGTTGTGCACCAATGTCCCGAAACTCTTTGAGACATGTTGTCCTTCTATTATGATGCTCCCGTGCCTTTGTGACTTGCTACTGCAACTCCTTTAGTTCTGCCAATTTTGTTACTTACATAACTAGAGGCATCGATCTGAGTGATGTCCTCAATGTAGCCAACTGTCTTTCTGCTTCCCTCAACTGTGTGTTGAGTTGCTCTAATTATTCATCATGGACTACACTTCCTCAAAATTGTGTAGTCGCATCCATAACTATTTTAGCTTCTTTCTCCATCTCTTCAAGCTGCATAACCAAGTATTCAATGGTGCTCTTGCATTTTGCAGCCTTCTCTGGTGGTGTGATTGTGTTCACAAATGCATTCAATTATTTAATGTCATGCTTGAAGGCTGTGATCACCTCGCCGGGCTTCTGAACTTTTATTTCTGCATTCATGTCTTTTGTGATCTAGAGAACTTCTTGACAGGAGACATAAACTGCCTTTCCTACCCGTGCTCTATCGTCCCACAAATGTTCCTTCTCTACAGTCAACATGTCCTAGTCCTTCTTCAATCTCTTTCTTCGCTACTATTTCTCTTTTCTGCGACTTCAATAGATGATCACCAATGATCTGCCCTTGATCAACCAATTCTTGTGCAACCAACTTTTGCAGTTGCACCAATGTGTGTGTCGATAACTCATTAACATTCAAGGAAATGGTTTCAAACTATTGAAAGGATGCGTCAACATCCTCGCTCTATGTTTTAACTTCTCGTGGTAGAATCAACACTATTTTGTCCTGCTTCCACATAATAATATCATCCATCCTCTGCACCATATTTGTTCCCGGTAGTCTTTCCAAAATTGCATTGATTAAAGAAGTGATTTGAGTCTTTACCTATATAAATCCCTCCATCAATTATTGCTTCAAATGTGCTTCGCTTGCACTTGTCGCCACTGTAATTACTGCAACAATGTGGTATACGTGTGCATTTTCCATTGGCACCGTGCCACTGGATTCTCTGTGATCCTGCCTTCTCTTCATGCATGTTTCCTCATATTTCCTTTCTTCTTTCGAATTTGTCAGGGTCCTTGACAATTTCTCTCTCAACTCTCGATCACTTCCATGCACCGATGTTTGATCCACTGGTGCATCAGCTGGAGGACATGCCTCATTGTCTGATACCTCCTCCAAAATCACTGATGCTTTCTAGTTCACAGGCCACTCAAGGACTACAACATCCAAATCATCCTCCATTAGCTTATATTGTGTCGCTAACCATTGTCACTCAGGGTCCCATCGCTCCTGCACATGTATTGCATGTGGACCAATGACAAATATTATGACTCATCGATACTTCGCTACTACTTCCTTTGTGAGATGCAAAACCTTGATGGATGCAACCTGGAATGCGTCCCAATACAACAAAAAATGTATGATGCAGTACTTCAACTTGTCCTACTCACTCAAATACTAGAGGTTCTAGTACCTCACACCCTTGCAAACTTGGGTGACTGCAACATCCATTCCTTGGTAGTCTGCGGGATCCATCCATGTGACTAACGCAATCAATATCAAAACCTAATTGTATGTGAATGAATGCTTTCCATATTGCATAATCATGGCATCCTTCATTAACTGGTTCAACAAAAAGAGTGACTAGTTCATTTGTATGCCTGCAACACACAACTTAGCACATCCAATCATTCCTGAAGTGCATTGGTTAGGATTATTCTTCCGCACCACCTTGGTGGAAAGAATCTTGGCTAAAATATGCATAACCTGCTCATTGATACTGTCCATAATGTATGCACACCCATCATGCTCCAAGTCGAATTTATTTCTGAGCTTGGAGGCCAACTTCTCATTGTTATTCTTACCATGAAAGTACTGCGATGGATTAGGCCCCTGCATGGGTAACCTTGTGATCTGCGATATTAATTCTATGGTGACTGGCACCAGCCATTCCAGCCATAGGTAACCTCCATGGAAACATGACAAAAATTTCTTGGTGCATGCATTGGCCTCTGTCAATCAACCAAAATGGGGCATGTAAATGAGGCCTAGAATCCTCGATCGCTGCAACACCATCGCTCACTCATGCATAGTGCGCAACTTTAGATCAATCTCCTATCCCATCCTTTCCTCAAAGGGATCTATGGTACACTCAGTGAATGAAAATAGATCATGGTCCTCATATTTCATTTTTACTAAGCAGGGCGCAATGTCAAATGTCCATTTCATGCCCCTTGGTGTTGCTAGCATCTTGATGGGGTACCTCTGGTTCTTCGTGGTATTCCACTCCTTGGTACCAGGTTGCGTGAGGGAAGAAAACCAAGGATATCTACTATAGTCACCCCTAATCTCACCGTAGAGGCCTCAACTACCTCTGCGTCCACTCTAGTCGAACTTCTTGTGCTTCTCTTCTTCTGCATTGGAGACTTGGGCCGATTGGCCCCCCTCTTCTTCCTTGTGATAGGTGACGAGCCCACCGACATACTTCCTACTTCTTCCTCAATTGGGACACCAATTACTAGTGAATCCCAAGCACTCCCACTAGAAATTTCTTATGGCACTACCCGCTGCATTAGTCACAAGTGCTTAGAAAACTAGTGACGATGTTGTTCACTCTTACTGAGTTCTGCAACTCAATCTAACTCAACCTGCAACTCAACTCCGCAACTTAAACTTACTTAAATTTTCTCTTCAACCATAATTCTGCAACTCAATGGTGACTTCAAAACCCGACCTGTTAATTGTCATAGCGCGAGATCGAACATATGAAATATTTCTCGATCATTTCGACCAAATATACCATTCATCACCCAAATCTACTGTCGATCCTCCCGATCTAATGGTTAGATCCGCCATTAATGCAAGTATCATCCAACAACCCTGCTGGATAACTAGTTTAACTGTTTCAATTATTGTCGATATGACTCTATCACGTCCCTACGGAGGTCATGACATTGCTCCCTAACTGCGACCTCGACACATCTGCTTGTGCGACCACCTACTCCTAGTGCGCCAACCTCCTCATGCAATTTTTTTTTTCTAGTCTGCGCTATGCATTAAGAATCATGTTGCACTAGGCCCATCTTGTAGGGCTTCAATTAGCTTCAATTTACTAACTTAGGCAACATCACACCACTAAGCTATTGCAATTGTACCGCACCTCCCTCGGTAATGAAATTGATAACATAAGGACCCAACCAATGCA
This sequence comes from Pseudotsuga menziesii, assembly GCA_001517045.1. Classification (NCBI taxonomy): domain Eukaryota; kingdom Viridiplantae; phylum Streptophyta; class Pinopsida; order Pinales; family Pinaceae; genus Pseudotsuga; species Pseudotsuga menziesii. The sequence goes on along the minus strand of LPNX010000524.1, from coordinate 441,552 downwards.
TTTGCAACTTACCTAGATGTTTGGAGAACATACTGTCATATAAAAACACCATGTCTCCTTGTTGAAAGTGCTTGTTCTTGATGTGGCAGTCGCGCCATGCTTTCTGTCGTTCCTTCTCAATGTGCTGATGAAACCCTGTGACAAAGCGGTATTCCTCTAGCTGTAACAACTGAGCTAGGCATTCTTATAATTCTCCTTCATCATCCATCCTAGTCACTGTCGCGATACACAAAATTGGAATAATGTATTCCATTGGCATGACTGCCTCCTGCCCATACACAAACTTAAATGGTGTCTGCCCTGTCAACCTTTTGCATGTAGTGCGATAAGCCCATAAGATTGCTGGAATATTCAAATCCCAATTGTTAGCACTATTTTTGAGCTAAGTAGTTGGAAGGGTAGATTAGTGAAAGAAAGAAGAAAGTCTAAGAATTTTCCATGTCATATTTCCTTAAAAGGTGTTGATGGTGTTCTTGCATGTTATAAGGGGTTGGTTTGTTGTTTTGAAGTTCAAAATTGTTAAAAAATCCCAAAATTCTAACTCCAAAAATATATCTGAAACAAGGAAAATTTTCTCAAGGATATGCAGGGACAAGGATGAACGACTTAGATGTACAGTGTAGAAGATCAAAGGTCGTAAATAATTTCCACCAAGGAAAAATCGGGAGTGGAAAAGCGGAGAAGGACAAATTTTGGTTATAAAGTTGGTGTATCCACTTTCCACTATTTTGCAGAAAGGAAAAGTCGGGAGAAGAAAAGTGGAAAAGGCAAGTTTTGGTTGAATTTTTTTTGGTAAACTAGAGTTCTGCTTTCCGCAGTCTAAGATTAGACGGTCAAGGATGAATCCGCTGGGATAAATCAACGAATCGAAAAGGAGCAGGAAGGAAGGGACAAAAAAGGTAAAATTTGGTTATGAAAAGTGGGAAGTTCGCTTTCCATTTTCATCAACCCGTAGGTTTCAATGACTCTCATCCATTCACGCATCTCCGATGAGATCCGGTGTGCACACAAATTGCTGAGACAACTTGCACACTCAAAGTCGGAGAGGGCTTGCACAATGGGGAACACACCTAAATGATGTGTCCCCCCCCATTGGATATCGCTCTCAGAGATTGGAGGTACGAAAGTCACATTTACAGAGTGTGATGATTTATAAGGCTAATTAGCTTGATCTCATATCGACGACTTGGAGAGTGTCTTCCTAAGATCGATGGTGTAGAAAAGGGAAACATCTACATGAGGTAAGGAGATTTCTCGATCGATAAGATATGGTATGCCCAATAGGTTTGGATGACATAGATATTAGAGGATCTTGGATCTATGGTCAAAATTGATTTTGAAATGGGAATAAGCAAGAATTTTATCAGGCGAGCAGATTGCAAAATCTGGTAAAGGCTGCATTGTTCTACAGATAAATTGAAGATTTAAATATACAAACCAACGAATATTTTGAAGATAGATGAAAGGAAGAAATAATTTTGTACTTAATTTTGGGAAATTAGTTAGTTAATAAGTTTAGTTTATTTCAAAAAATAGTTAGAAGCAAATAAATGTGTTTGACACATATACAGGAAGTTGTGCCTATTTTTAGAATTAGTTATTCAGCTCATGGAGTGATATTTTGTATTTAAACAAGTTTTTGTAATAGAACAAGGGTTGGAACTTGAGATATTTTTTTTATGTTCTGTGTGACCTATCTTTAATAAAATTACAGAGCGGAATGCAGGCCTTTTGCTACAAAGTTTCCTGTTACTTCCTTTCTTATGTGCATGTTTTTCTTGTTAAACTTGCCATTATGTGTTCTTTCATATCTAAAATGAGTGTGTAATACTTTCACAATTCATAAATGTTTATGCTCTTTCTATTATTTCAAATTTGATATCCACAAATCCTTTTAAATAAAGTTAATGCAGAATTCATCTTTTTGGTGCTCTGTATTGATGGGCTGTCATTATTTCTTCTCTATCACCAGACAAATAATTTTTTGACTGTGACCAAAGTTTTATCTTGCCTTTGCAAAATATTTCCATGCCAGCATTTCTGTGATTCAATTTTTTTTTTGTGACTCCATAGCCCAATGTATGCTTTCCTTGTTTCAACCAAAAACACAATCTAAATTTTTATTTTTATTTATACATCTGGCCTTGTTAAAACAAAATTAGTGAGATATCCCTCTCTCGAAAGAAATAAGCCAACTTTCTTTCTTAAAGTGGTTCTATTGTTACCTTGGGATTTACCTTCTACAATCTGGGTACATTCTGAGTGATAACAAATTGGTGCCATTGCTAAGGAACGAAAGTGCAAATCATCCCTGGGAGAGATGACAAAGATTCCAAGAAGAAAGTATTTCTACGGGAAAACAAAAAATTATGCAGTTGAAAAAGGTTGTACATTTGCCCCAGTGACTGCACATTCATTCTAAGAAAGATTTCAGAAGGCATCCTGGATTCCAGGAGGTCACATACATGAGATAACCCTAATATTGAAATATTACAAAGTGTGGATAATCCAGAAATATTGTTTAGAAGTAGGGGTATAGAAAAAATAAATATTTCTCAGTTTGGTGCATCATCTTCTCAAGAATTCCATAGCATTCAAGATTTTGGGTGGGAAACAAATTTTGAAAGGTCCTTGTTGAGATCTAAATCTAAATCTGATTTTAAGGAAACATAATTAATCCCAATAGGTTAGAGTCATATCTGCTTTATTCTCTTTGGAAAAACTTTCAAAACCCTGTGAAAACTGAAGAAATAAACCCCGTTGTTCAAAATTTCAGCCTTATATCCTACCAACTGTTCAAAATCCTCTATCTTTTCAAGCTCCTCCTTTTTTACCAAATCCACCTAGAGGAATGGTGGCTATGTTTGCTCTTGGATTTACCTGTTATATTGCATGACCTTCCCCAAAATTATGCCCAAAGAATTTCCTTGTATGATGGAGATGGTAATTTCACAACAAGACAACATGCTGACAGATTTGATGATTTTATTGATTTGGAGGAGGTTGATGATGATGATATTAAGATAAGGTTGTTTGCACAAAGTTTTTCAGGAGAGGAAAATAAGTGGTTTAGATATTTACCTGCTAGATCCCTTGCCACATTTGAAGCTTTCCAAACTTCATTCTTGGAAAGATGGGATGATAAGAAAAGTCCATTACAAGTGCTTTCTCAATATAATAATATTAAGAAAGGAATTTTTGAATCTGTTAATGAATTTTCAAGTCGATTTATTAGGGTGTATAACTCTATTTGTGCTGATATCAAACCCCTTGTAGGAGCTGCAAAACTCCATTATGCTGATGCCTTTGACAATGATTTTGCATTATTATTGAGAGAGAGAAAGTCAGTTATTCTTCCTGTTATGTTTAAAGATGCTTTAGAAGTGGAGGCTAATATGATGGCAAGTGGAAAAATAAAGCAGAAAGTAGAAACAAATAAAAGGAAAGTAAGAGAAGAAAATGTACCTTCTACTTCTGTTGCCTCCTCCTGATTCTAAATTTGAAATGATGATGAAGGAAATGGAGAGATTGATGGATATGTTGACTGTAGATAATAGACCATTGAACAAAGAGCATAATGAAAATAAAATCAGAAACCCAAACTTCAGAAGGCCAAATCCTTCCCCACCTTCACAAAATAGACAGAGAGATACGAGGAATCCTAGAAATCCAGATTATCAACAAATAAGGCCACCTTTTCTTGAGAAATATGTTGGAGATGAAGAAGAGGCCAATCCCGTTGAAGATCAAATTCAAAATTTTGGTGACTTGGATTCTGAAATATACCTCACAGAGGAAGAGCATAACATGTTTGCTTAGTAAGATGACAATAATGATTTTGAGGAGGACTCAGAGCAGTACCAAAGAGGATATTTACATTCCATAGATGATGTACAGAGAAAGATTAAATCTAGGAATAGAGATTTTACTGTAAATAAAGAAAGGTTTAATTGAAATCAACTTTCTAGTAGTCAACATAACACATAAAAGAAAAATGAAAAAAAAGGAACCTATTGTGTATAAAGAATTTGAAAAAAAAACAAAAAAAACAAAATAAGTGAAACAAACAACACTAGTGGATGTAGAAAAAGTTGCTTCAACTTTTAATTTGCAAACATAACTTTCAAAGCTGAAAATTTCCATTCCTTTCAATGGATTGTTGAGAAACAGTGAATACATATACACAATAATAGATATGGTTAGGAGATAGGGAGAATTTCAACAAGATATCCTAGAAGTGACTGATGATGCTCCTACCATAGTCTTTGGGTCAAAAATTGAATATATGGATAATGATGAGGTCCCTCCTTTCTATCTGATTTTAAATGTATATGATATGATTGTGCACAATGCTATATTAGATTCTGGTGCCTCTCATAATTTAATTCCTAAGGGGGTTGTAGAAAGTTTGGGACTGGAAGTTACTAGACCGTATAAATATTTGTATTCCTTTGATTCTAGGAGGGTGAGGTGTCTTGGATTGATCAAGGATATGGTGGTAACTTTGAATAAAATTCCATCTAAGGCTGTGGTAATGGATGTTGTTGTAGCAGAAATTCCTCCTAAATTTGGTGTATTGTTGTCAAGGGCTTGGACTTCTAAATTGAAAGGAAGTTTACAAATGGATATGTCTTATGCTACTATTCCTGTGGTTGGTGGCAACAAAAGGTTGTACAGTGAGAAGATATCAACTTTTGTAGTTAGCAGTCAATAGAAGACAGATAATTATCATATACATGATGTTGATACAGATTTAGGATCTTCAATTTTCTTTAATGCTGATTCTCCCTATGATCATGAAATTCTTGCACAAATTGAATCTAAAGAAGACGAAGAGTTTGCAAAAAGACAAGAGGCTTTAGAGAAAAAACAGAAAGAAGAAGGACTTTGGACCATGTATTTTGATGGATCTGTGGACAAGATTGGTGTTGGTGCAGGTGCATATATTATTTCTCCTATCAAGGATTTTTAAGCTTTGTCATACAAATTAACTTTTGAATGTACCCATAATGTGGCAGAGTATGAATCTTTATTACTAGGACTGAATGCTTTAAAATATTTGTGAGAAAAGAGGGTACACGTTTTGGGATATTCACAACTTGTAATAAACCAGGAGAATGACAACTATCAGCCCAAACATCCCAGGATGAGGGCTTATAGGAATGAGGTATGGGATATGTTTGGTAACTATTTTAGAGAGCACACTATTAGAGTAATTCCTAGGTATGAAAACACGGTAGCTGATTCTTTGGCTGTTGCTGCTGGTAAATTTAAAACTCCTACTGTTGGTTAGAGAAAGTATAAAGTTGATATTGTAAATATACCTTCCATACCAGACAAGTCCAATACTGGAAATTATTTGAGGATGATATGCAGATAAAAATATTTTTAGATTTTTCTGGTGAATTTGTAAATACTCAAATTGACAATAAAAATGATAATTTTGAGAACTTCCAAGATGCTGAACCAAGTGAAGATGAAGAAGATGGAAACAAAAGGTTGAAAAAAAAACTAGGGGGAAAGGATGTGATTCAATTAAAGATCAATTTCATATCAAGAGGTCTGATTCCCTTAGAGAAACTTTTTGACCAGAATGATGTTGCAAAAGATCCAAAAGTGCAGCCTACTGATAATGTTGTCGAAGACAAAAACATAGGGACTGAAGAAACTCCACAGATTGTAAAATAGTCAAAGAGTTTGCTTGTCAAAGAAAAAGAAGAGTATACCAATCCGATGAAAAAGTACACTGATGTGTTTTCCTAGAGTTATGAGGAGCTCAAAGAGTATGATACTTTTATCATACAACATACCGTTCCAATAAAACCTGGTGAAAAACCTTTCAAACAGAAATTGAGAAGAATAAATCCAATGTTGTTGCATGTTATTGAGAAAGAAATTAAAAAATTATTCAATTCTAAGATCACAGTGACTCTGAGATTTTCCAAATGGGTTGCTAATTTGGTGCCTATCATAAAAAGGAACGGTGAAATTAGGCTTTGTGTATATTTCAGAAATCTAAACAAAGTCTCATTAAAGGAAAACTATCTATTGCCGAAGATGGATCACATTCTATATAAGTTGGTGGGATCTGAAAGGATTTCAACTATGGATGTTTTTTCAGGATACAATCAAATCAAAGTGCTACCTAAAGACCAATAAAAGACTGCATTTGCCACACCATGGGGTACTTTCATGTATGCAAAAATGCCTTTTTGCTTAATGAATGCAAGAGCCACTTTCCAACATGCCATGGACATTGATTTTGCGGAGGAAAAGGATAAATTTGTGGTTGTCTACCTGGATGAAATTACTATATATTCAAGATCTGAGAGGGAAAACATGAAGCATTTGGAGAAAGTTTTTCTAAAGTGAAGGAAGTATGGCATATCATTGAATCCTATAAAATCAAATTTTGCATTGGAGGAAGGGAAATTGTGAGGGTACATCATTTCAAAAGATGGTATAAAAATAGATCCAAACATATTCAGTGCAATTTTTAAGGTTGAGGAACCAAGGATTAAAAAAGAGGTACAGTCATTCATTGGGCATGTAAAATTTTTGAGGAGGTTTATTCCTAGTTTTGCTGAAATATTAATGAATATCACTAATGTGCTGAAAAAAGACAATGAGATAAAGTGGGCAGTAGATGCAAGAAAATATTTTAGATAAATTAAACAAGCTATCACAGAAGCACCAGTTCTAGTAAGCCCAAATTTTAGTAAGGATTTCCTAATATTTTGTTATGCTTCAAAACATACTATTGCTAGAGTTCTGTTATAGAAGAATGATCAGAATGTTGAACAACCCATAGCTTTCTTCAACAAGGTGTTAAGGGATGGATAATTAAAATATGATATTATGGAAAAGAAAGAATATGCTCTGGTAAAGTCTTTGAAAGATTTTAGAGTTTATGTTATTCATTCACATATCATTGCTTATGTTCCTAGTAATGTGGTGAAGGGCATTCTCACACAGCCAGATCCAGAGGGAAAGAGAGCAAAATGGATTGTTGTGTTACTAGGGTATGACATTGAAATTAAGCCCACTAAATTGATTAAAGGAAAAGGACTTGCAAAGATGATGCTAGATTCAAATTGTGAATCCTTACAGATGAATTTTTTTATCTAACCATTCAAATCAGCTTGACACAGGGGTACATCTATTGTCTGAATTTTCTAGTCTCCATGGTATTCTAATATTTTTAATGTTCTGCAAAATTTACAAGCTCCTACAGGGTTAAGAAAAATAAGGGAAAGATCTGTGAAGCTGAAATCTGCTAAGTTTTGTATTATGAATCAATACCTCTATTGGAAGGATCCTGGTGGTGTTTTGTTCAATTTCCTTTAGGAGAATGAAGCTAAGAAAAATATGAAGGAATTTCACAAAGGAGATTGGGAACCATTCATGGAAGGTGACAACAAACAAAATTTTGAAAGCTGGTTTTTACTAGCCTTCAATGTTTTCATATGTTTACAAGGAGACTACTACATGTCACCAATGCCATATCTTTGATGGTGAGAGGAAATTGGTTCCACTCCCTCTCAATACAATATCAATAGAAGCAACTTTCTAGCAGTGGGGATTGGATTTTATTGGGGAAATAAATCCAAATTATTTAGGACATCATAGATGGATCTTAACATCGACATTCTATTTCACCAAGTGGATCGAAGCAATACCTACAAGAAGGGCCACAAATGCAGTGATTATAAATTTCCTTGAAGAAAATATTTTGGCTATATTTGGTTGTCCCAGAAGGATTGTGACAGACAATGCAACTGCTTTTAAGTCCAAAAAGATGATAAATTTTTGTCACAATTATCATATCAGTATTAATCATTCTACTGCATACTATCCACAGGGTAATGGTCTGGCTGAATATTCAAACAAAAACATGGTGATAATTATTAAGAAGTGTTGGAGGATAATAAGAGGGATTGGCATAAAAAGATGAAATATGCTTTGTGGGCTGATAGAATCAACACAAAGAGAGCAATTGGGATGTCACCATTCCAATTAGTATATGGAGCTGAGGTACTTTTCCAGCATCTTTGGGTGTACCAGTCATAAAATTATTGCAGGAACAACAATATGAACCAAATCATGTGCAAAGGAGAATAAACCAAATCATAGAACTGAATGAGTTGAGAGACAAAGCTTATGATAAAGTGCAAATACATCAAGAGAAAATGAAGAATATTTTTGACAGGAAAGTCAAGGAAGAACAATTCCTGATAAATGATTTGGTTTTAAAGTGGGATGCTCCTAGAGAAGACAAACATGGTAAATTTGATCACATGTGGGTAGGTCCTTATATTATTGCAGCTTACAGAGGTGAGAATTATTTTATTATGCAGAATCAGGATGGGTCTCAATTGAAACTTGAGGTCCAGTCAATGGAAGGTTCCTCAAACATTACTTGTCCTGAGGGGAGGAGGTAATTTTTGTATCACAGTTGTATATATTTATTTATTTTTCAAACAATATAGATGGTGAGCTGAAGGATTTGAATCCCACAGAGAAGGCCCTAAGATATGGAGGGTTAACCATGTTTTTTTAATTTTATAGTTTTCTTTTTACGAAAACAGAAAAAAAGAAGAGAAATAAAAGTGTGAAAGGAGTGGGAGCAGCCTAATGGATCTGGCACTGATCTACGGGGTTCTTTGTTGCCTCATAGGGAGGATAACATCCCCAATTGGAGCTAGTTGTTAGCACTATTTTTGAGCTAAGTAGTTGGAAGGGGTAGATTAGTGAAAGAAAGAAGAAACTATGAGAATTTTCCATGTCATATAGCCTTGAAAGGTGTTGATGGTTTTCTTGCATGTTATAAGGGGTTGGTTTGTTGTTTTGAAGTTCAAAATTGTTAAAAAATACCAAAATTATAACTCCAAAAATATATCCGAAACAAGGAAAAATTGCTCAAGGATATGTAGTGGTAGGAATGAATGACTTAGATGTATAGTGCAGAAGATCAAAGGTTGGAAATCATTTTTGCCAAGGAAAAATCGGAAGTGAAAAAGCGGAGAAGGAAAAATTTTGGTTATAAAGTTGGTGTATTCACTTTCCACTATTTTGCAGAAAGGAAAAGTCAGGAGCGGAAAAGAAGAAAAGGAAAGTTTCAGTTGTGAAAAATTTGGTAAACCCGAGTTCCACTTTCTGCAGTTCGAGATCCGACGGCCAAAGATGAATCTGCTGGGATAAATCAACGGATCGGAAAGGAGCAAGAAGGCGGGGGTGGAAAAGGTAAAATTTGGTTATGAAAAGTCGAAATTCTTCTTTTTGTTTTTTGCAGCCCACAGTTTCAACGGCTCTCGTCCATTCACGCATCTACGATGAGATCTGACAGTGTGCACACAAATCGCTAAGACAAATTTTACACTCAAAGTCGGAGAGGCCCTGTAGGATGGGGATATCACGCTCGAAGATTGGAGGTATGAAAGTCACATTTATAGAGTGTGATGGTTTATAAGGCTAATAATATTGATCTCATATCAACGGCTTGAAGAGTGTCTGCCTAAGATTGACGGTGCGAAAAAGGGAAACATGTGCACGAGGTAAGTAGATTTCTCGATTGACAAGATCTGGTAGGATCGGTTGGTTTGGACGGCAGAGATCTTGGTGGGTATTAGATCTATGGTCAAAATTGATTTCGTAATGGGAATAAGTAGGAATTTTATCGGGATAGCGTATTTCCAAATATGGTAAAGGTTGCATTGTTCAATGGATAAATTAAAGATTTAAATCTACAACCAGTGAATATTTTGAAGACAGATGAAAGGAAGAAACCATTTTGTACTTCGTTTTGGGAAATTATTTAGTTAATAAGTTTAGTTTATTTCAAAAAAAATTTAGAAGAAAATAAATGTGTTTGACACACATATATAGGTAGTTGTACCTATTTTTAGAATCAATATATTATTCAGCTCATGGAATGATATTTTGTATTTAAACAAGTTTTTGTAATAGAACAAGGGTTGGAACTTGAGAGATTTTGTGTTATGTACTATGTGACCTATCTTTTATAAAATTACAGAGTCGAATGTTGGCCTTTTTCTACAAATATTCCTATGTATTTCATAGTTATAGTATGTTACTTCCTTTCTTATGTGCATGTTTTTCCTGTTAAACTTGCCATTATGTGTTCTTTCATATCTGGAATGAGTGTGTAATAGTTTCATAATTCATACATGTTTATGCTCTGGCTATTATTTCAGATATCCACAAATACTTTCAACTAAAGTTAATGCATAATTCATCTTTTTGGTGCTCTGTATTGATGAACTATCATTATTTCTTCTCTATCACTAGACAAACAAAATTTTGACTGTGACCGAATTATTATCTTTCCTTTGCAGAATATTTCCATGCAAATAGTTTTGTGATTCAAAAAAAAAATTGTGACTCCATAGCCCAATGTATGCTTGCCTTGTTTCAACCACAAGCACAATCTAAATTTTTATTTTTATTTATACATCTGGCCTTGTTAAAACAAAATCAGTGAGAGATCCCTCTCTAGAAAGAAAGAAGCCAACTTTCTTTCTTAAAGTGGTTCTGCTGTTACCTTGGGATTTACCTTCTACAACCTGGGTACATTTTGAGTGATAACACCAATCATCACCGTTTGCGTTGCAGAACTTTGTGAGTGCATGCACTAACACCTTATTGAATGCTTTAACCCTCCCATTAGCATGCAGATGATAGGGGGTACTCTTCTTGTGCTGTATCTGAAATTCCTCTATCATCGCACTGATGGTGTGATTGATGAAGTGACTCCCATAATTGCTCATCAATATCTTTAGACAACCAAAACGAGTGACAACATTGTCAAACAGAAACCTTTCTACTGTCGTAGTGGTGCAATCTGCAACTAGTGCGGCTTTTGCGCACCTTGTCAAATAATCTGTCACTGTGATGATATATCACGCACTGGTTCTCTTTCTTGGTGGATTGATCGGTCCTATAAATACACTACCCATTTATCAAATGGCTGCAGTGTCGCCTGAGGTACTAATGGCATCTCATCCCTCCATGATGGCTTCCCAGTGCTTTGACAAATATCGCAAGTCCGCGCATAGTCTGTCAAATCCCCATTGAGAGTTGGAAACCATAGTACCACATGGAGTACCTTCCTGGAAATAGCGTGAAATCCGTAGTGTCCACCTACAACTCCTACATGTGCTTCTTCTAAGACCCTTTCCTATTCATCCAGTAGGACACATCACCGTAAGATCTTATCAGGTCCCATCTTATAGAGTTCTCCAGCAATCAACTAAAAATCCACGACTCAGACAACCAAATGCTTCTTCTGATTTGTAGTGATCCCTTATGGTGTTGTTCCTGTCACCAAAAACTAAACTATTTTCTCATAGTAATCGTCAACCATTCCAACTATGAATAGTTGCGCATCTGGTAACCCATCTTCAATGTTCATCAGTTCTTCACCTGTCTCAATTCATGACAAATGGTCAGGTCCTACATTCAAGCGACCTGTCTTCAAAATTATCTCAAAATCAAACTCTTGGAAGAGGAGTAGCCAACGGCATATCTTCCCCACCAACACAAGATTATTCACCAGGTATTTCAATGCAGAGTGATCAATGAATGTCTTGAAATGACCTCCCAACAGATAGTGTTGAAACTTATGCAATGCATAGACCATAGCCAACCCTTCTCTCTCCTTTGTGGTAAAAACATTTCTCCATAGATGATAGCTTCCGACTAGAAAAAACAATCGGGTGATCAATATACCCTTCGCTTGGTTGCGTCAACACTACTCCAAGTGCGATTGATGACGCATCAACATGAACATGGAATCCTTTCTACAATATGGAAAAACCAATATTGGTGTTGTAGCCATCTTCATCTCTAATGTGTCAAAACTTCCTTGACACTCGTGAATCCATTCAAACTGCACATTCTTCTTCAAAAACTTTTCCATAGGTGCTAAGATCATGACATATCCTCTGATGAACTTGCAATAATATCTCATATGGCCTAATTTCACTCTAATTTTATTCACATTCATGGGTGGTGGCAAGTTAAGAATCATCACAATCTTAGCCAGATCGACCAACAAGACTTCCTTGCAGACAATATGCTCTAGAAACATCCCGAAAGACACACAAAATATGCACTTCTTCAAATTCAATGCGGTCTGATGTTGTTGAAACTGCTCCAACATCAGTCATAGATTTGTGAGATGATATTTTACCATTCCATAAACCATCCAATCTTCCATGTATATTACCGCCAAAAACTTATGTATAAAACCTTGAACGCTGCAACTACGATCCTAGAGAATATCATAGGTACATTCTTTAGTCCAAATGGCATCACAGTGTAATGATAACATCCCCATTCAGTCACAAATGCTGTCTTATGCCGATCCTCTTTCATAATATTGATTTGATGATATCCAGAAAAGACATTCGTGAACGAATAGATTCCTTGACCACCCACTCCTTACAACACTTTGTCTGTGAACGATGTCGGAAACAGATCATGGAGGAATGCGTCATTTAGCTTTCTGAGATCAACATAGATTCGAACCCCATTTGTCTTCTTATCTTGCACCACCATGGGACTGATCCAATCTAATTCTTCAACTGCTCTATGATCCCAACATCCATCATTTTATCGATCTCAACCTTTACTCTCTCCTTATATCGCAGATTCAAGCAATACGGGCGCTGCTTCACAGGATTCACATCGGGATTCAGTAGTATTTTATTCTCTCCTAAATCTCCTATATCCCCTTCATTTCAGAAAAATTCATTGAAAAAAAGTCTTGAAACTCATTCCAGATCAGTGATCTTTGCCATGGTTTCTTCATCCCAGTAGTCTCCAATATTCGCAAATTTTGGTTCCTCCTCTCTCCCAATGTTGACCATTTGAATATTCAATGGATGGTGAACATTTCATTAGAGGAAATTTCAACTCAAAATGGGCCTCCTTAGGAAAATTAATAAAATAATAGTTAAAATAATAAAATAATATTTATTAATTTTGGAGGAAGAAAAGAAAAAACTACTTTTTTGTTCGTATTTTCGACATATCTCCCTGTGTTTTTACTCAAATTTCGATCAGAAGAGCTCGTTGGATGTGAAATTAAATTCTGCATCCAACGAGTACCCACTTGGCATACTTTTGGCTGGCCCTGCTACCCCAAAAATAAGAAATACCAGAAAAATTTGATGATGACATCATCATCACATTTTTTCAGGTATTTCTTGTTTTTGGGGTAGCAAGGGCAGCCAAAAGTATGCCGAGTGGGTACTCGTTGGATGCAAAATTTAATTCCACATCCAATGAGCCCTCCTGATTGAAATTTGAGTAAAAACACAGGGATATATGTTGAAAATACAAATAGAAAAAGTAGTTTGTTTTATGATACCTATCCCCAAATTTATATTAAAAATTTGTTTTAGAGGTGCTCCCTTTTTGAATTTTAAATCATTTTGATTGGATAATACATGATGACATGGAGTTTCTATTTTTTTTGAAGGCCCATTTTAAATTGAAATTTCCTCTAATGTCTGTCAGCATCTCTAGTGCCGTGATATCTCAAATTTCTTCATATTCTAGAATATTGATGTTCCTTGGGTCATCTTCATCCTCAGGCCCTCATGTCACATTGTAGCACTCCATCATTGACTGCATATGCGACTGGAAGTACCTTCAAAACAACATCGTAGATCTGTTGTAGTGCACTATGAATCACTGGATCAACATCCACAAGACTGAAAGTGTGACTAAAATAGTTTGACAACTCTTCCCATGTTGTTTCTCTCTGTGAAGCTCGACTGACACATACCACTGTCGTGAAATTTCATCAAATGTGTGCACGGAGGAAAGTTCCCACTCATCCTTTGCTCATGACAACCACATGGTATGGCATGCAATCAAATGGTCACTAGGATCATTCCACCGATCATACCTCTCCGCTTGGTATTGTTTAGTTTCACCAAAGCAAATTTCCATCAACTTGCAACACAGAGACCAACCATTGATCGACTTCTTATCTGTTTCCCACCACCGTGTTGGAGTAGAATTCAATGTTTAATCCAATGCTAACAACCTCTATGGTTCTAACACCCTATCTTCAAAATCAACCATAAATTCAGGTAAATCAGGAAATCCCTCATAGGTCGGTAACTCAATAATCTATTTTGTGGCTCATCGTAGTGAATGAGTAATTATGCCACAATTCCGAATCGATACCTCATGCATATGATTCTGCCAATTCTCCAAGGCATCATCAGGATCCAAGGATGTAGATCTAGAGATCCTCCAACCCATCTCTCCATTGACAGTAGGGTGGATATAGGCTTTCGAGATGTTATACGCATGATCCCATCCCCCTACAACTTCTTCCTTGACTGGTTCAACATACCTTCTTCCTTCATTTGGATCCATCGGGGCTATGTCTCTGATATTTATTGAAATTCATAAAGTGCTTCTTGAAATTGATCACTGCCAAGCTATCGTTATCCCATCCAATCCCTAGCAGTGCGGGATACGAGCTTCCATCATCACCAATCTCGATAACATCAAAGTCCACATAAGTCCTCATTCCTTCAAATTCCACTACTGGACGTGGTACTCGCCCAATCGGTGTCACTTTTTCTTGGTTAGACAATAATAGTTGTACAGGGGACCAAACCAGCTATGGTTTCCCCATATTTTCCCATGTCTACTTTGTTAGAATGTTGACATCTGAGCCTAGATATAGGATAACTAAATCTACCTTGTAACCCCTAATATGGATATTCATTCTCAATTCTTTTCCAGTTTTCTTCTTGTGGAGGGATCTCACAACAGACTCCCTCCTCCCTTTTCTGGTCGATGCAACAGGCTCACAATCTCAGCGAGTCCATCAGGATCTTTTTCCAGCAACACACAACATTCAAAGAAGTTTTTCAAGGTACCATGCTGCTGCGATGGTCCTGCTACTAAATTTGAATCAAACATAGGTGGAATTTCATAAAAAAGAAAATTACCAAGATATCTTCTTATTGTGTCACATGCTTCAAAGAACATATCCCTCTCAGTGTTGACATCAAATTACACCTTTTTCTTTCGAGCGAACCAACATCAATAGCTTGAAATCTGGGTTTTGTTAAGATCTTTGCAACCATTGGTCCTTAGTTATGGTTTGGTGGTGGATTCCATGGTTGTTTCATGTTTTTATTTGTATTCTGGTTCTGCAGCTTTGGAGCGTTCCTTTCTTGCCACTTCGTGATCCGTTGCGGACATTCTTGAATTGTGTGATCCACAATGAAACAATAAGTACATTGTGCTTGTAGGTTCAGACAATCTCTCTGATAATTCCCCAATACTATGCAATTATAACATTGCATAGGTTCACGACCTCATCCACCTCCTCGACCAAAACCTCCACCTCGTCCTCCTCAGAATCCTCCGCGTAATCCTCCTTGTTGCTGATATTGTGGTTGATTGAACTGCTATTGTTGAGGGGGATTCATATTTGGTTGCACATACTACGGTTGAGTATACTGTACTTGAGTATACTATGATTGATGCAAAGCATACTAGATCTGATTGTACTGTGGCGGTGACAGGACAAACTAAAGTTGTGGAAAAAACTGCGGTTGTGGTACAAACTGTGGCTGCAGTTGTGGCTGTACCACCTGCGGTGGCTGCTGCGATGGCAGTCTCTCCACGGATCGATGGTCTTCTCCCTTCATGTAATATGCATCCATCGTCCTCTCCTGGAGAAAATCATATGCTCGACAGTCCTTGTCTTCATGCCCAACAAATTGGCAAAATGTGCAATATAAATTTGTTGGCTTCGATACCATCTTTTGCATAAACACACAATATTCATGTGGATGTCCATGTACTTGAAAGACGTGACAAAATGACATGCCACCATGACTCAAAGGATTTGGATCTCCTAACAACATATAATTTTGGAAATATAGGCACTGATCTTTTTTATGTACCTCTATATGACATCAAGTACACCATATTTCTTCGCGATGATCTCTTCCCTTCTTGATATCTTGCAATTGGATTGTTAGGTTTGCAAGTTTTGTTTGAATCTAATTCATACCAACACCAGTATTTCCAACCGGTGAAGCTTCCTGCTTCATCATGATCTCTAGAGCCTCACTCTGTGTCGCAATCTTTTGCTGCATCAAGGGAATCCTAATATGAAATACTAATGTTGCGATGAACCACTCCTTGTGTTGTACGTCACTCATTCCAAAACTAAATTTCACCATCATCATCTTGAATCTCTGATCAAAATCCCAGATAGATTCATTTGGATATTACTTGATCTCCTTTAACTCTGTTATATATTGCACCTCAGACTTAGGATTTTTGAACTCTTCGATCAATCCAGTCCTAATATATTCCAGGGTATTAGCTAGAGTCCCCATAGGAACTTGCACAAAATTCATGTACCAGTGCAGTATGTGACCTCAAACGGTTGTTGCCAACTGGCCCTTCTTGACATCATCATCCCGAGCCTGCTTTAGAGTCCAAACAGCTTCGTGCAGAAACCATTATTGTTCGGTATCCTTGGTCCCATTCCCATGAAACATAGGTAACTTTACATCATTTCCCACCATCCTGGGCCTTCTACCTACGTTCGCTGATCCACTACTATTAGAGTGTTGATGAAACATCGGAGAATTCGATGTTGAGCTCATATTTCTTCTTGAGTGCGGCGCAGTGCACAGAGGTGTGGGTATGTTGTTGCTTGGGGTTGGTCTTTCCTCAGGCTCGGGCATAGCCTAGTCGTCTCCTTAATTACTATATGGTTACTTCGTCCCTTCTAATATTCTTTCGTATCCTCTTGTCTCGGTCCCATAAAGACTCTCCTCAGTCCTTTGTCTCTTCTCTTGCCAAAACGTTACTCCACTTCATAGAAGACCACTTCCTTCCTCATCTTCCCTCACAGTATTGTTGTAACTTCCATCTATCTATCCCATATCATTCGATCCAACCCTCATCTCCACGGTACCCGCAACTTCCGCACACCAGAGATCTACTCATCGGAGTTCATTTTCAATATGCCTTTTTCATAGATGAGCATGTTAATCAATAATTGCAAAGATAACATAAACCTACCTCATGGTCCTTTGAAAAACTCCCTTTTCATGTCACTGTAAGACTTGATTGTGCCGACTGTGAACTGAGTGATGTATCCTTCCAATATGTTGTCAAGCCAAACTTCGAAAAACCTTGACGCTCTATTATCTACCTCCTACAACTGCTGGATCAGTTCTGGGGTCCAAAAAGTGGGTTCACCTCTTTGGAAATTCATCTTCTGATAGGTCAACTACGCCAACCACTCATACAAGATGATCGAAAACTTAGATAAGAATTATTCGTGGAGATCCAAATACAAGTACCTTCCTAGCCACTGTTATGTCGTCAATCCAGGATTCTGATTCTCCTCTGTTGCAAATTCTCGAGCCTTCTATTTGAACCAATCTTGAATCTATGGTATTGTCAGATTCCACAACATATACTCCTTCTACATGCACTACGGTCCTGGAAACAAAACCATTTTATTGACATAGATCCATCGACAGGGGTTCACTCTCGTTTGACACCCTTAACTCAAGGATCTCCCTGAGCACCGACCCAGACAGGTTTTACCCTATCCAACAACACCTACGGAGTAGATAAGGTCTCACTCGATATGTTCAAGGGAGAACTGTTGGGACCTCGTTTCCATAGTAACAAGGAGGGTTTGCGCATCTACTGTTCAACTATTGCAACATTACTTCATAGATCCAAGGATTGGTTTATTATCGCAGATCCATACCATCAATTATCAGATCCTATTAACACATTCAGATCGCAGCAAGATAATTACTTATAAACAGATCAACCATCATAGCATGATTTAAAACATAAAAACATTGCATCATTCAGAAAGAGGATCATACTGCGGTGTCAATTTATCACATTGCAGCGAAAACACGACAATCGAAAAATATAAGACATAATGTTTCCATCAAAACTTCATCATGTCATATTGCTTCTGCATCAAAACAAAGGTTCTCAAGACAATTCCACATTTGGGACAAAATAGGAAAACAATATTTCGCATAAAATAGATTGATCATATTTCATACCATTGCACAAGGCAAGATCATTACAATGCAAGTCTCCAACTATGATCTAATTCCAAAAAGGGTTTTTTTCAACATTACAATCCTATATCTATTTATAGGCTTGCATCTTTACAAAATGGTCCACTTAGATCAACTTCCTAACTACTTGGACCAAAAACTACAAAAGAATGACCATAAACTACAACATATGACCAAAAATTACAAAATATGACCAATCTACCTTGCATGCCATCTTTCACCTTGCGCACCATATTTCGCCTTGTGCACCATCTTTGACCTTGCATATTGTTATAACTAGATCTTGTTCTTAGTTTATCTGTTCTTTTTGTCCTAATTTTAAATCGTTGGTTTAAAATGATTTTATATTTTATGTTGATTTTAAGAACTTTTGACAATCAGTAATTTTTGTTGGATTTAATGCTTTTAATGGTTGAATTATTTCATTAATTTAGTTTTAAGGTTTGTCTTTTGGGCTTATTAGTTAACATGTATATCTTTAAGCTTTCAAAAACTTATAATAAAAGTTTATTCCAAGTTTTCTTTATAATCTAACCCTCATTTTTGAGTCCTTTGTCAAATATTTTCATGAGGAGATTCCTGTAGTAGCTCTGTTTTTCCTGTTTTTGTCATTATCATTGGGAGAATATTACAAGGTGATGGAAATGAATTATGGAAAAAAATATGTTTTTTTCCACAACAGACTCATTCACAAAAACCTCTCTCCATTTTGCAACAACTGTTATTGTTTGAGAGATTCAAATTCATCTTTGTGGCCTATTTTTCAGGGTTTGAATTATTTAATAATTTCCTATTATAGTAACAAATTTCCAGCACATATTTCGATCAATTGAAGAGGAATTTTTAAAACCCAAGAGAGGTTTTTTTTCATAACAGATTCATTAAAATAAACCTTTCTCAATTTTTGTACAAGTGTCCTGGATCGATATATATGAAGGCGTCTTTGAGACCCAATTTTTCATAAATTCGCCAAATTTCCCCAAATCCGATTTGCTATTTTTGGGTTAATTGTCTTTAAAGATTTTGAGTTATCATGTAACTAATTGATGTAACTGTTTCAAATTTTGACCTAGAAGGTAGTTATGGAACTACTTTACCTTTTTAATGATAAAAGGAAGACAAATATACGATTTTGTGGTTGGATTTTTTAGTCAAGGAGAGGCTTTTGGAGCTTTGATTTCTCAAGCTAGCATTTATAACGCTTATGTAAGTGGATGACTGTTATTGATTATATATAAAATGATAAGCCATTTTACCTGTCATGCTTATTCATTTCTGATCTGGTTGATTTCTCAGTCTACAATTTCATTTTTTGTTTAAAGGTTTATTCATGTAAATGCTTGTAGCCTGTGGGTGGAATTAGTATTTCTTGTGTAATGTTTATGGATTATTGGGATGTGTTTGATCCATATTTTATCCAACTTGCATGATTCAGTTCTGTATTAGCTTGTGGATGTTTATTTCCTCCTTGCTGATGAAGTTTTTAAAACCAAAACCCTAAAAACCAATTTTATTCTATTTCATTTTGAGATTGTGTTAGCTTGTTCTTGTGGTAGTCTAGGTTAAATTTCTAGCACTAACACACATCATCCTCAGTACTGCACAACTAATCTTCCTTAAAAGTTCCCGCCAACAGGTCCCCAACACAATCTTGTGGCTCGCCCTTGAGCTACGTTAGCTGGAAATAGTGTAATCGCTGATCTTAATCTTGAAGTCCTCATATTGCTGGGTGACTTCTTTGACTTGCTATTTTACCTTATCAAAAATTTCTATGCATTCTGTAGCCTCGTGCTCTAGTGGATGCTCAAAAATATTCACATTCACATCTCTTCAGCCATCCTGTACTTATTGAAGCACAGTAACCACTTTCAGTGATAACTGTGCACCAATGTCCTGAAACTCTTTGAGTTTCATTGTCCTCCTCTGCTGACGTTTCAATGCCTTTGTGACTCGTTGCTAAAATTCCATTAGTTTCATTTCTTTTGTTACCTGAATAACTAGAGGCATCGCTCTGAGCGATGTCCTCAATGTATCCAGTTGTCCCTATGCTTCCCTCAGTTGTGTTTTGAGCTGCTTTAATTGTTCATCCTGGATTACACTGGCCCAAAATTGTGTAGTCGCATCCGTAACTAGTTTAGCTTCTTTCTCCATTTCTTCAAGCTACTTCACCAAGTCTTCAATGATGCTCTTGCGTTCTGCAGGCTTCTCTGGTAGTGTGCCTGGGTTCAGCAGTGCATTTAATTCTTTAATTTCATGCTTGAAGGTTGTGATCACCTCACCGAGATTCTGCACTTTTATTTCTACATTCATGTCTTCTGTGATCTCCATAACTTCCTAACAGGCGACAAAAATGCCTTTTCTATCCATGCTCCGTCGTTCCACAACCACGTATTCTCTACAGTCAACCTGTCCTGCTCCTTCTTTAATTATTCAATCCTTTTGTTCACAACTAATTCTCTTTCCTACAACTTCAACAGATGGTTGCCGACGATCTGCTCTCGATCAACCAGTTCTTGTGCAACCAACTTCTGCAATTGCACCAGTGTGTGCATCGATAACTCTTTAAAATCCAGTGCAATGGTTTCAAACTGCTACAAGGATGTGTCAACATCCTCGCTCTATGTTTCAACTGCCCGTGGTGGAATATATACTATTTTGGACCACTTCCTCGTACTAATCTCAGCCATCCTCGACACCATATTTGTTTCCGGTACTCTTTCCATTTTGAATTGACTAAAGAAGTGATTTGAGTCTTTACCTCTATAAATCCCTCTGTTGATTTTTTCTTTAGCTGCGCTTCTCTTGCACTTGTCACCGATGTAATTTATGCAACAATGCGGTCTACTTGTGCATTTTCCTTTGGCACTGTGATGCTGGCTTCTCCATGCTCTTTCCTTCTCTTCATGTGTGTTTCCTCATATTGCCTTTCTACTCCCGAATATGTTGGGGTCCTCGATGATTCCTCTCTCTACTCTCGATCACTGTCATGCGTCGATGCTTGATCCACTGGTGCATTAGCTGGAGGACCCGCCTCATTGTCTGATACCTCCTTCGAACTCACCGATGATTTCTAGTCCGTAGGCCACTTGGTGACTATATCATCCAGCTCATACTAGGTTAGCTTATATTGTGTCACTAACCATTTTCACTCAGGGTGCCGTCGCACTTGCACAAGTATTGCATGTGTACTAATGGCGAATCTTATGACTCATCGATACTTCGCTACTACTTCCTCTTTGAGTCATGAAACCTTCACAGCTACAACCTGCAATGCCTCCCAATACAACCAAAACTGTATGGCATAGTCCTTAAACTTGTCCTACTCACTCAAATGCCAGAGGTTCTAGTACCTCACGCCCTTGCAAACTATGGCGACTGCAACATCCATTCCTTGGTAGTTTGCAGGCTCCATCCATGCGACTAACACAATCAATATAAAAATCCAACTATATGTGAATGCATGCTTCCCCTCTTGCACAATCATGGCATCCTCCATTAACTGGTTCAACAAAAAGAGTGACCGGTTCATTTGTACAGTTGCAATGTACAACTCAACACATGCAATCACTCTCAAACTGCATTGGTTAGGCCTATTCTTCCACACCACCTTGTTGGAAAGAATCTTGGCTGCAATACACACATCCTGCTTGTTGATACTATCCACAACATATGAATGCTTTTTGTGCTCTAAGTAAAACTTATTTCTGAGCTTGGTGGCCAAATTCTTGTTGTTATCCTAGTTACAAAAGTACTACGATGGGTCGGGCCCCTGAATGGGAAACCCCGTGATCTATAATATAAATTCTAAGGTGACTGGCACCGGTCGATCCAGCCACAGGTAGCCTCCATGGAAACATGCCAACAATTTCTTGGCGCATGCATTAGTCTCCATCAATCGACAAAAATGGGGCATGTGAATGAGGCCTAGAAGCCCCAATCATTGTAACCCCATCGTCGACTCATGCAGAGTGTGCACCGTTGGATCACTCTCCTGTCCCATCCTTTCCTCAAAGGGATTTGTGTTACACTCAATGAATGCCAACATATCATGGCACTCATATTTCATTTTGACCAAGAAGGGAACAATTTTGAATATGCATTTCATGCTCCTCGGTATCGCTAGAATATTCATGGGGTACCTCTGGTTCTTCGTGGGATTCCGCTCCATGGAACCAGGTTTGCACGGGGGAACAAAACCAAGGATATCCGCTGTGGTCACCTAGGATATTTCCTAGAGGCCTCAACTGCCTCTACATCTAATCTAGTTGAACTTCTCATGCTTCTCTTCTTCTGTGTTGGAGAGTTGGGCCAATTGGCTCCCATCGTATTCCTTGTGAGGGGTGACGATCCCACCAACATACTAGCTAATTCTTCCTCAATTGGGACACTGATGACGGGTGAATCCCAAGCACTCCCACTTGAAATTTCTTATGGAGCTACACGCTGCATTAGTCACAAGTGCTTAGCAAACTAACAACGATACTCTTCACTCTTATTGAGTTCTGCACCTCAATCTATCTCAACCTGCATCTCAACTATGCAACTTAAACTTGCTCAAATATGCTCTTCAACCACAATTCTACAACTCAATGGTAACTTCAAATTACAGCCCATCAATTCTTATAGCATGGGATTGACCATATGAAATATTTCTCAATCATTTCAACCAAATACGCCATTCATCACCCAAATATGTCGCTGATCTTCCCAATCTAACAGTCGGATCCGACATTAATGTGTGTTATAGCGGATTTCACTACTCTAGGTGAATCACACTTTGTATGGCCTTCCCCTGTCCCTCTGCAGACTCCTTAGACCCTATGGACCACTTTTTGTCCTTTGATGTTTCCTTGATCATCCCTAAAAACATATGAAAAATGATATATGCGACTTTTAAACCTATAAGTGCGTATATACGTGGGTTTGACCACTAAAACCGCGTACATTGGGATGTGTGCATAATCCAAATCCTTTTGGAGTTTTCCTTGACATGGATCCGACTCATTTGACTCCTGGCCTTCCCTATGCCTTGAGATCACTCGAATTCGACCTTTCATTATCCCTTTGAAAAGCTATATAAGGAATCCCTTGGTACATTGAAGGCATACGAGAGAATTGAGAGCAAAGAAACTATAGTCCATTGTTGGTGGCACTTATTCTTGAGTCTGCATCCCTTTGTCCCTTGGAGCACTAGTGTGTTCTTCCCAAGATTGCCTTTTTATTGTGAGCTTGCTATCGAGAGATGGAGGATTGAAGTGGTGGAGGCCCAAGTGGGGGATTCAGTTTCTCCAGTTCGCAGACGTGCTGTCAGAGGTTGTATCTTGTAATATCTGATTTATATTAATAGAAATATCTTTTCCTATCCAATAATGTGTGTTTGAATGAATATTTTATCCATGGGATTATGTCAAATGCTTGTACATTATTGATTATATATGCTAGAATAGATCTAACACCATGATATATAGAATTCTTGTATTGTTTACTTGTTGTTGAGGAAGTAACAGATCAATTCAAGCTGAAGATTGGAAAGCTCAACGGGGATCTACTTCAACCATCCGAAATAAGGTACGGGTTCTGATCCTTTAGTGTTAGACATTTAATTTCTATTGCATATTGTAAAGGATTGATTTCTGGAGTCAAGCTGTCTGTTGTGGTACCCCAAGCCATAGGAATTTCTCTCCATAACAATGTGTGAGTCGTCCAATAACTCTGTCGGATAACTGGTTTAACTACTCCAATTACTACCAATTTGACTCTATCGCGTCCCTATAGATGTCAAGACATTCCTCCCTAACTGTGACCTCTACAAATCTACTTGTGTGTCTACCTACTCCTAGTGAGCCAACCTACTCATTACTACCTCATGCAAAAACAATTATTTTTTTTCCAGTCTGCGCAATGTATTAAGCATCACGTTGCACCGGTCCCATCCTATAGGAATTCAACTGGCTTCCATTCACTAACTTAGGCAACATCACACCACTAAGCTATTACAATTGTACCGCACCTCCCTCGACAATGAATTTGATAACATAAGGACCCAACCAATGCATTTTCAACTTACCTAGACATTGGGTGAACTTACTGTCATATAGCAGCACCATGTATCCCTGTTGAAAGTGATTGTTCTTGATGTTGCGGTTAGGCCATGCTTTCTGTCAGTCCTTATCAATGCATTGACAAAACCCTATGACAAAGCAGTCTTCCTCCAGATGCACCAATTGAGCTAGGTGTTCTTCTAATGCTCCTTCATCATCCATCCCAGTCACTGATGCGATGCGCAAACATGGAACAATGTATTCCATTGGGATGACTTCCTCCTGCCCATACACCAACTTAAATGGTGTCTTCCCTGTCAACCTTTTGCATGTAGTGCAATAAACCCATATGACTGTTGGAATATTCAAATCCCAATCATTGCGGTTTGTGTTGCAGACCTTTGTTAGCGCATGCTCCAACACCTTATTGAATGCTTCAACCATATGATTAGTTTGTGGATGATAAGGGGTACTCTTCCTGTGTTGTATCTGGAATTTATCTGTTAGTGCACTGATGGTGCAATTAATGAAGTGACTCCCTTGATCGATCATCAATAAATTTGGACAACCAAAATGAGTGACAATATTTTCCAACAGAAACCTTGCTTTCGTCGTCACGGTGCAATCTGCAACTGGTGCGGATTTCACCCACCTAGTTAAATAATCCATCGTTGTGATGATATATCGCGCACCGGTTCTCTTTCCTGGTGGGTTGATTGGTCCCACAAATTCCACTGCCCATTTATCAAATGGTTGTAGCGTCACCTGAGGTACTAATGGCATCTTATCCGTCCATGATGGCTTCCCATTTCTTTGAAAAGCATCGCAAGTACACACATAGTCTATCGCATCCCAATTGAGAGTTGGCCACCATAGTCCCGCACAGAGTACATTCCTAGAAGTAGTGCAAGGCTCCATAGTGTCCACCTGCAACTCCTGCATATGCTTCTGCTAATACCCTTTCCTGTTCATGCGGTAGGACACATCGCCGTAAGATATCGTCAAGTACCATCTTACAGATTTCTCTAGCAATCAACTTAAAATATGTGGCTCAAACAACCAAATGCTTCTTTTGACTTGTAGTGAACCCTTCTGGTGTTGTTCCTATTGCCAAAAACTAAACTATTTTCTCATAGTAATCGTTAACCATTCCAACTCTGAATAGTTGCATATACGGTAACCCATATTCAATGTTTGTCAGTTTTTCACCTGTCTTAATTCATGAAAAATAGTCAGGTCCTACATTTAAGTGACTTGGCTTCACAATTATCTCTAAGTCAAACTCTTGGAAGAGGATTAGCCAATGACATATCTTCCCCCCAAACACATGCTTATTCACTAGGTATTTCAACGTAGAGTGATCAATGAACGTCTTGAAATGAACTCCCAACAGATAGTGTCAAAACTTATGCAATGCGTAGACCATAGCCAACCCTTCTCTCTCTGCTGTAGTATAATTTTTCTATGTAGATGAAATATTCCCATTGGAAAAATCAATCAGGTGATCAATATCCCCTTCGACTGGTTGCACCAACACTACTCCCATTGCGATCGATGACGCATCAACATAAACATGGAATTCCTTTGTCCAATTTGGAAAAACCAATATTGGTGCTATAGCCATCTTCGTCTTTAATGTGTCAAAACTTCCCTGAAACTCGTGACTCCATTCAAACTGCACATCCTTCTTCAACAATTTTTCCATAGGTGCCATGATCACAGCAGATGCTCTGATGAACTTGCGATAATATCCCATATGGCCTAATGTTTCTCTAAGTTACTTCACATTTGTGGGTGGTGACAAGTTAAGAATCAACGCAATCTTATCCAGATCGCCCAACAAGCCTTCCTTGCAGACGATGTGCCCTAGGAAGATCCCGAAAGGCGCACAAAATATGCACTTCTTTGAATTCAACATGATCTGATGCTGTCGACACTGCTCCAACATCAGTCACAGATTTGTGAGATGATCTTTTACCATTCCATAAACCGTCCAATCATTCATGTATACCATGAAAAACATATTTATAAAATACTTGAACACTGCAACTATGATCCTAGAGAATATCACAGGTGCATTCTTTAGTCCAAATGGCATCACCGTGTACTAATAGCATCCCCATTCAATTAGAAACGTTGTCTTATGCTGATCCTATTTTGGAATCTTGATATGATGATATCCAGAAAAGCCATCCGTGAATGAATAGATTTCTTGACTGCCCACTCCTTCCAACACTTCGTCAGTGAACGATGTCGAAAACAAATTATGAAGGCATGCGTCATTTATCTTTCTGAGATCAACACAGATTCAATCCTTTCCTATCTTTTTTATCTTGCACCACCATGGGACTGATCCACTCTTTCTTCTTCAAGTTGTTCTATGATCCTAGCGTCCAACATTCTATCGAGCTCAACCTTTACTCTCTCCTTATATCGTAGATTCAGGTGATACAAGCACTGCTTCACAGGCTTCGCATCGGGATTCAATGGGATTTTCATCTCTCCTAAATCTCCTAATATCCCCTTCATTTTAGAAAACTTCATTAGAAACAAGTCTTGAAAATCATGCAACAGATCAGTGATCTTCGCCATGGTTTCTTCATCCAAGTAGTCTCCAAATTTCAAAAATTTTGGTTCCTCCTCTGTCCCACTGACCTTTTGAATCTTGAATGGCTAGTGAAATTTGTCTGTCGGCATCTCTAGTGCCGTGATATCCCAACTTCTTTAATATTTTGGAATATTGATGTTCCTTGGTTCATCTTCATCCTCAGGCCTTCTTTTCACATTGTAGAACTCCATCATTGACTGCATCATTGGCGCTTCATGTGGGTCCACAGCATATTCGACTGGAACTACCTTCAAAACAACATTGCGGATGCGTTGTAGCGCACTATGAATCACTAGATCAAAATACGCAAAACTGAACGTGTGACTGAAATAGATTGACAACTCTTCCCATGCTGTTATCTCTCTGTGATGCTCAAATGGAACATACCACTATCGTGACATTTCATTGAACATGTGCAAAAAGGAATGTACCCACTCATCCTTTGGTCGCAAAACCCACATGGTATGACATGCAATCAAATGGTTGTTAGGACTGTTCTGCCCATCATACCTCTTCGCTTGGTATTGTTTTGTTTCACCAAAGAGAAATTCCATCAACCCGCGACATAGAAACCACCCATTGATTGAATTCTTATGTGTCTCCCACCACCGCGCTGGAGTAGCCTTCAATGCTTCATCCAATGCTAACAACCTATGTGGTTCTGACACCCTATCATCAAAATCGACCAGAAATTTAGGTAAATTAGGAAATCCCTCATATGTCGGTAACTCAACAATATCTGTTGCGACTCATCATGGCGACTGAGTAATTATGCCACACTTCCAAATCGATACCTCATGCATCTGATTCTACTAAATCTCCAAGGAATCATCCCGAGGATGCAGAGCTAGAGCTTCACCAACCCAATTCTTTGTCGACAGTAGAATGGATATAGTCTTCCGAGATGTTGTATGCATGATCCAATCCCCCTACAAATTCTTCCTTAACTAATTCAGCATACCTTCTTCCTTCATTTGGATCCATCAGGGCTATGAATCTGATATCACGGTCCTTGAAAGTCATCACGTGCTTCTTGAAATTGATCACCGCTAGGCTGTCGTTAGCCCATCCAATCCCCAGCAGTGTGAAATATGAGCTTCCATCATCAACAATATCAATAACATCAAACTCTATGTAAGTCCTCATTCCTTCAACTTCCAATTCTATACACGGTACTCGTCGAATCAGTGTCACTCTGGCTTGGTTGGCCATTCGCAATTGTACAGGGGACCAAACCGGCTGTGGTTTCCCCATCTCTTCCCATGTCTGCTTCGTCGGAATGTTGACATTTGGGCCTAGATCTAGGATTACTGAATCTACCTCGTAATCCCCAATCTGGATATTCATTCTCATTTCTTTTCTAGTTTTCTTCTTGTGGAGGGAGTCCACAATAGACTCCCTCCGTCCCTTCTCTGGACGATGCAACAAGCTTGCAATATCGGTGAGCACATCAGGATATTTTTCCAGCAACATACAACATTCAAATAAGTTTTGCAAGGTACCATGCTGCCGCGATGTTCCTGCTACCAAATTTGAATAAAACATAGGTGGCATTTCATTAAAAGTGCAACTTACCCAAATCTCTTCTTACTGCATCACGTGCTTCAAAGAACATATCCCTCTCAGTGTTGATGTAACACCCTGGTTTTGACCCCGTTGCATTAGATGTATATGATGTACATATTGTAAATAATCATGGTGTGGAGCTAAAGGACAAGGCCCCACCATCGATTGGTTATGCTATGTTTCAGATTGAAATTGTCACCGATGGTATATTGGGGGGCATGCGGCATACACATCAAGTTTTGTCATCATGTAAATATGCATCTTTAATTAAAATGAACTTCGACCAGCTACATTCGCAGCAACTAAATTGAGAAGGGGCATGGTTTTCAAAAGGATAAGGGTGGGGGATGTCAAACCTTGGGCAATGGGGGAAAAATCCATGTGTCACCTTCCCTTGTCTTACCCAACCACCACCATTAAAAAATGCTGTTGTTAGCTAGTGCAGTTATGGCTGGGAGTGGAGTGTGGTAGGACTGTCAGTCCTTGCCCACACGCACACTCCACCAGCATGGTTGACCTCACAATGGCAAGAAAAACCACTGCCATCACTCCAGCGGATTCTCCACTCTCTCCACGACGGTGCTGAAACACTCACGCACTTCCGACTACTACGCATCCTCTCTAGTGTCTATTCATCCACACGCGTAGGCAGAGCTGTTCATCGTCATGCAGGGACCATTTTCTGTTCATTTATGCTCATGCATGGGCACATTTCCTTTTTGGTCTCATGCATCCAGGAGAGAGGAT
Organism: Pseudotsuga menziesii; assembly: GCA_001517045.1. Classification (NCBI taxonomy): domain Eukaryota; kingdom Viridiplantae; phylum Streptophyta; class Pinopsida; order Pinales; family Pinaceae; genus Pseudotsuga; species Pseudotsuga menziesii. Next base: position 412,456 of record LPNX010000524.1, on the reverse strand, counting down.
CCTCCTCCACTGTCATTCACATTTTCCACAGCGAGGATTTGGGTGTGTTCTTGACCTGCTTTTGGAATTGGGCATAAATCTTCTCTCACGCACTGGGATTCTGCATTGTTGCCACTCACACAACAAGCTGGGGGGGGGGTTTCTATCACTATCACCCATGATTTTTCCTATGGAGAACCATTTTACGCTCAGGGACTCTGTGTAAGTTTTCCTCATTGATTTGTGGCTCGTGCATATGTTTTTCCCTCTGTATTTTGGGGTTTGGTGCAAGTTTCTCTCACGCACAGGCTGGGAGACTGTATTTCTTCCCCAGTGTGGTATGGGTAAGTTTTCCCAGTGACTTTGTTGTCCAGGATGGACTATTTTTCCCCATGTTGTGATTGTGTTTACTGTTATGTTTTGGGACTGTTTTAATTCACTGGGGAGTCCTTTTGGCCACGATAGGGTCAAGAACGACTCGGGAGTCATTTTTCCTGTTTAAGCTGTAACTGTTGATTGATTGCATGCGTGCAATGGTTGGTATTTGGAATGTGTTGGGATTAGGGATGGGGGCTTGGTTTCCTTGATAAACCTAGTGTGTTTGGAAACCACACAAACAGAGCTAGAGGGCTAGCTTTCTTCTCCACAACCCCTGAATAGCACTGGAAGGGAATGCAGGGCTTGAGGGACTATGTAGCAGAGAAGGGACTAATTCCTTGTGTTGGGTGTGTGTGGGTGTCTTAGAAGCCAGGTTAGTTCTGGTGTAGGTGTTCTTGGCTCTGTAATGAGCTCACCAGCTTAGCATTTAGCCTTTCCCATCTCCTTGATGGCCTGATAAACCTGACCATGTTGGCTTGGCTGTCTTGTTGATGGCCTGATAAACCCAACTGTGTTGGCTTGGCTGTGTTTTTGTATCCTTGGCTATGTGTAAGCCTGCTTGTTCCTTATTCCTTTGAGAATCATGCCCAACTTGGGGGTGGCAGCATTGCTAAGAGATTAAGGAGCACGCTGGCCTATGGTTGGGTGGAACGTTGCAGCGACGTAGCTGGTTGTGGAACGAGTTCTTATAAGATAAGTAACCTTGTCTATTTTAATTCTGCAATCCTATTTACTGTTAATGATTATGGTGAACATGTTGAATGAATACTTGTATGAATGTAAGTTGCTTCCGCTGTGTATGATAAATGATCATGTATGCATGTTCTAGTCCAAAGCATTTTATTTCAGCATTTCAGCAATTTTATGAATGCACATGTTCATGGGGCTGGTTTCCCGGATGGTTAACACCATGGTAGCATCCTATTCGCTGATCGGAGGGTCGGGGACAAGCCCCCTTGACCCCCGTTGTCCCCCTCAGACAAACGTTCTTTGATGAAGAAAATATTGTGTTTGGGCAAATTTGTTATTTTATGATTTTTCCATGAGAAGGTAAATAATTCTGATTTCTATCAATGTATGCATCTAACAATTGTGTTACTAACATGTTTGCAAAATCATAGTCACCTTCAAGGGAAGTATTCCAGTTAGTGCAGTTTGGTAAGTAAGTGGTGGTTCAGTTATGAGAACCCATGACGGATATGATGCTTGGGATTCCTATGAGCGTGCGCGAGATTCCATGGGATAAAATGTCTGTAATGTAAATGATGACATAGAGTCTAATGGAAGGAGATTCCAAAAGACACCGTCAGATGTTGCAACCACCATGAGAAGCTTGATCAAAGCCCAAGAAGAGTAGCATCAGTTGAATGCTGCTATGTTGCAGAGTTTGACATACTTACAAAGAAAGATAAACTCTGGATGAGGTACAACAAGACCAGAAGGTAGTAAGAGCAGTACTAGGAGAAGGAGAAGGACTTCTAGTGGATCATCTGATTCTGAAGAATCTAGCGGGGATTCAAGTTCTTCTTCTCATAAAAGAAAAATAAAGAGACACCATAGGGATCACTCTTGGGATGAATTTAAGAAAGCTAAACCTCCTACATTTGATGGTGAGGTAAAGACTGGACAAGAGGCTAAAGCTTGGATTCTTGGGATAAAGAAGTACTTTCAAGTGCATGATTATTCAGGAAACATGAAGGCAAGAGTTGCCGTATTCAATCTGAATGGAAGAGCATCCATTTGGTGGGAACACTTCAAGCAAGTAAAGAGGATAATTGAAAGGAGACTTAAGTGGAAACAGTTTAAGAAGTATTTCAAGTAGAAATACCTCTCTGACAGGTATTATGATGACAAGATTAAGGAGTTCCATGAGATGAGATTGGGACAACGGACCATGGAAGAATATGCAAATAAGTTTTTGGAGCTGTTGAGGTATGTCCAGTACATCAGAGATGAAAAAGTGAAGGTCCAACATTTTCTGAGTGGATTACCTCAGTCTTACAAAGATAGAATTGAGTTTTATGAACCTAGAACTCTTGAAGAAGCAATAAGGAAGGCTAAGTATTGCTATGAGCAAAGTAAAGGTAAGTCAGATTACCATAAGGCATGGAAGGACAAGAAGAATGAGAAGTTTGACCAAAGAAACAAAGGTTTCAAACCTTCTAACTTCAGGAATCAGCAGAAGCAACCATCTCAAGCTATGAGTAAGCCAGTTGGAGTGATAGGAGAAAAGCCTAAGGATCCACAACAGAATAGAGGACCAATTCAATGTTGGAAATATGGAGGACACCACATGCACAAGAATTGTCCACTCAAGAATGATAGTCCAAGGCCAGCTTATAACATTCAAGAAGTAGAAACAGTGGGTCAAGTAGCAAGGGCAGTCCCTAGGATTTATGCAGTGCTGGAGGACCACTAGGCAGATCACCAGTCAACTGTGGTTGAAGTGGCAGGTAAGATTGTTGAGCAATCTATTTCTATTTTTATTGACCCTAGTTCTACGCACAGTTACATTACTCCTAGAGTAGTGGAGATTTGTGCTTTTGAGAAAGTAAAGCATAGGAAGTCTTGGTTAGTCCAGCTAGCCACTAGAACTAAGAGAAAAGGTCAGTGAAGTGGTAGAGAAATGTCCATTGGTCATGAATGGATTGGTCACTTGTGTAGATCTGAATGTTCTACCGCTTGGTTCCTATGATGTTCTCATTGGAATGGATTGGTTGGAAGCTCATAGAGTGAAGCTTTATTGTTACAATAAGACTTTCGAATGCATGAATGAAGAAGGGAACCTAGTAGTTGTGAAAGGTATTCCAAAGGTGATTTCAGTATGGCATGTTTCAACAATGCAGTTAAAGAAGTTCTGTAGGAAGGGTTTCCAGTTGTATGCAGCTCATATTTTGGAGACATCAGGAGATGAAACTCCTAGGTTGGAGGACTATCAGGTGTTATAGGAGTTTAGGGACGTGTTTCCTGATGAGATTCCAGGGCTTCCTCCAAAGTGGGACATTTATTTCACTATTGAACTTGTGCCAGGAGCAGCACCAGTGTCTAAGGCACCCTACAGGATGAGTACACCAGAGATGCTAGAATTGAAGATGCAACTGCAAGAGTTGTTGGAAAATAAGTATATCCAGCCGAGTGTGTCTCCTTGGGGAGCACCAGTTCTATTTGTAAAGAAGAAAGATGGTACACTTAGGTTATGTATTGATTACAGATAGCTGAACAAGGTTACTGTGAAGAATAAATATCCTTTGCCTAGGATTGATGACCTCTTTGATCAAATGAGACGAGCAAGGGTATTTTCCAATATTGACTTGAGGTCTGGTTATCATCAGGTGAGAATCAAGGATGAAGACATTCATAAGACACCCTTCAGAACAAGGTATGGGTATTATGAGTTTGTAGTGGTACCATTTGGCCTCACAAATGCACTAGCTACATTTATGTGCCTTATGAATAGTGTATTCAATAGATATTTGGACAAGTTTGTTCTTGTTTTCCTTGATGATATTCTTGTTTATTCTAAGAATGAGGAAGAACATGAAGAGCATTTGAGATTGACATTGAAATTTCTCAGGGAGCACCAATTGTATGCAAAATTGAGCAAGTGTGACTTCTACAGAGACAAAATTTAGTACTTGGGTCACATTATCTCAGAGGAGGGTATATCTATGGACCCTGAAAAGATTGAATCCATTATGAATTGGCCTACTCCAAGAAATGTGACGGATGTAAGATCTTTTATGGGACTTGCAGGATACTACCGAAGGTTCATTGAGGGATTATCCAAAGTTGCACATGCCATCACTTCTTTACAAAAGAAAGGGATGAAGCTCGAATGGACATCGAGGTGTGAAGAAAGCTTCCAGCAATTAAAGAATATTCTCACCAGTGACCCAGTATTAAAGGTTACAGATCCAGAGAAATATTTTGTTGTATGTACCGATGCATGTGGACAAGGGCTTGGAGGAGTCCTTATGCAGGACAACCACGTGATATGTTATGAGTCAAGAAAGTTGAAGGAGCATGAGAAGAACTATGCCACTCATGATCTAGAGCTTGCAACCATAGTACATGCTCTCAAGATGTGGAGGCATTACTTGATGGGTAGAATATTTGAGCTCAGAACAGACTATTGTGGTCTAAAGTATCTATTTGATCAGCCTACTTTGAATGCTAGGCAAGCAAGATGGCTGGAATTTTTATGTGAGTTTGATTTTAAAATCAAGCACATAAAAGGGAAAGAGAACAAGGTAGCTGATGCCCTCGGCAGGAAGGTGCGGGAAATGCATGTGGCATCTCTTAGTATTTTCCAATCAGATTTGAGGCAGCAGATTGTTAGTCATGCTGCTGAAGATGAATTGTATGAGCAGGTAAAAGACAAATTGCAACATCAAAGTCTTGAGAAGAGGTATGAGGGATATAAATTAGAAGAAGATGGAATTCTCACTTATCAAGGTAGAATTTATATTCCAGATGTAGCAGGTTTGAGGAGAGTTGTCATGGATGAAATCCATCAAGCTCTGTATTCCGGTCACCCAGGATACCAAAAGACCATTGCTACAGCTAGAAAGCAGTACTTTTGGATAAGAATGAAAAGGGATATGGCTGAGTACATTTTGAGGTGTATGAAATGTCAATAGGTAAAGGTTGAGCATCAACACCCTGGAGGTTTGTTGCAGCCCTTGCCAGTTCCAGAATGGAAATGGGAAATTATTTCCATGGATTTTATTACAAGATTGCCGATGACTTGGAGACAACATGATTCCATCATGGTTGTGGTAGACAGGTTGACAAAGGAAATGCATTTTATACTGGTTAAGTCTACGCATAAGACTGATGACATTTCAAAGATCTTCATCAAGGAGATATTCAAATTGCATGGATTGCCGAAGGCAATAGTCTCTGACAGAGATGTCAAGTTCACTTCCAACTTTTGGAAGGGGTTGTTTGCAGATTTGGGTACAAAGCTAAACTTCAGCACTGCATACCATCCTCAGACAAATGGTTAGATAGAGAGAGTTAATCAAGTGCTTGAAGATATGCTTCACATGTACGTAATGGACAAACCAACCAAGTGGGAAGATTACTTGCACTTGGTAGAGTTTTCTTATTACAATGGACAACAAGCATCCTTGGTGATGAGTCCGTATGAAGCTTTGTATGGAAGAAGGTGTAGGACACCTGTGACTTGGGATAATCCAGTGAACAGAGTTGTGCTTGGACCGGAATTGCTCAAGGAGATTTAGCAAGAGGTTGTAAAGATAAGACAAAATCTGAAAGTAACAAAGGACAGACAGAAAAGCTATGCAGATAAGCATAGGGTGAACATGGAGTTCAATGTTGGGGATCATGTTTACCTCAGAGTGAGGGCAAGGAAGAGTTCCTTGAAGCTTGGAAGTTGTGCCAAGTTGTCACCTAGATACTGTGGGCCATTTGAAGTGATTGAAAGAATAGGACTAGTTGCATATAGACTTGCATTGCCTGCTAGCACTAGGGCTCATAATGTTTTTAATGTTTCTTTGCTTAAGAGATATGTACATGATCCTAACCATGTGATAAATTGGGTTGTGATTCAGGTGGAACCTGAGGGAGAGTTCTGAATCGAGCCAATGCGCATCCTCGACAGGAAGGTCACAATGCTCCAGAACCGGGCCATAGGGCAGGTAAAGGTGCGATGGGAGCACTACAGACCTGAAGAGGATACATGGGAGCTGGAGGATGCCATGCGATTGGCACATCCATTTTTGTTCAATTCTGCAGAACACTGAGGCGATACCAGTGTAGCATTTTGTTCAAATTTTGTAAAGCACCGAGGACAGTGCTATTGAAGGGGGAGGGGAATGTAACACCCCAGTTTTGACCATGTTGCATTAGATGTATATGATGTACATATTGTAAATAATCATGGTACTGAGCTAAAGGCCAAGGCCCCACCATCGATTGGTTATGCTATGTTTCAGATTGAAATTGTCACCGATGGTATATCGGGGCATGCGGCATACAAATCAAGTTTTTTCATCATGTAAATATGCATCTTTAATTAAAATGAACCCCGACCAACTACATTCACAACAACTAAATTGAGAAGGGGCATGGTTTTCACAAGGATAAGGGTGGGGTATGTCAAACCTTGGGAAATGGGGGAAAAATCCATGTGTCACCTTCCCTTGTCTTACCCAACCACCACCATTAAAAACTGTTTCTGTTAGCTGGGACAGTTATGGCTGGGAGTGGAGTGTGGTAGGAATATTAGTCCTTGCCCATGCGCACACTTCACCAGCGTGGTTGACCTCATGATGGCAAGCAAAAACACCGCCATCACTCCAGCGGACACTCTAGTCTCTCCACGATGGTGCTGAAACACTCACGCACTTTTGACTACTACGCATCCTCTCCAGTGTCTGTTCATCCACATGCGTAGGCAGAGCTATTCATCCTCATGCAGGGACCATTGTCTGTTCATTTATTCTCACACACGGGCACATTTATTTTTTGGTCTCACGCATCTAGGAGAGAGGAGTCGCCTCCACTGTCATTCACATTTTCCACAGCGAGTATTCAGGTGTGGTCTCGACCCGCTTTTGGAATTGGCCATAAATATTCTCTCACGCACTCGGATTCTGCATTGTTTCCACTCACATAGCAAGTTGGGGGGGGGTTGTTTGGTCACTATCACCCACGAGTTTTCCTGTGGAGAACCATTTTACGCTCAGGGAATCTATGTAAGTTTTCCTCATTTATTTGTGGCTCATGCATATGTTTTTCCCTCTGTATTTTGGGGTCTGGTGCAAGTTTCTCTCACGCATAGGCTGGGAGACTGTATTTCTTCCCCAGTGTGGTCTGGGTAAGTTTTCCTAGTGACTTTGTTGTCCAGGATGGACTGTTTTTCCCCATGTTGTGATTGTGTTTACTGTTACATTTTGGGACTGTTGTAATTCACTGGGGAGTCATTTTGGCCAGGATAGGGACAAGAACGACTTAGGAATCATTTTTCTTGTTTAAGCTGTAATTGCTGATTGATTGCATTCGTGCAATGGTTGGTCTTTGGACTATGTTGGGAGCAGGGATGGGGGCTTGGTTTGCTTGATAAACCTGGTGTGTCTGGAAACCACACAGACAGAGCTAGAGGGATGGATTTCTTCTCCACAACCACTGAATAGCACTGAAAGGGAATGCAGGGCCTGAGGGACTGTGTAGCAGAGAAGGGACTGATTCCTTGTGTTGGGTGTGTGTGGGTGTCTTAGAAGCCAGGATAGTTCTAGTGTAGGTGTTCTTGGCTCCGTAATGAGCTCACCATCTTAGCATTTAGCCTTTCCCAGCTCCTTGATGGCCTGATAAACCTAACCATGTTGGCTTGGCTGTCTTGTTGATGGCCTGATAATCCCAACTGTGTTGGCTTGGCTGTGTTTTGTGTATCCTTGGATATGTGTAAGCTTGTTTGTTCCTTATTCCTTGGTGAATCATGCCCAGCTCGAGGGTGGAAGCATTGCTGAGAGATTAAGGAGCACGCTGGCCTATGATTGGGTGGAATAGTGCAGCGACGTAGCTGGTTGCGGAACAAGTTCTTATAAGATAAGTAACATTGTCTATTTTACTTCTGAAATCCTATTTACTATTAATGATTATGATGAACATGTTGAATGAATGCTTGTATGAATGTAAGTTTCTTCCGCTGTGTATGATAAATGATCATGTATGAATGTTCTAGTCCAAAGCATTTTATTTCAGCATTTCAACAATTTTATGAATGCATATGTTCATGGGGCTGGTTTCCCGGATGGTTAATGCCATGGTAGCGTCCTCTTCGTCGGTCGGAGGGTCGAGGACATTACAGTTGACATCAAATTACACCTTCCTCTTTCCATCCAACCAGACTTATGGAATCAAGCCATCATATCCTATCATCGCACCTCCATGATTAATAACAACAACATCAGCAGCCTCAACTTTGGGTTCTGCTAAGATCTTTGCAACTGTTGGTCCTTGGTTCTAGTTTGGTGGCAGATTCCCTGGATATCTCGCATTTTGATTTGTATTCTAGTTCTAGTTCTGCAGCGGTGGAGCCTTTCTTGCTTCCCACTTCACGATTAGTTTCAGATAGTATTCAACTGTGTGATCCACAATGATACAATAAGTACACTGCGTTTGTAGGTTTAGATAATCTCTCTTATAAGGCCCTAGTACTCTACAATTATAACATTGCACAGGTCCGCGACCTCGTCCTCTGTTGGCAGGTAGTTTTGGATATATTTAGTTGCGCAACATCCAGGATGATGCGCAAGATCAAAGTTGATGCGTAAGGTAGTTTGGTCATAGTTTGACCATATTTTGTATATTTTGGTCATTATTTTGTATTTTTTGGTCCAAGTAGTTAGGGAGTTAATCTACGTGGACCACTCTTGTAAAAGGTGAAAGCCTACAAATTTATCTAGGATTGTAAATGTTGAATCATATTTTATCTTTAATATTTGTATACTTTTGGAGAGATCATCTTGGTGTAATTGAAGAAACCTTGTGAAAATTGTTCTTTGTATTGATGTGAAGTAATATATGATGGGGATTTGATAGAAGCTTTGTGTCTTTTCGCTTCTTTCTATTTTTTGTTTTTCCTACAATGTGAATGTGGATGAATACTACAATATGATGCCGTTATCAGAATGATGCGATGCTTTTATGTTTTAAATCATGTTATGCTGGTAGATCTGTTTATGCATTGATTCTCCTGCTGTGATTTGAGTATGGTGATGTGATGTAATGAATGTTGATATGAATTGATGATAAATGAACGAATGCTTGATCTGTGAAGTAATGATGCAATAATTTAATAGTAAGTGCGCAACCCCTCCTTCTTACTATGGAAATATGGTTACGACAGTTCTCCCTTGAACATATCAGGTGAAACCTCATTTGCTCCGCAGGTGTTACTAGATAGGGTAAATCCTGTCTGGGCCAGTGCTCAGGGATATTGCTGTGTTAAGGGTATCGATAGAGAGTGAACCCTTGTCGACTGATATGTGTCAACAAATGGTTCCATTGACGAGACCGTAGTGCATGGAGAAGGAGGACATGCTGTGGCATTCGGCAAGACCAGAGATTTAAGATTAGTTTGACCAAAAGGATTGAGGTTTTTTTGCGGAGGAGAATCAAAACCCTAGATTGATGACAGAAAGTGGCTAGGAAGTTACCTATATTATGATCTACATGAATAATTTTTCTCTGAGTTTCCGATCATCTTTTATGAGTGGTTGGCACAGTTGACCTATCATAAGACAAATTTCGAAGGAGATGAACCCACTTGTTGGATCCCAGAGCTGATCCAACAACTGTAAGAGGTAGATAAAAGAGCATCAAGGGTTGTCAAATTTTGTCTTGAAAACATATTGGAAGGATACATCACTGAGTTTCCAGTCGACACAGTCAAATATTATAGCGACGTGGGGAGGGAGTTCTTTAAAGGAACAAGAGGTAGGTTTCTATTATCATTTCAACTCTCAATTAAGATGCTCATATGTGAAAAAGGATTATTGAAGATGAACTCCGACTAGTAAAGACCTAGTGTGTGGATGCTACGGGTACCGTGGAGATGAGAGTTGGATGGAATGATACTTGGTAGATGGATGGGAGTTACGACGAGATTGTGAGGGAAGCTAAGGAGGGAAGTGGTCTTCTGCAAAGTGGAGTAAGGTTTCGACAAGAGAAGAGGCAGAGGATAGGAGATATTCCTACTGTGACCGAGACAAGAGGCTATGAGAGAAGATCACAAGGGATGAAGCAACCCTACAATGAAGAAGGAGATGAATAGGCTACACACGAGCCCAAGGAAATACCAACCCAGAGAAACAACGTACCCACACCTCCGTGCACTTCTCCACACTCAGCAAGAAATACTAGCTCAACACCAATGTGTTCAACGTGTCAACAACACTCTTATAGTAGCGAATCAATGAACGTAGGAAGAATACCCAAGATGGTGGGTGATGAGGTAAAGTTACCTATGTTTCATGGGAACAAGACTGATGATCCTGAACAATACTAGTTCCTATGTGAAGAAGTTTGGGTTGTAAAGTAAGCTTAGGATGATGATGTTAATAAGGGTTAGTTGGCAACAACCTTTCTAGGTTGTGCACTAGATTGGTACATGAAGTTTACACAAGTTTCCATGGGGACTCCATTGAAGACTCTAGACAATATTAGAAAAGGATTGATCGAGGAATTTAGAAAGCCTGAATCCTAAGTGCAATATATCACAGGTTTAAAGGAGATCAAATAATATCCAAATGAGACTTTTTGGGATTTTGATCAGTGGTTCAAGACACTTATGGAGAAAGTTAGTTTTTGGGATGAGTGATGTACAACACAACAAGTGGTTCATTGCGGCATTGGTACCGCATATCAAGATTCCCTTGATGTAGAAAAATATTGCGACACAAAGCGAGGCTCTAGAGATTGCGATGAAGCTGGAAGATTCATCTGTTGGAAAAAATGGATTCGATATGAATCAGATTCAAACACAAATAGTTAACCTGACGATCTAGTTGCAGGATATCAAAAAAGGAAGAGAGCATCGTGAAGAAATGTGGTGTACTCGATGTCATGTAGAAGGACATCATAAGAATCAGTTCCCAGATTTTTGAAATTTCCTACTGTCGGGAGCTCCAAATACATTGAGTCATGTCGACATGCCATGGTTCTGCATTTTCCAAGTTCATGGACACTGACATGAATATTATGTGTTTATGCTGGAGATGGTCTCGAAACTGAGGAATTTGTATTGCACCTTTTTTCGATTTGTTTGGCATGAAGACAAGGATTGTCGAGCATATGATTTGCTCTAGTATAGGATGATGGATGCATATTATGTGAAGAGTGAAGACCATCGATCGATGAAGATACCATCACTGCAAAAACCACCATAGGTGGTACAACCACAGCCGCAGCTTGTATCGCAAATACAAACGTAGTTTGTGCCACAACCACAATTTGATCCATCACCGCCAAAGTACAATAAGATGCAGTATGATCCATAAACTTCATAGTATACTTAGCTGCAATATACCAAACCGTAGTACATTCAACAACAGTTGAATCCCCCAAAACAGTAGCTTAACCAATCGCATTATTGGGAGCAAGGAGGATTTTGTGGAGGAATTTGAGGAGGATGAGGTGGAGGTTTTGGTCAAGGAGGAGGATGAGGTCGTGGACCTATGAAATGCTATAATTTTGGAGTATTGGGACATTATCAAAGATATTTCCTGAACTTAGGTTGCGCACTGGATTGGTACATGAAGTTTACACAAGTTTCCATGGGGACTCCATTGAAGAATCTGGTCGAGATCAGAAAAGGATTGATCAAGGAATTCAGAAAGCCTAAATGCTAAGCGCAATATATCATAGATTTAAAGGAGATCAAATAATATCCAAAAGAGACTTTTTGGGATTTTGATTAGTGGTTCAAGACACTTATGGAGAAAGTCATTTTTTGGGATGAGTGATGTACAACACAACGAGTGGTTCATTGCGGCATTGGTACCACATATCAAGATGCCCTTGATGTAGAAAATATTGTGACACAGAGCGAGGCTCTGGAGATTGCGATGAAGTTGGAAGATTCATATATTGGCAAAAATGGATTCGATATGAATCAGATTCAAACAAAAATAGTTAACCTAATGATCTAGTTGTAGGATATCAAGAAAGGAAGAGAGAATCGCGAAGAAATATGGTGTACTCGATGTCATGTAGAAGGACATCATAAGAATCAGTTCTCAGAATTTTGAAATTACCTACTGTCGGGAGCTCCAAATACATTGAGTCATGTTGAAATGCCATGGTTTTGAGTCTGCCAAGTTCATGGACACTGACATGAATATTATGTGTTTATGTAGGAGATGGTCTCAAAATCGACGAATTTGTATTGCACCTTTTTTCGATCTGTTTGGCATGAAGACAAGGATTTTCGAGCATATGATTTGCTCTAGGATAGGATGATGGATGCATATTATGTGAAGGGTGAATATCATTGATCGATGAAGATACCATCATCGCAGCAGCCACCACAGGTGGTACAACCACAGTCGCAGCTTGTACCGCAAACACAAACACAGTTTCTGCCACAACCACAATTTGATCCATCATTGCCGCAGTACAATAAGATGTAGTATGATCCATAAAAATTGTAGTATACTTAGACAAAATATACCAAACCACAGTACATTCAACAACAGTTGAATCCCCCACAGTAACAACTTAACCAACCGCATTATTAGGAGCAAGGAGGATTTTGTGGAGGAATTTGAGAAGGATGAGGTGGAGGTTTTGGTCGAGGAGGAGGACGAGGTCGTGGACCTATGAAATGCTATAATTTTGGAGTATTAGGACATTATCAAAGATATTTCTTGAACTTACAAGTGCAATGTACTTATTGTATCACTACAGATCACACTATTGAGAATTATCCGTAATTGATCAAGAAGTGGAAAGAAAGGAACATTCTGTAGTTGTAGAACCAAAACCAAAACCAGAATCAAAATTAGAACTAAAATGCAAATCAGAATGTGAACCAACCAGTAGATCCACCACAAACCAGAAGCAAGGAACAACAATTGCGAAGATCTCAGTCTGCTGATGTTGCTGTAATTACTCGCGGAGGTGCGGCGATAGGGGATGATGGACCGATTCCACAAGTCCAATTGGATGGAAATAAGAAGTTGAAATTCAATGTTGACACTGAGAGGGACACATTCTTTAAAGCACATGATGCGATAAGAAGAGATCTAGGTAAGTTGTCTGTTTATGAAATGCCAGCTGTTTTTTGTTAAACTTTGGTAGCAGGACCATTGCGGAAGCATGGTACCTTGAAAAAATTATTTTAAATATGTTTGTCACTGGAAAAATACCCTAATGCACTTGCCGAGATTGTGAGTTTTCCGCATCAACCAGATAAAGGGCGGAGGGAGTCTGCTATGAAGTCCTTACATAAGAAGAAAACGGGAAAATATATGAGAATGAATATTTAGAATGGGGATTATGGGGTAGATTTAGTCATTCTGGATCTAGGCCTGGATATTAATATTGTGCAAAATAAATATGGTAGAAGATGGGGATCCCATAGTTAGTTTGGTCCCCTGTGCAGTTGCAACTGGATAACTAGGCTAGAGTGACACCAATTGGGCACGTTCCACATCTAGCAGTGGAAGTTGAAGGAATGAAGACTTACATGGAATTCGATGTGATTGAAGTTGTTGATGATGGAAGCTAATATCATGCACTGCTGGGGATTGGATGGGCCAATCACAGTTTGGTGATGATTAATTTCAATAAGTGCATGATGAACTTTGAGAACCGCGATATCAGAGTCATAGCTCTGTGGATCTAAATGAGGGAAGAAGGTATGTTGAACCAGTTAAGGAAGAAGTTGTAGGAGGATGGGATCATGCGTTGTTGGCTATCTGGGCAGACCTGGGTTTACTAATATACATATACCAACAATACCCCTAGCTCACTGGCCCTTTCGAAAACAGACCACAAAACGACCTGAAGTCTCACCCGAAGTGATCTTATGGGTTGGCCAAAGACTCAGGTGTCCTCAACCAGGTTCTGTAGCATCCTAGGGTCTCGCGGTTTCTCTTAGCTAGCGAGATCTCTCTGCGACGCACGATTCTCTCTTACTCGTGGGTTCTGACAGGGGAAGGAATCCTATGCATCATAGCTACTCGGACGATGCACATCTCTCCCTTCCGCTTAAACCACTCTCTGTGATATCTCACACCGCAGGTCCTCTGACGGTGCAATATCACCTACTGTCAATGCGATATCCTCTATAGTACGACCCACTATGACCCTCACGGTCCAAAGTCTATCTCACTGGGTGAAATGACTTGGCTAACTTTCAACAAGATAGTAAACACTCTGACTTGAACTTCCATAGTTCAACACGCTCTACCTCAACTATACTTAACTGAACGAATAAGTATACTAGAAACACTTTAACAGAATTACTTATTACTGTGTGAAACACGCACTGATAAAATCATATGCAGACGCTTGATACATGTAAATCCACCTTTAACCTTCAATAATGCTGTAACTGAATGAGGACATACAAACATTTACTAACTGAGATACAACATTCATGTAACAAATAATAGATATCAACTAAGTAAAGCACAATCACATGAAATAATCACATAACACACTGGTTTTACGTGGTTCACTTCCAGGGTAGAAGCTACGTCCACAGAACTGTGTTTATTATATCTTGAGATTGTACACAATTCTGCTGCAACCTATTGTGCATCTAGAGATCTTCTGGGTAACTCCACACTCACTACCGGGAGCCCTTCTCTCCTAGATCTCTTCTCTTTCTCTATATTGCCTTCTTACAATATTCTCTCTCTCTCTCTCTCTCTCTCTCTCTCTCTCTCTTTCAATCCCTGTGGATTGTTACATACATACTCCTGGAATCGGCTATTGGTTATAGTAAGGTAACTATGGACTGAATAGTAGAACCAGAGCTCGACTCTATTACAATACAAAATAACTGTGAGCTAACAGACTACTGGACTCTCAGACGGGCTAACTGTCTGAATAGCTATAGGTTATCTAACTAGCTAACCTTGTACAATACAGTTTACATCCCTTTATAGGTGGCCCGAAGGTTTCGCCATTACAACACTGTGGGCCTGTCCCAACAGTAACCCAAAAACCCTAACTGTGATAGTCAGTCTATCTGTACTCGAACTGCCGCTTTCCATCACACCACAGCTCTCTGCAGTCTTCCACGCTTCTCAACGCTGATCATGGGTACTGGGCGTCGCTTCTTGTTCTATCCTTTGTCTTCAATACCTTGGCCTCATTGCCCCTTTTCCTTTATGAGGGTAGTTGAGCCCTCCTATCTTCCACCGCTGCCTTGAATGAAGTGGGTGAGCTCTCTCTTCTTGGCCACTACCTTTAGTGCAATGGGTGAGCTCTCTCTTCTTGGCCGCTCAGGTACTATCGTCTTCTTTGACTTCTCTATCTCGATAGTCACAGTTTTTGGCTCTGATCTGCAGCTAGAAACATGCTACGGCATCATATATTTTACTTATCTCTTATATCTTCACCAAAACTGTCTATCTGCCAAAATGGCAGCTTCTCCTGTAGTTGCAGGACCCTACTCCAACAGTCCCCTAACACTTACTTGTGGCTCGTCCTCAAGCCACTAACAATGGGCTTCTCCTGCTGTACTTTCTCCTTGGCTTCCTACGAAGTCTTTGTAAGTTTATGTCGAAGTCCTACGACTTCTTTCTCCATATTTTCGACACAATATTGTGCTGATTCAAGCATAGCTTGACTAATATTGGAGTTTCATGTTGCATCAATTTCATTTCTGGTGGTAGTGAACTCCCTAACCTTCTGCTCAACCACCTCGACTAGCTCTGTGATTTGTTCCTAATATGGTTGAAGTAGGTTATTGATTTGTATCTCCTTTGCTCTCAACTGCTGCGCTTCCTGTTGCAAGCAGTTCATCTCTGTCATCTTTCTCATCTTCGCAAGAGCTCCTAAACTCTTGATTTCTTCCTTCATTGCTGCTATGGCATTCTCTATCTGCTGAATGCTTTGCTGGAGTTCTACTCTCTCGGGATGCTCATCTAACTCTGACCATGTGTTTGTCGCATCAGATAGCACTGACTGTGCATTTTCTATACGAGATTTCATCTGTATGGAAGTGAGTCTAAAGGCCTCTACTCTCGCTTCCTTATCTACCTGGGGGGTGCCCAGTGGTCGAGCCTCAAGCTCAGCAATCTGTGCTTTGTGGTCTTCTTCAATCTTGATAGGCTCGGTGATAGCTGGAGTCTCTAGCTTTGGTCCATCAACATCACGAGTGCCTTCTGACTCCGGGATGTTGATGTTGCGAGGATCCTCATCCTCCTCCTCTGGTTCTGATGCAAAGTTATAGCACTCTAGCGCCTGGTCCAATTGGACAGCCCAATCAGGTTGAGCTGATACTGATAGGGTACAGTCCTCAAAGATCTTAATCTTTATAACGTCTAAATCCTGATTAATGCTTGGGTACTCAGATTCAAAAGCGAAAGTGAGTTCAAAGATGTCTATCATAAGTGGCCATGTAGTTGTTCCTCTGCGCAACACTGTCTCAGTGTACCAATTCTTTGGAATTTGATATAAAGTGTGAATGAATCAATGAACCAATTCATCCTCAGGAATGTCTGACCAATTCTGTTCACAACTCTGAATGTGTGAGCTGGGGTCACTTTCTCCTGTATATTTCTTCTGTATACACTCTTTGTCATTGGAAAACCTGATCATCGTCAATCTCTTGAAGTCGTCCCATGACACGATATGTTGCTTGTGTTCATGCCACCATCTTGCAGGTGTGGCTCTTACTGCAAGGTCAATCGCTGAAATCCTCTACTCTTGAGGAATTTCTTGTTCAAACTGGTATAAAAAGTCATTTACATCTGCTAAGCCATCAAACGACGGAATATCCTTAAGCTCTGCTCCGATCCATCGCAATGACTTAGTCAGATATGCACATCTGTGAGATGAGACTTCATAAAGTATGTTCTGCCAATTCTCTAGACCAACATCTAAATCCGATGTGCATGAGCTGTCGCATCGCCAACTGATATTTCCTTCTGCGGTTGGGTTGATGTAGTCACTCTGGTTGGTGGTCATCTGATAGAGGCTCTCCATATTATGCGCCTCATCCTCTGCTTGGATAGGTTCAATGTATCTAGGACACTGAAAGGGATCCAACGGTGCGATGACCCGTATCTGTGTATCCTCAAAGTTCATTTGTCTTTTCTTTAAATCGATAACAACCATGTTATCGATTTCCCAATCAATACCTAGTAGAGCTAGATACGGTCTACTATCTCCAATGATTTCTATAACTTCAAAGTCTACAAAACTATAAACTCCGTCAATGTCAACTGACACTTTTGGTAACCGACCCAGTGGTGATACCCTCTGTTGATTAGCTAGTCGCAGATGGATAGGTGATCTGGTTAACTTGGGGCTACCCATCTGTTCCCATGTCTTCTTAGTCAGAACATTTACCTCTGATCCTAAGTCTAGGATTACCTCATCCATTTCAAATTCTCCAACTTGTGCTGTGAGTCACATCTCTCTTCCCATTCTTGTATGGCCCATAATATTATGAACAACACGCTGCACACTGCTCATGGAAGAAGATGGCGGATACTGATCTATGATGCACTAAATCTCTCTGATAGATTTCTCATTTCTTATGAGTTTCAATCAACTCCGCAGGAAGGATTGTACACTTCCTGTTGACTCATCCTCATCGCATATTCCTGATGTGGTAGCCTGTGATGTCTCCACAGGACTAAGGCCACAAGGTGTTTGCTGTGGTACGCCCCTAGACAGCTGTACTTGGGGTCCTAATTGTATAGGTTCATTAAAGAAAGTGTTAGCTTCCTGAAATGTTTCTTTATTCTTCTGCAGGTCGAGTGGTGTTGATTTACTAGTAGCTTTGCGCATCCACTCCGGTCCCGTGTTCTCTTCAGTATCCTGCGATGTCCCACTAGTGGAAGCACCGCTGCGAGTCACAATGTTGACTCTTGGTTCTGGCTCTTTTTGCTCAGCAACGATAAGCTGAATGTTCTGGTGTACTGCTGGCTTAGGTTCCCTGATCTTGGCTATCAAGGTAGGACATTATTCTATAGCGTGATCGTAATATTTGCAATAATTACATGTTGTAGTAGGGCTCTGACAGTCCCTAGAATAATGTCCTACAACTCCACAATTGTAACAAGTAATCGGTCCACGGCCACGGCCAAAGCCTTCACCATGGCCACAGCCTCCTCCATGGCCTCATCCTCTGAATCCTCCTCCACGGCCTATAGGAGCCGGTTCATGCTGTGGTCCTGCTGTTGGACCTGGTGTCTTTTATTGGACTCTGTACAAGTCATGTTTTCTATTGACCATGAGATCGTAGGCTCTGCAGGTATGGTCATCGTGTCCTACTAACTTACAGAAGGTACAGTATAAGTTCTTAGGTGTCTGTACATACTTCTGAAGTAAATGGCATTGCTGAGGTGGATGTCCTCTTGTTCTACATAGTTCACACCATGGCCCTTGAGTTTGTGCTAAGGGGTTAGGAGCCCCACTTGCTAAGTATTCAACAAATACTGGATAGTTATCTTTAGTATGGCCTTGTGCTTTACACTTGATACACCATATGTCTTGTGCAATCTATTTTCCTTTTCTAATCTCATGCATATGTAACGTGAGATTTGCTAACTGGTTTTGTAGGTTTCTCATACCTGTACTGGTCTCAGCTAGAGGCGATACCTCTAGTTTCATTTCCATCTCCAATGCTTCATCGTGCGTACGGAGTCTCTGCTGCATCAGTGGGTGTCTAATATGCGGGAGTAGTGCTGCGATGAACCATTCCTTATGCTGCTCCGATGCAAAATCAAAGCTAACTTGGTCTATGAGAGCTTTGAATTTCTAATCAAAGTCCCATACTGACTCTGTAGGTAACTGTTTAATGTCTTTGAGCTCTGTGATACACTGCAATTCGGACTTGGGCTTCTTAAATTCTTTAATCATGGCAGTTCGGACCTGTATAAGTGTTCTGGGTATCGCTGAGGTATACTTCATATACCATGTTAAGGCTCGTTCCCTAAGTGTGGTGACCAACTATACAAGTTTAATATTATCATCATGGATTCCTTTAATGGTCCACACGGCTTCACATAGAAACCAGTGCTGCTCTGGGTCTTCTGCCCCTGTACCCTTAAAGGTAGGTAACTTCATGTCATCCCCCATTCTATTTCTACGTGGTGGATGCTGATTTGTTGTGTTACTACCACTTGGCGGTGTAGATGTAGGTGATGTAGTGGTAGTATGTGCTGTGGGTGAACTACTAGATGGAGTTCCTACGGGATTGTTCTGAGTCCCGGTTGCTTTCTGTGGGGTATAAGTGTGGTAAGGGATACCCCCTTCTGTTCTTTCTGTATTACTATGACTCTGCTATCTAGTATTATCTGAATTGTTTTCAAATATGGAAGAGCTAAAATCTACTTTATATTTCTTGCCACTATGTGTACATCCAATATCATCAAAATCACTCTCAAACTCTTGTGACATCACACTTTCTTAGCTTACTAGTCTGAAACTATATCCATTACTCCTTTTTCATATAATAACATCTTAATGGACAAGTTTAAAGATTTTAGGTACTTACCGCGATATCCTTTGAAGAAGTACCGCTTAGCCTCACTGAAGCTTTTTGTCTGTTCAACTGCAAACTCTGTAACAAAGCCTTCTAGCACACTCGCAAACCAAAAGTCGACTGCTCGTGTAATGGGATTGTCTATGCTCTTCACGGTGTGAATCGGCTCTAGTGTCCACACGATGTTTCTTTTCTTTCTGAATATATTTTGATCAGTCAGCTTTGATAACCAGTCATACAACTCATTTCCATAGGTCGCAAAAAATATCGTATGCAGGTCTGTGTAGATATGTTTTTGCAACCAATCCTCTGTACTCAGTCTAAGACTCTTGTTCTCTTGTTTTGCAAACTCTTTATCCTTAGACGCAAGCCATTGGTTGAGTTTGTCTCTAGTAGGATGCCAACAGAACATTAGCTATGTAATGTGTTCAAAGCCGACAACGGAACCATTTGTTGGCTATCTAGGCAGACCCGGGTTTACTAATATACATATACCAACAATACCCCTAGCTCACTAGCCCTTTTGGCAACAGACCGCAAAACGACCTGAAGTCTCACCCGAAGTGATCTTATGGGTTGGCCGAAGACTCAGGTGTCCTCAACCAGGTTCTGTAGCGTCCTAGGGTCTCGCGGTTTCTCTTTGCCAGCAAGATCTCTCTGCGACGCACGGTTCTCTCTTACTCGTGGGTTCTGACAGGGGAAGGACTCCTATCGCATCGTAGCGACTCGGATGATGCGCATCTCTCCCTTCTGCTTAACCCACGCTCTGTGATATCTCACACCGCATCTCCTCTAACGGTGCGATATCACCTACTGTCAACGCGATATCCTCTATAGTATAGCCCACTGCGACCCTCACGGTCCAAAGGCTATCTCACTGGGTGAAATGACTTGGCTAACTTTCAACAAGATAGTAAACATTCTGACTTGAACTTCCACAGTTCAACACACTCTACCTCAACTATAATTAATTGGCCGAATAAGTATACTGGAAACACTTTAACAGAATGACTTATTACTGTGTGAAACAAGCACTGATAAACTCATATGCAGACGCTTGATACATGTAAATCCACCTTTAACCTTCAATAATGCTGTAAATGAATGAGGACATACAGACATTTACTAACTGAGATACAACATTCATGTAACAGATAACAGATATCAACTAAGTAAAGCACAATCACATGAAATAATCACATAACACACTGGTTTTACGTGGTTCACTTCCAGGGTAGAAGCTACGTCCACATAACTGTGTTTATTATATCTTGAGAGAGTACACAGTTCTGCTGCAACCTATTGTGCAGCTAGAGATCTTCTAGGTAACTCCGCACTCAATGCTGGGAGCCCTTCTCTCCTAGATCTATTCTCTTTCTCTATATTGCCTTCTTACAATATTCTCTCTCTCTCTCTCTCTCTCTCTGTCAATCCCTGCAGATTGTTACATACATACTCCTGGAATCGGCTACTGGTTATAGTAAGGTAACTATGGACTGAATAGCAGAACCAAAGCTCGACTCTATTACAATACAAAATAACTGTGAGCTAACAGACTACTAGACTCTCAGACGGGCTAACTGTCTGAATAGCTATAGGTTATCCGACTAGCTAACCTTGTACAATACCGTTTACATCCCTTTACAGGCGGCCTGAAGGTCTCGCCATTACAACACTGTGGGCCTGTCCCAACAGTAACCCAAAAACCATAACTGTGACAGTCAGTCTATCTGTACTTGAACTGTCGCTTTCTGTCACACCACAGCTCTCTGCAGTCTTCCACGCTTCTTGGTGCTGATCGTGGGTACTGGGCACCGCTTCCTGTTCTATCCTTTGTCTTCAATACCTTGGCCTCATTTCCCCTTTTCATTTATGAGGGTAGCTGAGCCCTCCTGTCTTCCGCCACTGCCTTGAATGCAGTGGGTGAGCTCTCTCTTCTCAGCCGCTGCCTTTAGTGCAGTGGGTGAGCTCTCTCTTCTCGGCCGCTCAGGCACTGTCATATTCTTTGACTTCTCTGTCTCGATAGTCACAGTTTCTGGCTCTGATCTGTAGCTATAAACATGCTACAATGTTGTATCTTTTCCTTATCTCTTATATCTTCACCAAAACTATCTATCCCCCAAAATGGCAGCTTCTCCTGTAGCTACGGGACCCTACTCCAACATGCGTACAACATCTTTGAAGACTATATCCAAACTACTGTTGACAGAGAGTTGGGTTGGCAAAGTTCTAGGTCTGCATATTCAGACTCTGATGATGCCTTGGAAAAATGGAGAATCATATGCATGAGGTATCAATTCAAAAGTGTGGGTTAATCACTCAGTCACTGCGTTGAGTTGCAATAGAGATTGTTAAGTTACCAATTTATGAGGGACTTCTTATTGAATTTGAATATAAGGTGTTAGAACCATAGAGATTGTTGGCATTGGATGAAGCGATGAAGGCTACTCCAATACATTGGTGTGTGACAGATAAAAAGTTGATCAATGGGTGGTCGTAGTGTCGAAGGTTGATGGAAGTTCACTTCGGAGAAGAAGAACAATAGAAAGTAGAAAGGTATAATGGGTGGAATGATCCCAGTGGTCATCTGATTGCATGTTAGACCATGTGGGTGTCGCAACCAAAGGATGAATGGGTACATGATTTTGTGCACACATTGGATGAAATTCCATGACAGTGGTATGTATTAGTGGAGCTACGCAGAGAGATATTGACATGGGAGGAGTTGTCGATCTATTTCAGTCAAACCTTTAGTTTTGTGGATGCTGATCCAATCTTTTATAGTGTGCTACAACATATCCACGATGTTGTTCTAAAGGTAGTTCCAGTTGCATATCTGATGGACCCGCATGAAGCACCAATGATGCAATCATTGATGGAGTGTTACAATGTGACAGGAGGGCCTGATGATGGTGATGATCCAAGTACCTTCCCAGCCACTATTATGTCATCAATATAGGATTCTGATTCTCCTCTATTGTAAATTCTTGAGCCTTCTAGTCGAACCAATATTGAATCTCTGGTCTTGTTGGATTCCACAACATATACTCCTTCTCTGTGCACTACGATCCTGGAAACATAACCATTTTATTGACATAGATCCATCGATAGGGGTTCACTCTCTTTCGACACCCTTAACTCAACGATATCCCTGAACACCGACCCAGACAGGTTTTACCCTGTCCAACAACACCTACGGAGTAGATAAGGTCTCACCTGAGATGTTCAAGGGACAACTATCAGGACCACATTTCCATATTAAGAAGGAGGGTTTGCGCATCTACTATTAAACTATTGCAACATTACTTCACAGATCCAAGGATTGGTTTATTATCGCAGACCCATACCATCAATTATCAGATCCTATTAACACATTCAAATCACAGCAAGATAATTACTTATAAACAGATCAACCATAATAGCATGATTTAAAACATAAAAACATCACATCATTCAGAAAGAGGATCATATTGCGACATCAATTTATCACATTGCAGGGAAAACATGACAACCGAAAAAGATAAGACAGTGTTCCATCAAAACTTTGTCATGCCATATTTCTTTTGCATCAAAACAAAGGTTCTCAAGAAAGTTCCATAGTTGGGACAAAATAGGAAAACAATATTTCGCATAAAATAGATTGATCATATCTCATACCATCGCACAAGGAAAGATCATTACAATGCA
Source organism: Pseudotsuga menziesii (assembly GCA_001517045.1). NCBI lineage: Eukaryota > Viridiplantae > Streptophyta > Pinopsida > Pinales > Pinaceae > Pseudotsuga > Pseudotsuga menziesii. Next base: position 389,211 of record LPNX010000524.1, on the reverse strand, counting down.
AGTCTCCAACTATGATCTCATTCCAAAAAGGGTTTTTTTCAACATTACAATCCTATATCTATTTATAGTCTTGCACCTTTACAAAATGGTCCACTTAGATCAACTTCCTAACTACTTGGACCAAAAAATACAAAATAATGACCATAAACTACAACATATGACCAATTTGCCTTGCATGCCATCTTTCGCCTTGCACACGATATTTCGCCTTGTGCACCATCTTTGAACTTGCACATCATCCTTAGTGTTGTGCAACTAATCTTCCTAAAAAATTCCTGCCAAAAGGTCCCCAACACAATCTTGTGGCTCGCCATCGAGCCATGTTAGGTTGAAATAGTGTAATTGCTGATCTTAATCTTGAAGTCCTCATATTGCTGGGTGACTTCTTTGACTTCCTCTTTTACCTTATCAAAAAATTTCGTGCATTGTGTAACCTCCCACTCTAGTGGATGCTAAAAAAAATTCACATTCGCATGTCTTCAGCCATCCTATACTGCTTGAAGCATAGTAACCACTTTCAGTGATAACTGTGCACCAATGTCTTGAAACTCTTTGAGCTGCATTGTCCTCCTCTACTGACACTCCCGTGCCTTTGTGACTCGCTGCTACAACTCCTTTAGTTTCATTTCTTTTGTTACCTGCATAACTAGAGGCATCGCTCTGAGTGATGTCCTCAATGTATCCAATTATCCCTCTACTTCCCTCAGCTGTGTTTTGAGCTACTCTAATTGTTCATCCTGGACTAGACTTGCCAAAAATTGTGTAGTCGCATCTGTAACTAGTTTAGCTTCTTTCTCCATTTATTCAGGCTACTTCACTAAGACTTCAATGACGCTCTTGCATTCTGCAGGCTTCTCTAGTGGTGTACCTGGGTTCACCAGTGCATTTAATTCTTCAATGTCATGCTTGAAGGTTGTGATCACCTCACTAAGATTCTACACGTTTATTTCTACATTCATTTCTTCTGTGATCTGTAGAACTTCCTGACAGGCGACAAAAAATTCCTTTTCTAGTCGCGCTCTGTCGTTCCACAACCACGCCTTCTCTACAGTCAACCTGTCCTGCTTCTTCTTCAATTCTTCAATCTCTTTCTTTTTAGTGACTTCTTTTTCCTGCGACTTCAACATATGGTCACTAACAATCTGTTCCCGATCAACCAATTCTTATGCAACCAACTTCTGCAGTTGCACCAGTGTGTGCGTCGATAACTCATTAACATCCACTACAATGGTTTCAAACTGCTTCAAGTATGCATCAACATCCTTGCTCTATGTTTCAAATGCCCATGGTGGAATATATACTATTTTGGCCCACTTCCTCATACTAATATCAGCCATCCTCGACACCATATTTGTTTCTGGTACTCTTTCCAAAATTGCATTGATTAAATAAGTGATTTGATTCTTTACCTCTGTAAATCCCTTCATTGATTTTTTCTTCAGCTGCGCTTCACTTTCACTTATCATCGATGTAATTTTTGCAACAATGTGGTCTACTTGTGCATCTTCCATTGGCACTGTGATGCTGGCTTCTCCATGCTCTTTCCTTCTCTTCGTGCGTGTTTCCTCATATATGCTTTCTGCTTCTGAATCTGTTGGGGTCCTTGATGATTCCTCTCTCTACTCCCAATCACTGTCATGCACCAATTCTTGATCCACTAGCGCATCAGCTGGAGGACCCGCCTTGTCGTCTCATATGTCCTCCAAAACCATCGACAATTTCTAGTCCGTAGGCCACTTGGTGACTATATCATCCAGCTCATACTCTGTTAGCTTATATTATGTCGCTAATCATTGTTGCTCAGGGTATCATCGCGCTTGCACATGTATTGCATGTGTACCAATGGCGAATCTTATGAATCATCGATACTTCGCTACTACTTCCTTTGTGATTTGCGGAACCTTCATGGCTACAACATGCAATGCCTCCCAATACAACAAAAAATGTATGGCATATTCCTTCAACTTGTCCTTCTCACTCAAATTCCAGAGATTTTGGTACCTTGTGCCCTTGCAAAATTGGGCGACTGTAACATCCATTCCTTGGTAGTTCGCGGGCTCCATCCATGCGACTAACACAATCAATATCAAAATCCAACTATATGTGAATGCATGCTTCTCCTCTTGCACAATCATGCCATCCTCCATCAACTGGTTCAACAAAAAGAGAGACCGGTTCATTTGTACACTTGCAGCACACAGTTCAACACATGCAATCACTCTCAAAGTGCATTGGTTAGGCCTATTCTTCCACACCACCTTGCTGGAAAGAATCTTGGCTGCAATACACACATCCTGCTCGTTGATACTATCCACAACATATGCACGCTCGTCATGCTCTAAGTAAAATTTATTTCTGAGCTTGGTGGCCAAATTCTTGTCATTATCCTAGTCCCAAAAGTACCGCGATGGGTCAGGCCCCTGCATGGGAAACCCCGTGATCTGCGATATAAATTCTATGGTGACTGGCACCGGTTGATCCAGCCATAGGTAGCCTCCATGGAAACATGCCAACAATTGCTTGGTGCATGCATTAGCCTCCATCAATCGACCAAAATGAGGCATGTGAATGAGGCCTAGAAGCCCCAATTGTTGTAACCCCATCGCCGACTCATGCAGAGTGTGCACCATTGGATCACTCTCCTGTCCCATCCTTTCCTCAAAAGGATCTACGGTACACTCAGTGAATGCCAACATATCATGGTACTCATCTTTCATTTTGACCAAGCAGGGTGCAATGTTGAATGTGCATTTCATGCCCCTCAGTATCGCTAGAATATTGATGGAGTTCCTATGGTTCTTCGTGGGATTCCGCTCCTTGGCACTAGGTTTGCGCGGGGGAAAAGAACCTGGGATATCTACCACGGTCACTTAGGCTCTTTCCTAGAGGCCTCAGTTGCCTCTGCATCTACTCTAGTTGAATTTCTCGTGCTTCTCTTCTTCTGCATTGGAGACTTGGGCTGATTAGCTCCCATATTATTCCTTGTGACAGGTGACGAGCCCACCAGCATACTAGCTACTTCTTCCTCAATTGGGATACCGATGATGGGTGAATCCCAAGCACTCCCACTTGAAATTTATTATGGAGCTACATGCTGCATTAGTCACAAGTACTTAGCAAACTAGTGATGATGCTCTTCACTCTTATTGAGTTCTGCAACTCAATCTATCTCAACCTGTAACTCAACTATGCAACTTAAACCTTCTCAACTATGCTCTTCAACCACAATTCTGCAACTCAATGGCGATTTCAAATTACATCTCATCAATTCTTATAGCGCGGGATCAACCATGTGAAATATTTCTCAATCATTTCGACCAAATACACCATTCATCACCCAGATCCACCGCCGATATTCTCGATCTAACAATCGGATCCACCATTAATGTGTGACTCATCCAACAACTCCATCAGGTAACTGGTTTAACTACTGTAATTAATACCAATTTGACTCTATCATGTCCCTATGGATTTCATGACATTCCTCCCTAATTGTGACGAGTGTCTACCTACTCCTAGTGAGCCAACCTACTCATTACCACCTCATGCAAAAACAATTTTTTTTCCAGTCCGCATAATGTATTAAGCATCACGTTGCATTAGTCCTATCCTATAGGGATTCAACTGGCTTCCATTCACTAACTTAGGCAACATCGCACCACTAAGTTGTTGCAATTGTACCGCACCTCCCTCGATAATGAAATTGATAACATAAGGACCCAGCCAATGCATTTGTAACTTAACTGGACGTTTGGTGAACTTACCATCATATAGCAACACCATGTATCCTTGTTGAAAGTGATTGTTCTTGATGTGGTGGTTAGGCCATGCTTTCTGTCAGTCCTTCTCAACGTGCTGACAAAACCCTATGACAAAGCAGTCTTCCTCTAGTTGCACCAATTGAGCTAGGCGTTCTTCTAATGCTCCTTCATCATCCATCTCGGTCACTGATGTGATGCACAAACATGGAACAATGTATTACATTGGCATGAATTCCTCCTACCCATACACCAACTTAAATGGTGTCTACCCTGTTAACATTTTGCATGTAGTGCAATAAACCCATAATAATGCTGGAATATTCAAATCCCAATCATTGCGGTTTGCGTTGCAGAACTTTGTGAGCGCATGCTCCAACACCTTATTGAATGCTTCAACCATCCCATTAGTTTGTGGATGATAAGGGGTACTCTTCCTGTGTTGTATCTAAAATTTCTCTATCAGTGCACTGATGGTGCAATTGATGAAGTGACTCCCCTAATCGCTCATCAATAAATTTGGACAACCAAAATGAGTGACAACATTTTCCAACAGAAACCTTGCTTTCATCGCCGTGGTGCAATCTGCAACTGGTGCGGCTTCCGACCACCTTGTCAAATAATATATCGTTGCGATGATATATCGTGCACCAGTTCTCTTTCCTGGTGGGTTTATTGGTCCCATAAAATCCACTGCCCATTTATCAAATGGTTGCAGCGTCACCTGAGGTACTAATGGCATCTGATCCCTCCATGATGGCTTCCCATTTCTTTGAAAAACATCGCAAAGACCCACATAGTCTTATGCATCCCAATTGAGAGTTGTCCACCATAGTCCCACGCAGAGTACCTTCCTGGAAGTAGTGCGACCTCCATAGTGTCCACTTGCAACTCCCACTTGTGCTTCTGCTAATACCCTTTCCCGTTCATGTGGTAGGACACATCGTCGTAAGATCTCTTCAAGTTCCATATTACATTGTTCTCGAGCAATCAACTAAAAATCCATGGCTCGAACAACCAAATGCTTCTTTTGACTTGCAGTGAGACCTTCTGGTGCTATTCCTATCGCCAAAAACTGAACTATTTTCTAATAGTAATCATTAACCATTCCAACTCCAAATAGTTGTGCATACGGTAACCCATATTCAGTGTTTGTCAGTTTTTCACCTGTCTCAATTCATGAAAAATGGTCAGGTCCTGCGTTCAAGCGAATTGGCTTCACAATTATCTCCAAATCAAACTCTTGGAAGAGGATTAGCCAACGACATATCTTCCCCCCCAACACAAGCTTATTCACCAGGTATTTCAACGCCGAGTGATAAATGAACATCTTGAAATGACCTCCCTACAGATAGTGTCGAAACTTCTGCAATGCGTAGACCATAGCCAACCCTTCTCTCTCTGCTATGGTATAATTTTTCTCCATAGATGAAATATTTCGACTGGAAAAAACAATCAGATGATCAATATCCCCTTCGACTGGTTGCATCAACATAAACATGGAATTCCTTTGTGCAATCTGGAAAAACCAATATTGGTGCTATAGCCATCTTCATCTTTAATGTGTTAAAAATTCCCCGACACTCATGATTCCATTCAAACTGCACATCCTTCTTCAACAATTTTTCCATAGGTTCCATGATCGCGGCACATCCTTTGATGAACTTGCAATAATATCCCATATGGCCTAATGTTTCTCTAAGTTGCTTCACATTCATGGGTGAAGACAAGTTAAGAATCAACACAATCTTATCTGGATCGCCCAACAGGCCTTCCTTGCAGACGATGTGCCCTAGGAACATACCGAAAGGCACACAAAATATGCACTTCTTCGAATTCAATATGATGTGATGCTGTTGACACTGCACCAAAATTAGTCGTAGATTTGTGAGATGATATTTCACAATTCCATAAACTGTCCAATCATCCATGTATACCATGAAAAACTTATGTATAAAATACCTGAACGCTGCAACTACGATCCTAGAGAATATCGCAGGTTCATTCTTTAGTCCTAATGGAATCACCGTGTACTCATAGCATCCTCATTCAGTCACAAACATTGACTTATGCTGATCCTCTTTTAGAATCTTGATATGATGATAGCCAAAAAATCCATCCATGAACGAATAGATTTCTTGACTGCCCACTCCTTCCAACACTTCGGCAGTGAATGATGTCGAAAACAAATCATGAAGGCATGCGTCATTTAGATTTCTGAGATCAACATAGATTCAAACCTTTCCTATCTTCTTATCTTGCACCACCATGGGATTGACTCACTCCGATTCTTCAAGTGGTTCTATGATCCCAACGTCCAACATTCAATCGAGCTCAACCTTTACTCTCTCCTTATATCGCAGATTCAGGTGATACAAGCACTTCTTCACAGGATTCAATGGGATTTTTGTCTCTCCTAAATCTCCTAATATCCTCTTCATTTTAGAAAAATTCATCGAAAACAAGTCTTGAAATTCATGCAATATATCAATGATCTTCACCATGGTTTCTTCATCCCAGTAGTCTCCAATATTTGCAAATTTTGGTTCCTCCTCTGTCCCACTGACCTTCTGAATCTTGAATGGCTAGTGAAATTTGTCTGTTGGAATCTCTGGTGCCATGATATCCTGACTTCCTTCAGATTATGGAATATTGATTTTCCTTGGTTCATCTTCATCCTTAGGCCCTCTTGTCACATTGTAGAACTCCATCATTGACTGCATCATTGGCGTTTCATGTGGGTCCACATGATATGCGACTGGAACTACCTTCAAAACAACGTCGTGGATGTGCTGTATAACACTATGAATCACTGGATCAACATCCACAAAACTGAACGTTTGATTGAAAGAGATTGACAATTATTCCCATGTTGTTATCTCTTTGTGAAGCTTGACTGAAACATACCACTGTCGTGACATTTCATCCAACGTGTGCACAAAGGAATGTACCCACCCATCCTTTGGTCATGAAACCCACATGGTCTGACATGTAATCAAATGGTTGTTAGGAATATTCTTCCCATCATACCTCTTCGCTTGGTATTGTTCTGTCTCACCAAAGAGCACTTCCATCAACCCACAACATAGAAACCACCCATTGATTGAATTGTTATGTGTCTCCCACCACCGTGCTAGATTAGCCTTCAATGCTTCATCCAATGCTAACAACCTCTGTTGTTCTGACACCCTATCTTCAAAATTGACCAGAAATTCAGGTAAATCAAGAAATCGCTCATAGGTCTATAACTCAACAATATCTGTTGTGAGTCATTGTGGCAACTGAGTAATTATGCCACACTTCTGAATTGATACCTCATGCATATGATTCTACCAATTCTCCAAGGAATCATCCCGAGGATGCAGAGCTAGAGCTTCACCAACCCAACTCTTTATCGATAGTATAATGGATATAGTCTTCTGAGATGTTGTACGCATTATCCCATCCCTCTACAAATTTTTCCTTGACTAATTCAACATAACTTATTCCTTCATTTGGATCCATCAGGGCTATGACTCTGACATCGTGGTCCTCAAAAGTCATCACGTGCTTCTTGAAATTGATCATTTCCAAGCTATCATTATCCCATCCAATCCACAGCAGTGCAGGGTACAAGCTTCCGTCATCAACAATCTCAATAACATCAAACTCTGTGTAAGTCCTCATTCCTTCAACTTCCACTTCTATACACGATACTCACTGAATCGATGTCACTCTGGCTTGGTTGGCCATTCGTAGCTGTACATGGGACCAAAGAAGTTGTGGTTTCCCCATATTTTCCCATGTCTACTTCATCAGAATGTTGACATCTGGGCCTAGATCCAGGATAACTGAATCTACCTCGTAATCCCCAATATGGATATTCATTCTCATTTCTTTTCTAGTTTTCTTCTCGTGGAGGGAGTTCACAACAAACTCCCTTCGTCCCTTCTCTATTCGATGCAACAGGATCGCAATATCAACAAGCGCATCAGGATATTTTGCCAGCGACATACAACATTCAAATAACTTTTTCAAGGTACCATGCTACTACAGTGGTCCTGCTACCAAAGTTGAATAAAACACAGGTGGCATTTCATAAACATGCAACTTATCCAAATCTCTTCTTACTGCATCACATGATTCAAAGAACGTATCCCTCTCAGTGTTGACATCAAATTACACCTTCCTCTTTCCAGCCAACCAGACTTATGGAATCATTCCATCATATCCTATCATCACACCTACGAGATTAATAACAACAACATCAACAACCTAAACTCTGGGTTCTGCTAAGATCTTCGCAATTGTTGGTCCTTGGTTCTAGTTTGGTGGCAGATTACCTGGCTAGCTCACATTCTAATTTGTATTCTGGTTCTAGTTTTACAGTGGTAGATCCTTCCTTGCTTTCCACTTAACGATCGGTTTCCGACAGTATTCAACTGTGTGATATGCAACAATACAATAAGTACACTGCGCTTGTAGGTTTAGACAATCTCTTTGATAATGCCCCAGTAGTCCGCAATTATAACATTGCATAGGTCCATGACCTCGTCCTCTGTTGGTAAGCAGTTTTGGAGATATTTAGTTGTGTAGCATCGAGGATGATGCACAAGATAATAGTTGATGCGTAAGGCAGTTTGGTCATAGTTTGACCATATTTTGTCATATTTTGTTCATTATTTTGCAGTTTTTGGTCCAAGTAGTTAGGGAGTTGATCTACATGGACCACTGTTGTAAAAGGCGCAAGCCTATAAATTGATCTAGGATTGTAAATATTGAATCATATTTGATATTTAATATTTGGATACTTTTGGAGAGATCATCTTGGTTTAATTGAAGAAACCTTGTGAAGGTTGTTCTCAGTTTTGATGCGAAGTAATATATGACAGGGATTTGATAGAAATATTGTGTCTTTCCGCTTCTTTCTATTTTCTTGTTTTTCCTGTGATGTGAATGTGGATGAATACTACAATATGATGCCATTATCATAATGATGCGATGCCTTTATGTTATAAATCATGTTATGCTGGTAGATATGTTTATGCATCAATTCTCCTGCTACGATATGAGTATGGTGATGTGATCTAATGAATGTTGATATGAATTGATGATAAACAAACCAATGCTTGATCTATGAAGTAATGATGCAATACTTTAACAGTAAATGTGCAAACCCTCCTTCTTATTGCAGAAACATGGTTATGATAGTTCTACCTTGAACATCTCGGGTGAGACCTCATCTGCTCCACAGGTGTTGCTGGATAGGGTAAAACTTATCTGGGCCAGTGCTTAGGGAGATCGCTGTGTTAAGGGTATCGATAGAGAGTGAACCCCTGTTGACAGATCTGTGTCAACAAATGGCTCCTTTGCCGAGACCATAGTGCACGAAGAAGGAGGACATGTTGTGGCATTCGAGAAGACTAGAGATTCAAGATTGGTTTGACCAAAAGGATCAGGAATTTTTTGCGGAGGAGAATCAAAACCATGGATTGATGACAGAAAGTGGCTAGGAAGTTACCTATATTATGATCTACATGAATAATTTTTCCCTGAGTTTCCGATCATCTTTTATGAGTGGTTGGCACAGTTGACCTATTCGAAGACAAATTTCCAAGGAGATGAACCCACTTGCTGGACCCCAGAGCTGATCCGGCAATTGCAAGAGGTAGATAACAGAGCATTAAGGGCTGTCAAAGTGTGGATTGACAACATCTTGGAAGGATACATCACCGAGTTTCCAGTTGACATAGTCAAATCTTATAGCGACGTGGAGAGGGATTTCTTCAAAGGAACAAGAGGTAGGTTTCTGTTATCGTTGCAACTCTAAATTAAGATGCTCATCTGTGAAAAAGGAATATTGAAGATGAACTCTGACGAGTAGAGACCTGGTGTGTGGAGGCTGTGGGTACCGCGGAGATGATATTTGGATGGAATGATACTTGGTAGATGGATGGGAGTTACGACAAGACTGTGAGGGAAGCTAAGGAGGGAAGTGGTATTCTACGAAGTGGAGTAAGGTTTCGATAAGAGAAGAGGCAGAGGACAGGAGAGAGTCCTACTATGACCGAGACAAGAGGCTATGAGAGAATATCACAAGGGATGAAGCAACCCTAAAATAAAGAAGGAGATGACCAAATTAGGCACGAGCCCAAGGAAATACCAACCTAGAGAAACAACATACCCACAACTCCGTGCACTTCTCTGCACTCAGGAAGAAATACTAGCTCAACACCAATGTGTCCGACGTGCCAACAACACTCTTATAGTAGTGGATCAACAAACGCAGGAAGAAGACCTAGGATGGTGGGTGATGAGGTAAAGTTAACTATGTTTCATGGGAACAAGACTGAGGATCCGGAACAATACTGGTTCCTATGCGAAGAAGTTTGGGATCTAAAGAAAGCTCAGGATGATGATGTTAATAAGGGTCAGTTGGAAATAACCTTTTGAGGTTGCGCACTGGATTAGTACATGAAGTTTACACAAGTTTCCATGGGGACTCCAGAGAAGACTCTGGCTGAGATCAGAAAAGGATTGATTGAGGAATTCAGAAAGCCTAAATCCTAAGTGCAATATATCACAGAGTTAAAGGAGATCAAATAATATCTAAATGAGAATTTTTGGAATTTTGATCAGCAGTTCAAGACACTTATGGTGAAATTCTGTTTTGGGATGAGTGATGTACAACACAAGAATTGGTTCATCATAGCATTGGTATCGCATATCAAGATGCCCTTGATGTAGCAAAATGTTGTGACACAGAGCGAGGCTCTGGAGATTGCGATGAAGCTGGAAGATTCATCTATTGGAATGGAGTCGATATGAATCAAATTCAAACACAAATAGTGAACCTGAAGATCTAGTTGCAGGATATCAAGAAATGAAGAGAGAATCGTGAAGAAATATGGTGTACTCGATGTCATGTGGAAGGACATCATAAGAATCAGTTCCTGGATTTTTAAAATTACCTAATATCGGGAGCTCCAAATCCACTGAGTCACGTTGACATGCCATGGTGCTACGTCTGCCAAGTTCATGGACACTGACATGAATATTGTTTGTTTATGCAGAATATGGTCTCGAAACCGATGAATTTGTATTGCACATTTTTTCGATCTGTTTGGCATGAAGACAAGGATTGTCAAGCATATGATTTTCTCTAGGAGAGAACAATGGATTCATATTATGTGAAGGGTGAATACCATCTAATGGCAAAGATACCACCACTGCAGCAGCCACCGTAGGTTGTACAACCACAGCCGCAACTTGTACCGTAACCACAACCGCAGTTTGTGCCACAACAAAAGTTTGCTCCATCGCCACCGTAGTACAATAAGATGCAGTATGCTCCATAAATGCTGCAGTATACTTAGCCACAATATACCCAAATGCAGTGCATTCAACAACAGTTGGATCCCCCACAACAACAGCTTAACCAACCACATTATTAGGAGCAACGAGGATTTTGCGGAGGATGAGGTGGAGGTTTTGGTCTAGGAGGAGGATGAGGTCGTGGATCTATGCAATTCTATAATTGTGGAGTATTGGGAAATTATCAGAGATATTTCCCGAACTTACAAGTGCAATGTACTTGTTGTATCGCTGCAGATCACACTGTTGAGAATTATCCGCAATTGATCGAGAAGTGGAAACAAAGGAACATTCCATAGTTGTAGAACCAGAACCAGAACCAAAACTAGAATCATAATTAGAACCAAAATGCAAATTAGAATGCGAACCAACCAGTGGATCCACCACCAAACCAGAACTAAGGACCAACAATTGCGAAGATCTCAGCAGAGCCCAGAGTTCAGTCTGCTGATGTTGCTGTAATTTCTCCTGGAGGTGCGATGATAGGGGATAATGGCCTGATTCCACAAGTCTGATTAGATGGAAATAAGAAGTTGTAATTCAATGTTGACACTGAGAGGGACACATTCTTTGATGCACGTGATGCGATAAGAAGAGATCTAGGTAAGTTGTCTATTTATGAAATGCCACCTGTTTTTTATTCAACTTTGGTAGCAAGATCATCATGGAAGCATGGTATCTTGCAAAAATTATTTTAAAGGTGTTTATCACTAGAAAAAGACCCTAATGCACTTGATGATATTGTGAGTCTGCTGCATCGACCAGTGAAAGGGCAGAGGGAGTTTGATGTGAAGTCCCTGCATAAGAAGAAAACAAGAAAAGATATGAGAATGAATATTCAGATTGGGGATTACAGGGTAGATTCAGTCATTCTGGATCTAGGCTCAGATGTAAATATTATGAAAAAAAACATGGCAGAAGATGGGGATCCCATAGTTGGTTTGGTACCCTATGCAGTTGTGAATGGATAACTAGGCTAGAGTGACACCAATTGAGCGCGTTCCACATCTAGCAGTGGAAGTTGAAGGAATGAAGACTTACACGGAATTCGATGTGATTGAAGTTGTTGATGATGGAAGATAATATCCTGCACTACTAGGGATTGGATGGGCCAATCACAGTTTGGTGATGATTAATTTCAATAAATGTGTGATGACCTTTGAGAACCACGATATCAGAATCATAGCTTCGATGGATCCAAATGAGGGAAGAAGGTATGTTGAACCAGTTAAGGAAGAAGTTGTAGGAGGATGGGATCATGTGTACAACATCTTAGAAGACTATATCCAAACTACTATTAATAGAGAGTTGGGTTAGAAATTTATAGGTCTGCATATTCAGACTCTGATGATGCCTTGGAAAATTGGAGAATCAGATGCATGAGGTATCAATTTGGAAGTGTGGGTTAATAACTCAGTCACTACATCGAGTTGCAACAGAGATTGTTGAGTTACCAAATTATGAGGGACTGCCTGAGTTGTCTAAATTTATTATTTAATTTGAATAGAAAGTGTCAGAACCACATAGATTGTTGGTGTTCAATGAAGTGCTGAAGGATACTCCAACACATTGGTGGGTGATAGATACGAAGTCGATTAATGGGTGGTCGCAGTGTCGAAGGTTGATGGAAGTTCACTTTGGAGAAGAAGAACAATACAAAGTAGAAAGGTATAATGGGTGGAATGATCCCAGTGGTCATTTGATTGCATGTTAGACCATGGGGGTGTCGCGACCAAAGGATGAATGGTACATGATTTTGTGCACATATTGGATGAAATTCCACGACAGTGGTATGTATTAGCGTAGATGCGCAGAGATATTGAAATGGGAGGAGTTGTCAATCTATTTCAGTCACACCTTCAGTTTTGTGGATTCTGATCCAATCATTCATAGTGTGCTACAACATATCCATGGTGTTGTTCTAAAGGTAGTTCCATTCGCATATCCGATGGACCTGCATGAAGCACCAATGATGCAATCAATGATGGAGTGTTACAATGTGATAGGAGGGCCTGATGATGGTGATGATCCAAGGAACATCAACATTCCAGAGACAGAATGAAGTCAATATATTGTGGTGCCTAAGATACCGACAGAAAAATTCAACCAACCATTGAAGATTGAAAAATTCAACATTGGAATAGAGGAGCAACCAACATTCGCAAATATTGGAGACTACTGGGATGAAGAACCAATGGAAAAGATCATTGATCTGTTGCATGAGTTTCAAGACTTGTTTCTGACAAAGTTTTTTGAAAAGAAGGGGATACTAGGATATTTGGGAGAGATGAAAATCCCTTTGAATCCATATGCGAAGCCAGTGCGACAATGTCCATATCGTCTGAATCCGCGATACAAGGAAAGAGTAAAGGATGAACTCGACAGGATGCTGGATGCAGGGATCATTGAACCAGTTGAAGAATTAGAATGGATTAGTCCTATGGTAGTGCAAATTAAGAAGGCATGTGAGGCCCTAGATATGTTTTGATATTAGAAAACTAAACAACACATGCCTTCATGATTAGTTCCTAACACCATTTACTGATGAAGTGTTGGAAGGAGTAGATGATCAGGAAATCTATTTTTTATGGATGGATTTTGTGGCTATCATCAAATCAAGATTGAAAAAAAGGATTGTTAGAATAATCAACCCATAGTTAGCTACCTTAGACATTAATTAATCCAATTTTTGTCTTATTTTCCTAGTTTCCATATTCCACCTTATGCAAGTTGTCCTCCACACATCCATAGTGGTCAAACTTGATAAATTTGAGTCATGGAGCACTTGGAAAACATATTGGAATCAAATCTGCTTTATTCCTGGCCTCCCTAGTGCATGTTTGCTTTTTCTGCTTTATTCCCTACTTTTTCTGAGTTTTAAGGCAATTGGGAAAGTTTGACTAGGTGAAGTTAACTTGTTTTTAGTCCTCAACATCTTCCACTCTTTTCTCCTATGAAAAGCATGTATGATTTGTCCTTCCACCACCTATTATATTTCCTAATTTATTTTTCCAATTCGTGACTTCCTAGACAGTTTTGGAAACTGCTTTATGCACCTATGGGGGATTTGCTTAGATTTAGTAAGCCTGCTTTTGACTCAATTCGAATGGCATATTCATGCATTAGAATCTATCATGTAATTATTTATTGTGGCAGCCTATGAATTCACAAGGTTGGATATTGTACACTTATTCAATACAGATTAGTGTTCTGCTCCATTATTCAGTCTCCATTGTGAGTAATTTGCATGTGTAATTGGCAATTGTTGTGAGTGTAATTGTTCTAAAACCTGGGTTCAATTTCCACATGGAATCAAATACTTTGTAGATCAATTTCTCTCCTTCCAATTTGTTTTGCAGGTTCGACATCATTGACTGGGAGCATTCTGCTGACTGAAGGGACAATTTCTGAGCTATGGATCAATCTCAGAAGATCATCTTGACTCCATTTAACTTCTTTGAATGGAAACCAGAGATGGAGATACTGTTGAGAGAGAAAGGCCTCTACAAAGTGACTATGGAAATAGAAGTATAGCCCAATGCAGCTGCAAAGAAGATTAAATGGCACAACAGGAGGGATGAGGCCTATGGTCTCCTGTGTCTGAGTATATCCAGAGACCTCCTTTTCCATCATGATGGATTGACATCACCGAATGAAGTATGGGAGAATCTTGTTGATCTTTTTGGAAAGATAGATGAGATGAGGGGACATCAAATTGAAAATGAATTGATCTCCGTGAGTCCCAATAGCTTTGAATCTCTGCAACTCTATTTTTCCAAGTTCAAAGCACTGGTTTTGCAGCTAAAACAATGTGGGATAAAAAAGAAGGATGATCAGCTGGTCTTGTCCATACTCTCGAAGCTTGGCCCTGACTATTCAGTGTTTGTTTTGACATTCTATGCCACAAAGTTGATAGCTCGAGCCTGGAAAATGCCTAGCCTTGTAGATTTCATGGAATCTCTCACAAAAGAACAAGATCACACAAGAACAAGATAAATTGGTGATGATGGGCACCATCAAACCATCCAAAGACCAAGCTCTAGTTGTTGGAGATTCGAGGGTGGATTCAAAAAGCAAGAAGAAATCTAAAAATCCACCTGAGAAAAAGAGAGACAAGAACAAGTCTCCAGAGGAGCCTCAAGGTTCCAAGAAGAACCCCCAGAAGAAGAAGAACAAAGGAGAAATGAGCAAGTGCGCATATTGCAGTAAGGGAAATCATTCTAAAAGATCTTGCATGAAGAAGCAAATTGACATGCTGACCCAACTCCTGGAGAAGAATGGCATCTCCCTTCCAGACAGCTCAAAGAAGATGGAAGGAGGATCAATTTCAGAAGACAGAGAGAGAGTTCATGCATTGGTTGTTGGCACATTAAGCTCACCTAGTTTCATCATTGATTCTGGAGCTTCAAGACATATGATTTCGACCAAGGAGGCATTCACCTCACTTGACATGTCGAAAGGTCCACCAATAGTACTGGGAGATGACTCTCTCACTGAAATTTTGGGCAAAGGGAGGATTGATCTTGACCATGGTAAGTTCAGAAATGTGTTGTATGTTCCAGGTCTTGCCTCTAACCTCTTATCAGTGTATTAGATGACCCACACAGGGTCTCCAAAGAAGGTCATATTCTCCCCTGATGAAGTTGAGATCACAGAGATCTCAAGTGGTAAAGTCATTGCAAAAGAAGTTGCAAATCACACTTTGAAGGTATACATGTTCTCACACTTCCTACCCTACTCAAACCCCTCTGCTCTTCTGATTCATGCTAATGAGGCAAGCAAGCTTTGCCATGAAATATTTGGCCACCTAAATTACAAGTATCTTTCTGATCTTAGTGAAAAATAAATGGTCATAGGGTTACCGAAGATTAATTTTTCCAAAGGAGTCTGTCAAGGTTGCATCCTAGGAAAACACCCAGAGCATAAATTTGAGAGAACTAGTCATGAGAGAACCTCTGCACCTCTTGAGTTGATCCACAGTGATGTTTCTGGCCCATTTCCTCATATGTCAACGAGTCAGGCCAAATATGCATTGACATTCATAGATGACTTTTCCAGGTATTGCTGGGTTTACTTCCTGAAACACAAGTCTGAAGTTTTTGGCCTCTTCAAAGTCTTTAAGGCTTTGGTTGAAAACCAGTCTAGGAGGAAACTCAAGGTCCTCAGATCTGACAATGGTGGTGAGTATGTCAAGTCTGAGTTTATTCAATAATGTGAAGATGCAGGTATTTAGATGCAGCATTCTATCCCTTACACACCACAGCAGAATGGTGTTGCTGAGAGGAAGAACATATCACTGAAAGAGATGGCAACCTGCATGATGGAGGCTAAGACTTTGCCACCAAAGTACTGGGCCAAAGCTATAAAATATGCAGCCTATATCCAAAATAGGGTTCCTCATAAACATCTTGAAGTTATGACTCCTTTCGAAGCATGGAGTGGGCACAAGCCAGATGTGACCCATTTCAGGATTTTTGGCTCAAGGGCTTGGGCTAGAATTCCAACAGAAAAGAGGAAGGCTTTGCAGCCCCAAAGCCAAGAGTGTCTATTTTTTGGGTACTCTGAAGATTCAAAATGGTACAAGCTGATCAATTTTAGCACAAACAAGACTTCATTGAAAGGTGTGTTCAGTTTCAAGAAGAACCCCTAGCAGTAGTGGAAGTTGGAGAATCCTCTTCACCACCAGAACCTCTGAATGTAAGTGAAGAGATAGTTGAACATGATGATTCTGATATTTATGATAATGATGATTTGATTTCAGATCCTAAGAGTCCTACAAAACCAAAATGGGCAGCCAAGACCATTCATGCAGCTGGAGAACTAGCTGGAAATCCTAATGATCCTAGGAGGACTAGATCTCAGTTTGAGTGTGCTCTGTGCATGAAATATCCTATGTTTGTAGATAAATGATATCTGATGGTTGAATCAGACCCATAGACATATGAAGATGCAGAAAATGATCCAATATGGCAAGCAGCCATGGAGGAAGAGTTCAGCTCACTCCAGAAGAGCAACACTTGGGAGCTGGTTGATCTTCCCCCAGGGAGGAAGCTAGTTCAGTGTAAGTGGGTGTACAAAACCAAATTTGTTGCTGATGGTTCACCTCTGAAGTACAAGGCCAGATTGGTAGCCAAGGGCTACTCACAGGTTCATGGCATAGAATACAATGAGACCTTTGCACCAGTGGCAAAGATGGACTCCATTAGGCTAGCCTTAGCCATTGCATCTTCAAAGCAATGGGAAGTACATCACATGGATGTGAAGTGTGCTTTCCTGAATGGATATCTCACTGAAGAGATATACATGCAGCAGCCTCAAGGATTTTCTACTAACCCATCTCTTGTGTGCAGGCTAAAGAAGTCATTGTATGGGCTTAAGCAAGCCCACAGGCCTTGGTATGCCAAGATTGATAGCTTTCTGCTATCACTGAATTTTGTTCGATGCAAATCAGATCCAAATGTCTATTTGAAGCTGATTCATGGTTCATTAATGATCATTGTTTTATATTTTTATGACCTTCTCATTACAGGAAGCTTAAAGGATGAGATTGCCTCCTTGAAGGATGCAATGAACCATGCCTTCTCAATGATAGATATGGGCTTATTAAGCCAATTCTTGGGGCTTGAGATTGCTCAAACCAAAGAAGGAATCAAAGTACATCAGTCCAAGTATGCCTTGTATTTTTTGAACAAATTCAAGATGAAGGATTGCAAGGCAAGCAAGACTCCTTTCCTTTCAGGAGTGAAGCTTGAAGAAGCTGATTCTTCACCTATGGTAAACAATACACTGTATAGGCAATTTATTGGATGTTTGTTGTTTCTTACACATACTAGACCTGATATTTCTTATGCAATAAGTGTGGCTTCAAGATACATGGATCAGCCTCATGAGATCCATTGGAGAGCAGCCAAAAGGATCCTTAACTTTGTTCAGGGAACAAGGACACATGGGATCTTCTATAAAGCTAAATATGATCTTGATTTGATTGGGTTTACTGACAATGATTGGGTAGGTGACAGCACAGATCAAAAGTCAACATCAATATATGTGTTCATGCTTGTAGAAGGGCCAATCAGCTGGTCAAGCAAGAAACAGAGTGCCATTGCACTCTCATCTACAGAAGCAGAGTACAGAGGAGTTGTAAATGCAACAACTCAATGTTTATGGTTGCAGGGGTTACTTGGAGAGTGTGGCTTCAAATCAGAATACTCAACTACTATCTACTTTGATAATCAGAGTACCATTCGAATTTGCAATGATCCAGTTCAGAAGCAGAGAACCAAACACATTGAGATCCATATGCACTACATCAGACAACTTGTGCATGATGGCACCATTCACCTACTCTTCTGTTCATATTCAGAACAAGTAGCAGCTATCTTCACCAAAGTTTTTTGTCAGAAGACATTCAGAAATCTCAAATCACTACTGGGTAATACTGATCATGCTGTGAAGCATGAGTGATGACAAGATTTCCAAATTTTGTTTTACAGTCCATGTTTAAGGGAGGATTTTTCCCACTGGGTTTTTGCCTCTTTCCTTGGTTAAATGGACATGCAGTATGTAAAGGGTGACTAAGCCTTGTTTCTAGGCCCTATAATTTTATGATATTTTACTCATAAGTCAGGCTTAAGGGGGGGTGTTAAAATAATCAACCCATAGTTAGCTACATTAGACATTAATTAATCCAATTTTTGTCTTATTTGCCTAGTTTCCATATTCCACCTTATGCAAGTTGTCCTCCACACATCCATAGTGGTCAAACTTGATAAATTTGAGTCATGGAGCACTTGGGAAACCTCTTGGAATCAAATCTGCTTTATTCCTGGCCTCCCTAGTGCATGTCTGCTTTTTCTGCTTTATTGCCTGCTTTTTCTGAGTTTTAAGGAAATTGGGAAAGTTTGACTAGGTGAAGTTAACTTGTTTTTTGTCCTCAACATCCTCCACTCTTTTCTCCTATGAAAAGCATGTATGAGTTGTCCTTCCACCACATATTAGCTTGCCTAATTGATTTTTCCAATTCGTTAGCTCCTAGATAGTTTTGGAAATTACTTTATGCACCTATGGGGGATTTTCTTAGATTTAGTAAGCCTGATTTTGACTCAATTCGAATGGCATATTCATGCATTCGAATATCTCATGTAATTATTTATTATGGAAGCCTATGACTTCATAGGGTTGGCTATTGTACACTTATTCAATATAGATTAGTGTTCTGCTCCATTATTCAGTCTCCTTTGTGAGTAATTTGCATGTGTAATTGGCAATTGTTGTGAGTGTAATTGTTCTAACACCTGGGTTCAATTTCCACAAGGATCGCCATAAGACAACATTTTTGACTGAATGGGGATGTTATCAGTACACAGTGATGCCATTGAGACTGAAGAATGTGCCTGTGATATTCTATAGGATTGTAGTTGCTGCATTCAAGGATTTTATCCATACGTTTTTGGCACTTTACATGGTTGAATGGAGAGTTTATGGACTGATAAAGGATCATCTCACAAATCTGTGATTGATATTGGAAATATTTTGAAAACATCATATTGCATTGAATTCAAAGAAGTGCATATTTTGTGCACCTTTTGGGATGTTTCTAGGGCACATTGTATGTAAGGAAGGACTATTGGTTGATCCAAACAAGATTGCGCTGATTCTGAACTTCCTGCCACCTATGAATGTGAACAAACTTAGAGTAAAATTAGGCCATACATGATATTATCGCAAATTAATTAGAGGATATGCTGTAATCACAAAACCTATGGAGAATTTATTGAAGAAGGATGCACATCTTGCATGGAGTCAGGTGTGTCAAGGAAGTTTCAACACCTTGAAGACGAAGATGGATACAACACCAACACTGGTTTTTCTAGATTGGATGAAGGAGTTCCATGTTCATGTTGATGCATCATCAACTGCACTGGGAGTGGTGCTGGTGCAACCAGGCGAAGAATATTTTGATCACCCAATTGATTTTGCTAGTCGAAATATATCATCTGCAGAGAAGAATTATGCTATGACAAAGAGAGAAGGATTGGAAATGGTATACATATTGAATAAGTTTTGACACTATACGTTGGGAGGTCATTTCAAGATGTTCATGAATCACTCTATGTTGAAATACCTATTGAATAAGCCTGTGTTGGGGGAGAATATATGTCATTGGTTACTTCTCTTTCAAGAGTTTGATTTTGAGATAATTGTGAATTCAGGTTGCTTGAATGCAGGACATGAACACTTGTCACGAATAGAGACAGACAAAGAATCAACGAACATTGAATATGGGTTACCTGATGCGCAATTATTCAGAGTTGGAATGGTTGATGAATACTATGAGCAAATAGTTCGATTTTTGGTGATGGGAACAACACCAGAAGGAATCACTACAAATCAGAAGAAGCATTTGGTAGTCTGAGCTGTGGATTTCCAATTGATTGCTGGAGAAATCTATAATATGGGACCTAATGAGATCTTATGGTGATGTTTCCTACCGCATGAACAAGAAAGGGCCTTAGCGAAAGTACATGCATTAGTTGTAGGTGGACACTATGGAGGTCGCACTACTGCCAGAAAGGTACTTCGTGTAGGGATTTGGTGTCGAACTCTCAATGGGGATGTGACATACTATGCAAGGACTAGCGATGTTTTCCAAAGGTGTTATACCTAAATCCTATCACCACCATGTGATAAGACCCTTAAATTCCATGTTTTCCCTTAATCCCAACACTTAGAGTGGAAACCTACTATGTTTGTCAATTCTACTTGAAAAAACTCAGCACCACACTCTCCTTGTGGCCCATGAGCAGTACCTTGCTCAACACCACCTGTATCTTGTTTTCCATAAGTGGTGCCACCGCATGTGGTATTTGGTCCATAATCATTTCTCATCTAAATCGCTCTGTCATAAGATAAGAAAAGCGGTACCCTGGGTAAAATGGGTAAAAGAGAAGTTTCTCGAGGCTTCTAGATCATGAGCCTTGTGTCCTCCCTTATCCCATCCACAAATATATGAACTATCTCTATCCATTGAGCCTTATAAATATAAGCTCATGTCCATAGTTGAGGGGGAGAACTATAGAGGTATTTTTATGCTGTTGGATTGACCACTTAGTCCAAGTCATTGGAGATCATAGAGAGCATAGTTGGAGCTTATGGGGATTAAGTGTTTGTCTCGTGGAGATGCTTGTCGACACTAAGGCTATGGTTGTAAGATTCTCCATACATATTTAATGCAAAGCTAATTTCCGTCCCACATTACTGTTGTTTTGATTTCACATGTACATGTTGTTAGATTCCTTAGTCATTAACATGGATAAGTAGATGATTTTCTGGTAGCTTTGATGTGTTTGCATGTTTGATCTGTTTTCAGGTACACAGGTTTACTATCAAAGTAGCATTCCAGGTGTCTATGACATTCAGGGAAGGTCTTCATCCTTTGTCGTTCACTCATTTGTTCTGGATTTGAACCATTCAGACCAGAGGAACAACTTCTGTCTGCAGAAGGTGAAATATTCCTGATTACAAATCTGGCGACTCCGCTGGGGAACAATACATTATCTTAGTTGATTTGATCTTCCTCAATTCTTGAACTCTTGTCCAAATCCAAGATCCATCTCCAACTCTCTTCAGCCAGATATACCATCTTACTAAGTGAATTTTGGTTTGAAACTTTTAGATCTATTCAGATATGAATTATTTCGACTTTTTATGCTCTTTTTTATTGTCAATCCATCATATTTTTCCTTGATCTGATCAATTTATAACTTGATCTTTCGTTCTCCTTTGTGTTTTGGAGCTATCAAGGGAATCACTCATATGCTGTTGGCGAGAAGCGATGCCACCGCCTGAACCTTGTTAGCAGTATGTGGTGCCACCACATGAGTCCTGTTATCCAGAAGAGGTGCTTGTCTAAAACTACTCTGTCAAGACCCCTCCAGCGCGGTGCCAGGTAGGCCTTGTTCCAAGATCACTTTTTTCTCATTTTTTGCAAAAAAATTGAGTTTTTTTTCTTTTAGCCTTGCACTGTCAGGCTTGTGTGTTAGAGTCTGAATGCTTATGGTTTTAAATTCTGTGGTAAAAGATTGTTTGATTGAAGAATTTAAAAGCTAGACTAGGCTTGTTAATTGTTCATTTTCTTCCGGACTTGTTGGTTGTGATTGCGAAAGGAATTCTTTTTTGAAAAGCTTAGGTTGTAGTGAGATCTCTTTTCATTTATGTTATAAATACTGAAAGAAAGACCATTTGATTTGCATTTTGATTTCATTTTTTTTCTTCCATAGAGGACTTCTTTTTGCTTGTTAAAAATAAAATTTTAGACTAATATTAGGTCATTATCATTATTGAGCATAAGACATTGGATCTCTGATTAGTCTCACAAGCTTTCAGTTTCTCTGTGTTCTTTTGTCTCTTTTGCATTAGTACTATCTCATCAAAATAAAAAATATTGTAGTTTTAAGTTAGATCTATATATGCTTTAAGAAAAATTAAAAAATAGAGTGCATATGCATGTAGTGTGCTTCTTGTTTTTCTTTTAGGAAAAGAGACTCTTCCCCTTTTGATTGCTTTCAGAAAAGAAAAATGAGTTTGGGAAGTGTTGCTTGTCATTGATTTTGATTTGTTCAAGATTGTTGTTTGGAAATTTTTGGTTTTTAAAACAAAAGAAAATACTCTCTTTCCCTCCCGTAGGTAGGATACCACGAACGGTAAAGTGAAATATTTGCATATGCATACTGCATGGTTTTACTTTTTCTGTCAGAATTCCATGCATTCACCTAACCATCCAATTTACATAGCAATTTGAGTGATAGGTTAGAGACATGTTTGGGCGTCATTAAGCGTAGGAGCTATCATTACTCATTCGCATTACATCCCGAGACTAGAACAGTTCTTCCACGTACCGTCAGTATATCGAATGGCCTTTCATGTACCCTTGAGGTATATAGAAAGGTACTTCACATGATTGTATATCGGAAGGTCCCTTGTGAACGGTTATGCATTAGACAACACTACTACCGATTTGAGCTCCAATGTACCTTGCGTATATCGAGAGACCCCACTAGGATACCTTATCCATATGAGAAAATTCCTTTGGCCATCTTGCTTGGAGCCATACACCGAAAACAACATTCAGGGAGATTAATACACATGTACCCTTGAGGTATATCACGAGTGGCACCTTCTTGACAATCCTGGTGAGAGACCTGACTATATGAACTCCTCCTATCATTTAAGTTTGCTTGTTTGGCCTATAGCTTGAGTATGGAAAATTTTTGGTGTCTTTTCTAGTTTTTGAGACCCTAGGTTAGATAGGAGCTGTACAAATTGGATGAGCTAAGATAGTATAGAAGAGTACAGGGATTTCCACCTGATTTTATTCCTGTTTCAGGAGAAAATCCAATGGAAGCTATCGACCAAGGAGCTGCTACCACCTCCCAAGTGGGAGATAATGTGATTGCATAAAGAGGAGGACCATATCCTTCACACTCACCTCCCTTGGTCCAACAACCTTCTTGGGGTAATACCTCATTCCATTCTCCCACAGAAGGTCATGTTGATGATACTACCTATCCAGATTATGGTCCCAATGCTCCATTTTGGGATACCTCTATAGGACAAGCCATTGCCTCATTTGGCACCCGTTTAAAATTTTCTGAAGAAGTTTCACCAGATGAAGAAGAACGTAGACAATAGCAAGCATCTATTCTCCATGCACATGAGATTGAAAAGAAAATAGATGACATATTGGGCACACCACCATCACGTTCCACAACTGTTTCTGTGGGATATCATTCACTTGCCAATTCTATGAGACCCATTGAACCGATTCTAGATCACACAGTGACTTCACATAACCCAGGTCAAACCACCAACCCCACCACCTCCCATATTATGTCTGTTCCCAATCCTCCCGGGTCTTCCGCACCTTGGGCTCAACATTCAATTCCTATCTCGTCATTACCTTCTAGTGACGGGGGGAAACCCCCAACATGACCTACGTTATATAGCACTAGAATTGTACCTAGTCAAGGACAGACCTCTGGTATAGAGCAATATTATTATACCAAAATCCTATCACCATCATGTGATAAGACATTTGACATACCTACTTGCCCTGAATCCTAGCTCCTGGACTGGAAACCCATGCTAAATGTCAATCTTTCATGAAAATTCCCAGCACCGCACTTACCTTGTTAGCCAGAAGCGTTACCTTGTTCGCACCACCTATCCCTTGTTATCCATAAGCAGTGCCACTGCTTATGGCCCTTAGTCCATAAGAATTTCTTACCAGACCCACTCTATCATTGAAGGAGAAACGCGGTTCCCTAGGTAAAAAGGGAAAAAGAGAAGCTTCTCGAGGATTCTAGATGATAAGCCTCGAGATATCCATTATCCCTACTGTTGTGGGTCTCTTGATCTCAAGACCCCCCATCCTAGGATATTGGAGGCCACCTCACCCACAAATCTCTCAACATACCCTATCCATCTAGCCTTATAAATACAAGCTTATGGCCATGGTTGAGAGAGAGAAGTCTTAAGGCATTGTTATGTTTTTGGATTGATCACTTAGTACATATCATTGGAGAGCATAGAGAGAGCTAGATTCGGATCTTATGGGGATGAGAATGCTTGGTTTCATGGAGATGCATGTCAACACTAAGGCTTGGTTGTAAACTTCTTCATATTTATTTAATGCAAGTTGATTTCTGTCCCACATATATTGTTGATGTTTGATTTCATATATATGTTGTTAGATTCCTTAGTCACTAGCATATATTAGTAGATTATATTCTGGTTGCTTTGATCTGTTTCATGTTGAGATTATTGCAGGTACACAGGGTGACTATCAAAGCATTGTAATCCAGGTATCTACGACGTCTAGGGAGAGTCTTCAACCTCTGTCTTCTATTTGTTCTAGATCTAAACCATTCAGACCAGTGGAACACTTTGCTGTCCGTAGGAGGTGAAATATTCCATCTAACAAATATATAGTTTGTGGAAATCCCACCCACACTAATGTGGTTAACCCCCCGTCCAATTCAGGTCAATCCTTAGGGGCACAACCTGTAACCAATCAAACCTCCTGGGGTTATGGTTACATAGCAAATCAAGTACCTATGGGAAACATTAATTATCCACTCAACCTTACAGGAATACCTTATGCTGGAATTCCATATCCTAGTAATACTTTCATGCCATGGGGGAAACCTAACTGGTCCTACATGCCAGCTATGGGGGGGATACCTATACATACTGCGGGAGGTGCCGGAGGACCGCCTTATGGAGGTCCTCCCCTTAGGAGGCCTAATGGTCCTAGAGGGCCTGGTGGCTTTCCTCCTTATGGTCCTAATGGTCCTGGTGGTCCTGGGGGGCCTGGTGGCTTCCTTCCTAATGGCCTTGGAGGGTCTGGTGGCCCTCCTCTTAGTGGTTCCGGAGGCTCTGGAGGTTTACTTCCTAGAGGTCTTGGGGGGTCTGGTGGTCCACCTCCTGGTGGTCCCGGTGGTCTTGGTGGTCCCAATAGTCCTAGTGGTCCTGGAGGTCCTAGTGGTCCTCCTCTCAGAGTCCCTGTTGGTCCTAATGGTCTTAATCCCAGAAATCAACCCCTTGCAGGCGGAGTTTTTGGTAGTTCTTCGTCACAACAACCTGTCTATCAGTCTACTTATGGTCCTACTAGTACTTATATTCCATATCAATATTACGAGTATGTGCAACCTAATTGTCAGTTACCTTTCCTAGAAACTTTGGATTTGCATGATTTGTCCAAGTTGATTAATGAACCCATTCAACATAACCCCTCGTGGCCTCCCATTCTGCTAAAGTTACCATCAGACATTCCAAATTTCGATGGGAAGGAAGGAGACGATCCAAAAAACCATGTCATGACATTCCATCTGTGGTGTTCTTCAAACTCCCTTATGGACGATTCATTTTGTTTAAGACTCTTTCAACGAATTTTGATTGGTACAACCATGAAATGGTACATTGAACTTCCGTAGCACTCTTTTGTGGATTTTGGTTCATTGGCAACTGTATTTATTACGCACTTTCAGCTTCCTATCCATTATGAAAGGGTTACTGATCTCTTAACTTCTCTGTGACAGAACAACTCTACCCACATATCCGATCATATCCATGAGTGGAGAAGGCGGAGAAGGCTTATTAAGGCTCCCATTCTGGATCAGTTATTAGCTGATTGGTTTACTAAATCTTTGTTGCCTTTGATTTCCCAAGATGTGGCTATGGGCGGTGTCGTTGCTGAAGAGAAATCCATTAGTCATGCCCAATACCTGGACTTGGTCTATTTCCAGTCTGAAACTTTGTATGACCTAATTCCTCAATCTCCTTGCCCAAGCACCGATCCTGCAAAGCCACCAGCAGAATTCCTTGTTGATGGGATTGTTGGTTCAATCTAGTCCCCGTCAATAGAAAAACTTTCCAAGCAACCCCAGACTGCCACCCCCACTCCTTCAACTCCCAAGGTTTCCATTGAGGTCAATTCTATTAAGAGTATTCAAACCTCTGGCAATAATAAAAATAAAGGTAAAAGTAAAAATAAAAAACCTAGAAACCAACAGGAGAATCCAAAACCAACCACCAATGGTAACGATGAAGGGATTAGAAAAGAAAAATATCCATGTCTGCTATGCGGAGGTGATCATTTCACAAAAGAGTGTCCCCGCCAGGATTAAATCACCCAATTTTTGAAAACAAATCCCGAACCTGTAGTTCTCACAGATCCTTTTCCCTCTCAAGAACAACTGATAGACCACATGTCTAATCAGGGAAACTCTAGTTCGTGAGAAGAAATTTGCATGATGTCCTCAGATACCATTAGTTTGCAAACTTGAAGTCAGAGTTATGACAAACATGTAGACAAGAAAGCAGACAATTTTTCTTCAGGGAAAGCTCCCTCTACTGGTTCTCCTGAGTCCTCGTCTACTGTCCCCCTAACCATCAAGAAGCCTACTCTCGACATGATTTTGAGTCCACCCAAGAGTACTCTTAGGAAGGTTGTTTTTAACCCTAATGCTTAAGCTGCTCAATTTTATAATGTAGTTGAAGATCTCGTTCAGGCACCATGTGCAATGTCTACCTTGGAAGTGCTCCAAAGTTGTCCCACACAATGCAAAAACCTGTTAACTGCGTTAGGATCTTTAGACCCAGATAATACTAGTTTGATTCATTTCAATGTCAAGAACTATAAGTGTATAATACCTCACAAACATGCTTTCCAAATCATCACGAAAGTAGTCAGAAATAAAGTCTTTAGGACTGTTTTAGACGAAGGAGCTTCAACTTCAGTTTTGTCCCTATCTTGTTGGAAAGCTATCAGCTCTCCTGAGCTTGTAACTTCACCTATGACTTTGAAAGCCTTTGATGGACAAGGTTTCTAGCCCCATGGTCTCATATCAGCCCTTGCAGTTGATCTTGGGGGAAAAATATTTTCTATTCAAGTAGAAGTAGTAGACTCCCCATTAGATTACAACCTCCTTCTAGGAAGAAATTGGTTTTACGCCATGACTGCTGTCGCTTTGACGGTATTTCGAACAGTCCAATTTGCACATCTAGGGAGAATTGTCACCATTGACTAGCTTGTTTTCTGTACATCAGATGTTACTACCTCTACATCTAATAACATCCCTATGTTAGGCCAGTCCCCTCCTCCTTACCAATCGATTGGGGTAGGCATGTTGAAGGATTCGTCCCTTATGGGTATTTTTCCGTCCACTCCTCCTAACACAGATATAACGATAGTAAATATGATTGTGTCATTTGATTCTGAGCCCAATGGAAAACAACTTGTTGATTCCACCTCATTGAGTTTGCATGAAGAAATGTACAACATCATTCAAACCCTTTATGATGATCACACTAATGAACTTCATCTGGTGGCTTCAGATCCTTACCACCTACCCTACTAGTTAGAACCATCTCTTCGTATTCTAGATTATCTCTCTGAGACTTTTCCTTTCAATGAGTCCATTATGGAGATCATGAATACAAATGAGTCTATCTGGGAGGATCACCATCATCGATCCTTATTCCTCCCCAACACCAGTTCGGTAGACCATGACTTTGCATCCCCGTTTTCCACTAATATTGTCAACACACCTCAGAGTCCTATATTGTTGCAAGATATAGATTCTAAAGGAAACCTATGCAACATCACTTAGACAAATCCAATTGACATATCAGCCATGCCTGATACCATTGAGCATGTTCATGTTGGGAAGAACTGCTCGACAGAAGAATTTGAAGCCTACAAGGCCCTTTTCAAAGAATTCCGTAATATTTTTTCCTTGTCTTGTGAAGAAATGTCAGGGATAGACCCATCCATTGTGGTCCATGAGATTAAAACGTATCCCACTGCTAAACCTGTCAGGAAAAAAATAAGGCAAGTCCATCCACGGAAGGCCACAGCTATTAAAGCTAAAATAGAGAAACTTCTCAAAGCTAGGTTTATTTATCCTGTACCCCTGACGCAATGGTTATCGAACGCTGTCCTTGTCAATAAAAAGCAGGGCACCATTAGAGTCTGTATCGATTTTAGATACTTGAATAAAGCTTGTCCCAAGGACAAATTTTCTACTCCACACATCGATCAGATTATTGACAAATGTGCCAAAAGTGTCATCTTCTCATTTATGGATGGCTTTTCTAGCTATAATCAGATTGAGATATTACCCACCGATCAGCACAAGACGACATTCATTTTCCCATGGGGAACCTTTTCATATAGGAAGTTACCATTTGGCTTGAAAAATGCTGGAGCCACTTTATAGCGTGCAATGTCCTATGCGTTTAATGATATTAAACATATTGTTGAACCGTACCATGACGACCTCCCTGCTCATTCACAGCGAGGGGAGGACCACCCTGGTCATCTCAGAGACATTTTCCTGAGATGTCATCATTATAATATACGACTCAATCTGCATAAATGTGTTTTCTGCATTGAGACAAGACATGTGTTAGGTTTTTTGGTCTCTAAGGATGGCATCCGAATTGACCCTTTGAAAATTGCCACCATTTTAGCTCTACCAGCCCCAACCAATCTTCTTGAACTCCAAAGTTTGCAAGGGAAGGAAAACTTTCTCCACCATTTCGTGTGCAATTTTGCAGAGAAAAAACACGGTTATATGTGTCTCCTTAAGAAGGACATTCCATTCTTTTGGGATGACCAGGACCAATGCGCCTTTGATAATCCCAAACATGCTCTGACTCATTCACCCGTGATACACCCCCAAGATTATTCAAAGGATTTTCTCTTATATATTGTTGCCTCCACTACTACCATCGCTATGGTTTTGGTGCAATAAAATCCCAACAGTCAGGATCACGTGATTTACTATGCTAGTAAGAATCTTATGGATTCTGAAACCCAATATTCACGCATGGGGAAATTAGCACTAGCCACGGTCATTGCTGTTCAAAAATTTCGTCACTACATTTTGCTCCGCACAACCATTGTATTAGCAGACCAGAACCCTATGTATTACATCCTAACTCGTCAGGTGCTCGGGGGGAAGTAATCCTGATGGATAGTCATACTACAGGAATTTGACTTGGAATTTTCCAAAGCCACATCAAAGAAATCCTTGGTCTTTGCCGAGCTCATGTGCGATCTTCCCTGTGCTTTGATGGAATATGAGCCCAGCGATTCATTTTCTAATGAATTCTTGTTCTTGATACGCACTACTGACCCATGGTATGTATATTTTCTTATTTATCTCCAAACACAAAGATTTCAGCCAAATTTATCTCGTGACGATCGCCGCCGTATCCGTCACCACACAAAATACTACCTCATATTGAATGACACCTTGTATAGACGTGGGATTGATTCTGTTCTCTGGCGATGCCTTACCCATGAGGAAGATGAACAAGTGTTGAATGATTGCCACTCTGGAGCATGTGGCGGTCATTTATCTGGGATGGCTACAGCCCATAAAATCCTTCGTGCTGTCTATTTCTGGCCTTTAGTATTTAAAGACTGTCGCGAGGCTGTTAAGAAATGCCCACCTTGTCAACATTTTTATCCGAAAAAGTGCACTCATCCTACTCCACTACTCCCCGTCATTGTCGTTGGTCCATTTTCCAAATGGGGGATTGATTATATGCATTGTAAGCCTACCTTAGCCAGGGGGCATGGTTACATCATCATAGCCATTGACTATTTTACAAAGTGGGTTGAGGCCATGCCTACATATGTAGAAGACATTAAGATTGTTGCTCTCTTCCTGTTCAATAATGTCATAGCTAGATTCGGAGTCCCGCAGTCCATAGTTACTGATCACGGATCACATTTTCGTAATCAAATGATGGAGGAACTAATTGCCAAGCTAGGTTTTTTCCATGAAAACTCTATGCCATATTATCCGCAAACTAATGGTCAAGTAGAGGCCATTAACAAAGTTTTGAAAACTATGCTTCGTCGAATGGTTAGAGACCATAAATCCAACTGGAACCACATTCTTTTCTCCACTCTTTGGGCTTACAGGACTTCGGTGAAAACAAATACTGGTTTCACACCTTTTCATCTTGTTTATGGACTTGAAGCTATCTTACTGATTCAATGTCCGGTTCCGTCCTTGAAACTTGTCATCAAAATTCTCCCAGACACTTCCGCAGAGGAAGAGAGGTTTTTGTACTTGAATAACCTTGACGAAACTAGGAGAGATGCTGCCTTGGCTAATGAGGCACACAAGAAATGCATCAAGGCACAATATGATAAATCTGTCCAACCTCGTGCCTTTAATGAGGGTGACCTAGTTTTGACTTATGATTAAAAAAGATATGACAAACTAGGGAAAGGAAAGTTTGAATCCATGTGGTACGGTCCTTTCGTTATTTCTAGAGTTTTAGAGAAAGGGGCATACGATCTCATTGACTACGATGGAATCCCTTTATGGCATCCTCACAATGGGTTGTACTTGAATAGGTTCTATGCCTAGATCTCTCTTGGATAGTATCTTGTATATATGTATATTGCTTGACTTTTAGTGTGCTTTAATTATTTTCAATATGGTTTTGAGTTTAGTGTTTGTATCTATTTATACCATGTTTTGGTCGTACAGAGAAAATGGCTTTCTACAGCTTCGCTGATGGCGCTTTCTACCATATCTTGAATCTTGCCTCAGCTGCTTGGGTTCTCTATTCCCCAGCTTATGATTTGGTCAGTTCAGGAGCGGTTTGTATTGGTCTCGCTACCAACAAAATCACCTAGTATTGAGCAGTCATAGGTCTTCTAACTGAATCTGCCTCCCAAGATGTTCACAATTTGGTAGTCTTGATGGACTCGCAACTCATGGTTTGTCATCTAAACCATGTTTATACCATTAGGAACCCTATGCTTCTCCACCTCTTTCAGAGGGTATGCTTGTTAGAAAGGTCATTTGAAACCATCACCTACAGGCATATCCCTAGGGAACATAATGTAGTTGCTGAATCATTAGCTAATTACATCCTAGATTGGAATATTTCCCATTCGTGACATGAAAATCAAACTTGGTTCATTGTAAATAAACAATTAAAGACACATAAAACTCATGTAAAATACATTCACCATTTGAGACATATAAACACCAGGTAAAAGTTTGTATATATATATATATATATATATGAACATGTTTTACAAAAAATAGGTCACAAGACCTCATCTGAAGCACGTAAGATTTTAGGTAAAAATCACCATACAAAATCTTGAAGCTATCAGCTTTCAATAGATACATCATGCACACATCGTCTAGTGATGCTCTTGGTAACACATCACTGCCTGGGCTACTCTACGTAGCAGTCTACTAAACTGACCCGGTACTCCCGCTGTAGGTCTCTGATACCTCAGAGGGAGGTCATCAATGGAAGCGTCAGGGATGTCTAGGGTCAACCTCTCCAGGTTTTCCTCTAACTCCCCAGTCACATCGTCACCCTGTGGTATGAAATGGGTTCCGACTCTTCTATCCAATGGGGAAGCTCCCCCAGGTCATGTTGCTCCAATGTCTGCATGAAAATATTCAAGTCTTGTTACTTAACATAAAAATATAAAACAAACAAAACATAAAAATACTATTTCCATTTTAGGGTTTTTTGCTTCTTACCGATGTCACCCCACGGTACACCAGTTGGGAGTGGTAGGTCAGGGTCACTGTTGAAGTTAGTTCCCACATATGAATAATCCTCCACCATGAGGATCTAATCTGTCAACCATCGAAAGAACGGGTCACTGAACTTTACCTTCCCCCTGCCCACTCTAGTACAGGCCATAATCCAGATCCACCTTTGCATGCGAGGGTCCCGCGCTCTCAGCTTTGTAAAGACCACCTAGGGTCTCATATGTGGAACTCGCTCAAAGAAGAAGCAAGCTAGAATGGAACTGAAACCAAATTGCTTTAGTTCCCCCTGTCGACACTTGGTTAGCTGATCCTTGAAGATCGGAAGCATGGCTTCTGCCTAGTTAAAGACTGCAGGTGCCATGGTCTCTATGGCATAGAGCATATGTGCTATAGACACCTGGTGCACTGCTTGGCTTCCTGCCACTCTCTACATGGTAAAAAATACAGTCTGTAGAGGTCCATCCATCACTGATTTTATGGGGATTTTCTTCCTCAATGTCCTTGTCCCTGGGATACAGTGACGATTTATCAACTCCTGCGTAGTGATGTCCCCTCCGCAGGAACCAGTCAGTGAAATGGGAGCACCCCATCTCGAGAGTCCAGTCAGGAAGTAGATATTCTCTACCTCAACTATCAAAATGTGAGCACTAACCAACTTAAAGTATTGTTGCTCCGGATTCCATATCCAGAGTATATGCTCTAGCAATCGCTGGTGTGATACCATGCTGGGTGTCCGAAAGAATTTTAAAAGTCCGTAGTCTCTCAATGCAGCTATGCAACCCGCATTTCTCTCAGTGAATGTGTCATCATTATCATGCTGTCTCTCTTTCCAAATGACCATTTTTTATCAGCAAGAACCTACCAAAAGCAATCACAAGACTCATTAGAATAATTCTTAATCATTCAAATCAAATGAAATGAACTAGTTTTGCTTGTGTGATTATTTTTACTTCTTCATGGGTGGCACCGCTTGTGCCTCGTTGAAGACAGGCGGTGGCACCACCTGTGCGCTGTGTTTTTGGTGTGGTTCTAGCGAGGTATCGCGTATCCCACAAGGGATAAGAGCAGTGCCCACTCGCATGATTTTAGGGCTTGCCATACAAGTCCAAAACACCATTTAAAATCAAAATTGAAGACATAGAATGAAAGATTAGGGTCTAGGATATTACTTGGAATTGATGGCGCTCGAATCCGATGGTGGAAACTACTGATATCAACGACTGAAAATTTGACCAAGAAAGTGCTCCAAATTCTCTCCACTATGGGTAAATAGTAAAATGTTTTGATTTTTCACTATTTACATGACTTTTATACACATTTTTGGGTTTGACATGCTATAGTTGTGTTTTAAAATCATTTATTACTCAAAATCTATCAGTCGTAATCCCTTAATGTCAGCTATTGAAGCATTTAACACTTGTTTTTGAGTCGTTGCAAGATAGAAGAACAGTAGCAGTAAAGTTTTGGGAGTTCATTTTTGACTTTTTCGTACTACCATAAAACATAAAAAGTCATTGAGCGTTTATTACGACACTTTGGTCACGCTCTTGAAACTTAGTATCAAAGGTCTGTGTCCATTTCTGATTCTTTTTAGGCTCGTAAAATCTCTCATTGTGAAAAGAGACCTAATGAAGTCTTCTTTAAATTCTTTTCAGGCTCCTTAAATACGAAAAGATTGTCGAGCGATCTTGTCTTCTTCACGCTTGTTAAAGCATTTGAAGAGTCGTCTCTCCGATGGTAGGTTATCTCTTTTTCAGTTCGGATACACTATTTACGAAAAAGGAACACTCTAGCCAATCATGACTGGAAGAGTTCTCTAAGGTATTATTTTACACTTTTTCGGGGCTTAGGGACTAAATCATATGAAAAAGGACCCTTTGGAGTCTTCTTCTGTAGCCGTTCAGACTCTCTAAACATGAATGATACCGAGTTTTCTTTCATTGGACTCGTTAAATTAAACATTGAGAGACCTGTTTTTGGGAATGAACCCCTCCCCTCTCAGGTTCATAAAACATATGAGTTTGGACTTGTCTTCAAATGAGCTATACCAAGTGTTTGTTACCCTCTTTGAACTCATAAAACCGAAAAGAGGCACTCATCAATCATGATGGGGGAAATGGGAAGGGAATCATTTTGAAAATAAATGGCAGTAGTTTGTCATTACTTTTGAACATGGCACTTGTCTACATATCATTATAGTTAATCGGGTATTCAGCTGATGTCCATGATGATCCACTTTCATGAGTCATGCCACTCCTTTGAGTCTTTCAAAAGAATGCATTGTCCACTGTCGCACTATGTGTTTGTCTCGTTTAGTCATGTTGCCAAGTATTTTGTCATGCCACCCAATGTTCAAAGGGAAGTTGAAGAAGTTTACCTATGCAGTGAAAACAGTCTCTGTGTCAGTAATTTTGAGTCAGTCTTATGGTTACTACATTCACATTATTCCAGAACTATGTTTCGAGTTTTGTGTCATCGATGTGGGACTCATCATGGCCCTCCTTCGACGAGACTATGCCTATTGACATCAGCTCATCATTCGAGAAATAGTCTTAGAAACAAAACTTAGTACCTTGAGATCTGTATGCCTTAATGATAGATTCTCTCGCTCTCAACATAGGTTCACATCATTGACCTTTTATCAATAGAATCGATTGGGTGTTCGACATCAGGACATCTATTCACACTCAGTAGATTGTACTAGGGTACCTTGGGAATCATTGACATCAATGGTGATCTCCCTCACACTTGCTAATGGTTCACATCATTGGCCGGTAATCAAGTGGTTTCTACCATTTTTGACTTCAGATCATTGTAATCACATGGATAGAATCGTACTTTGTGGAAGATGAGACAAAGAACTTGGGTATTATTATAGTGCTCATTGCTTTCCCCAGGTTGCGATGTAGTTTTGTATATCTAGCATGGATCCACATTTGTATGGTCGTGCCTATGCTCAAATTTGGGTCTGTATGACATAGATCTACGTTGTATGTCTAGTAGCTATGTCCAAGTTTGAATCCTCTATCACATGGATCTATTATGTATTCTAGTATCCATGCTTGTTTATTCCTCTCATGGATCTACCTTGTATTGGTCTATAGCCATGAGTTGGTTACATGTGTCTATGAGTCAAAATATTAATGTATTATAGATGCCTACTTGACGACATGCTCCAATCGAGCTGACATTTTCACCTCGAAGTGACAACTTGTTCTCGCAAAGTTCTCGCTTATCATATCCCTCTAAGTTTCATGCTTTGGGGGGCATTCTGTTCTACCTAAATCCTGTCACCACCATGTGATAAGACCCTTAACTTCCATGTTTACCCTTAATCCTAGCACTTAGAGTGGAAACCTACTATGTTTGTCAATTCTACTTGAAAAAACTCAGCGCCACGCTCTCCTTGTGGCCCATGAGTGGTACCTTGCTCAACACTGCTTGTATCCTATTTTCCATAAGCAGTGTCACCGCCTGTGGTCTTTGGTCCATAAGTGTTTCTCATCTAAACTGCTCTGTCATAAGAGAAGAAAAGTGGTACCCTGGTTAAAATGGGAAAAAAAGAATTTTCTCGAGGCTTCTAGATCACGAGCCTCGTTTCCTCCCTTATCCCTATCATTGTGGGTCAGTTGAGCTCGAGATCCCCCATCATAGGATCTTGGAGCCACCTCATCCATAAATCTCTCAACTATCCCTATCCATTGAGCCTTATAAATACAAGCTCATGTCCATAGTTGAGGGGGAGAACTATAGAGGTATTGTTATGTTGTTCGATTGACCACTTAGTCCAAGTCATTGGAGAGCATAGAGAACACAGTTGGAGCTTATGGGGATGAAGTGTTTGTCTCATGGAGATGCTTGTCAACACTAAGGCTATGGTTGTAAGCTTCTCCATACATCTTTAATGCAAAGATGATTTCTGTCCCACATTACTGTTTTTTTGATTTCACATGTACATGTTGTTAGATTCCTTAGTCACTAACATGGATAAGTAGATGATTTTTTGGTAGCTTTGATGTGTTTGCATGTTTGATCTATTTGTAGGTACACAGGTTCACTATCGAAGCAACATTCCAGGTGTCTATGACATTCAGTAAAGGTCTTCATCCTTTGTCGTTCACTCATTTGTTCTAGATCTGAACCATTCAGACCAAAGGAACAACTTCTGTCCGCAGAAGGTGAAATATTCCGGATTACAACAAGAACAAGAATCCATCATGGAGGGATGAGATGCTGCTAGTTTCTTAGGTGACACTACAACCATTTGATAAATGGGCAGTGGAATTTGTGGGACCAATCAACCCTCCTGGAAAGAGAACCGATGTGCGCTACATCATTACAACAACGTATTATCTGACAAGATGGGTGGAATCTACACGAGTTATAGAATGCACCGCTACGATGACAACAAGGTTCATGTTTGATAATGTTGTCACTCATTTTGGTTGTCCAAAGAAAGAGTGATTAGGGGAGTCACTTCATTAATTGCACCATCAGTGCACTGACAGAGGAACTTTAGATACAACACAAGAAGAGTACCCCTTATCATCCACAAGTGAATGGGACTGTCTAGGTGTGCAATAAGGTGTTGAAGCATGTGCTCACAAAGGTGTGCAATGCAAATCGTGATGACCGATATTTTAACATTCCAGAGGTATTATGAGCATATCGCACCACTTGCAAAAGGTTGACAGGGAAGACATCATTCAAGTTGGTGTATGGGAAAGATGCAGTCATACCAATGGAATACATTGTTTTGAGTTTGCGCATTGTAGCAACGACAGAGGAGAATTAGAGGAACACCTAGCTCAGTTGGTACAACTAGAGGAAGATCACTTTGTCATAGGATTTCACCAGCGCGTTGAGAAGGATAGAAAAAAATACTAGCATGATCAACATATCAAGAACAAACAATTTCAGCAAGGAGACTTGGTATTTCCGTATGACAGCAAGTTCGCCAAGCATCCAGGTAAGTTGCAAATGCATTGGCTAGGTATTTATGTTATAAATTTCATTATTGAGGGAGGTGCAATACAACTGCAACAGTTGGATGGTGCAATGCTGCCTAAGTTGGTGAATGGAAGCCGACTAAAGCCCTATAGGATGGGCCCTGTGCTATGCGATGCTTGAGGAACTCCACAATATGAAAACCAAAATATTTGTTTTGGCATGAAGGGGTAGTTAGTAGGTTGGCACACTAGGAGCAGGTGGTTGCACAAGTAGAGGTGTCAAGGTCACAGTTAGGGAACCGTGTCACAATGGTTTTAGGGAAATGATAGAATAAAATCAGTAGCAAATGCAGTAGTTAAACTAGTTATCTGGATATGCTCTTAGAAGAGACACACATTAATGGAGGATTTGACCGCTAGATCGAGAGGATCGACAATAGATTCAGATAGTAAATGGAGGATTTGGTTGTAATGAGTAGGAGATATTTCACACGGTTGATTCAACGCTATACAAGGTGGTAGGATGCGATTCGAAATTACCATTGTCAATATTGAGTTGTCGAGTTGCAGAGTGGAGTGAGGTTAAGGTGCAGTGTTGAGCATTAGTTGGGAAATTGTGAGGAATGCCGAATGATCCCATATTGGTAGATATTTCCAGTGGGACATATTCACTAGTCGTAGTGTCACTATTAAAAAATAAGAATCTATCATGCCGGTGGGCTCGTCATCAATTCCAAAGAAGAAGAGGGGGGTGCATCGGCACAAGTCCCCTATGACAAAGAATTAGATACCGAGAAATTCTGCATGGGCACAGGAAGAAGTTGTAGAGAATATGGGACCATCGACATCAGATGTTGAGGACTCCAAAACTAGGACTAGGGTGTACACTATGGACATCCCTCGCTATGTTCATCCATGCATAACTAGTGCTCATCTGTGCAAACTAACAAAGAACTAGATTTATCCGATTAGGATGTTGACGATATCGCAGGGGATGGGATGAACCATGGAAATCATGCCCTACATGATGAAGATAAAGTATGAGGATCACGATTTTCTAGCATCAGCTGAGATCACATTGGATCCATTCATGCCGACGACAGAGGTAGGTAGCGACCCAATAGTGCGCACTCTGCATGACTAGGCATGGGGATTGGAAAGGTTGAGGCTTTTAGGCCTCATCAACATGTTGATTTTCAGAAGGTTGGCAGAAGCCAACACTTGTGTGAAACAACTGTTGGCTTATTTTCATGGGGGATATTTGTGGCTGGAACGACTGATGCTAGTCACTTGAGAATTGATTTTGCAGATCATGGGATTTCCCATGCAGATAGGTCCTTATATGGCCTTATCATGGATCTTATGGATACTTATGAGTAAGTAAGGGAGGGATACCTTGAATTATAATGCATTATAATTTTAATAATAGGGGGTACGTGAGGGAAAGGAATTCGTAATTAATGCCATGAATTCCTCGCCCATAAAAAGGAAGGTCCTCTGATATAAGGCCTGACCCGTTGCAATATTTTCATAGCAAAGACAATGATAAACAACTAGCTATGAAGCTAAAGAACAAGTTTGGGATGCAACACGACAAAATATCATATGTGGTGGATATGATCAATGACTAGGATGTACACATCGTAAGAAAAATTCTAGCTATGAAGGTGGTTAGGAAGAACTGACCCAATCAGTGCACTTCTGGGGTCATCGCGTGTGCTGAGTAGTGTGCCCAAGGTGTACAAATGAACTGGTCACTGTTTCTGTTGAACTAGTTGAGAGAATATGAAATAGTGGTACAGGAAGGGAAACAACCATTCACTTATAGTTGTTTACTCATTTTGATCGCGCTAGTTGCTTGGAGGGATCCTAAGGACTACTGGGGCATGGATGTTGAGGTTTCCAAAGTATGCAGAGGGGCACGATATCACAACCTCTAGTATGTCAAGGAAGTGGAATGTTTAAAGGATTGCTCAATATAGTTTTGGTTGTATTGGGAGGTGCCACAAGCTGCATCCATGAAGATCCCACGCTTATTAGAAGAAGCAGTGGTGAAGTATCGATGCATTATCTGGTTTGCAATGGGGCCACATGCCATTCATGTATAGGAGTGAAGGGAATAAGACAAACAATGGTTGGCCACACTTTACAAACTTACTGATGTAGAGCCAGATCCCATTGTGGATGACTAGCCTGTGGAGTGGTGAGAACTATTCAGTGCAGATGAAGTATCGGGCATCATGACAGGTCCACCAACTGATGCTCCAATGGATACTATGCCGAAAAAGTAGAGTGAGCATGATTTGTATGAGGCATCAACCAGAACCCCAATGGATTTAGAAACAATCAAAGGTTTGAGGAATCTGGAACAAAGAGGCAATAGGAGTAGGGAGAGGCTGGTGGCAGAGGAGAAAGTGAGCCATATCATCACAACCATCACATCAGTGAAAACTACAAATAAAGTGCAGTTGAAGAAACAATCTACTGAAGTATTTGAAGAGGTAAAAACTCGACTACATTCTTTAGTTGATGCAATTTTGAAGAGAGTGCTCGAAGCAAACATTTTGTGGAAGGTTGGAGAAATAAGCAGTGGGAAGTGGGTCCAGATTGTACAGATTCCACTGCACACAATTGAGACAAATAGTGAGGATACCAATGCCTCAATCCATAGGTTTCAAGAGCTTGCACTATATGTTAATGAACTGTCAACTCAGACATTGGTTCGATTACAGAGGGTTGCGAGTCAATATTTGGTCGACTGAGAACAAATCATCGACGATCACCTCTTGAAGTCGCAAGAGCGAGAGCAAGCGGCCAAGGTAGAGATCATCGATTTAAAGAAAGTGTAGGATAGGCTCATAGTTGAGAAGGTGCAACTATGGGATGATAGGGCCAGGTTGGAGAAATCAGTTATCAATGCGTATCAAGAAATCATAGTTATGGAGGAGGACTTGGATGCACCATCCAAGGCGTATAAGTTAGGCCAGACAATCATAATCTTCAAGAGATACATCATGTATTTGTAGGTACTGTAGAACCCAAGTACACTGCCAGAGGTAGTTGAAGCACACAAAAGTGCAATCGAAGATGCAACAACGTAGCTCAAAGACATGGAAAAAGAAGCGAAGGCAATTACATATGCAACCACACAATTTTGGGTAAGCGTGGTCCAGGATGAGCAGTTGGAACAACTAAACACACAGCTGGAGGAATATGAAGGTTAGTTGGAGGCACTAAGGATGCCACTTTGAGCAAAGAACCTGGTACTACAACTAACTAAAGCGACGAAGTTGAATGCTTTGCAACAGTACGTCACCAAG
The DNA here is from genome assembly GCA_001517045.1 of Pseudotsuga menziesii. Taxonomy (NCBI): domain Eukaryota; kingdom Viridiplantae; phylum Streptophyta; class Pinopsida; order Pinales; family Pinaceae; genus Pseudotsuga; species Pseudotsuga menziesii. The sequence continues at coordinate 348,721 of LPNX010000524.1, read as the reverse complement.
GCGGGGGAATGACATCAGCATCAAACAACGCAGCTGGAAGAATTTTAGTATATCGACGAGAAATTAGAGCTTAAGTAAGTGAATACACTTCAGGTGGTGCAGGACAGTCGTAAGGAAGTCATCGCCAATATTGTGGATCATCCATATAAGTAGGATGTTGAAGATTTCACAGACATCAACGACAGGGTGAAGGATCATGTGGAAGAAGTAAAGTAATAGTACAGGTATTTCAAAACCAAAACGGCAGAGTACATTGCTTCTAACTGATGTGGCTCAAGGGCGAGCCACAATATTGTGTTGGGAGCCTTTTGGCAGGTAGTTTTGGATATAGTTAGTTGCACAACATCTAGGATGATGCGCAAGATCAAATTTGATGTGCAAGGAAGAAGATGGGGCACAAGGAAGTTTGGTCATAGTTTGACCATATTTTGTCATATTTTGTATATTTAAGTCATTATTTTGTAGTTTTTGGTCCAATTAGTCAGGAAGTTGATCTAAATAGACCACCATTGTAAAAGGCACAAGCCTGTAAATAGATCTAGGATTGTAAATGTTGAATCATCTTTGATATTTGATCTTTAATATTTGGATACTTTTGGAGAGATAATCTTGTTGTAATTGAAGAAACCTTATGAAGATTGTTCTTTGTTTTGATGCAAAGTAATATATGACAGGGATTTGATAGAACCATTGTGTCTTTCTGTTTCTTTTTATTTTCCTATTTTTCTGCAATGTGAATGTGGATGAATACTGCAATATGATGTTGTTATCTAAATGATGCGATGATTTTATGTTTTAAATCATGTTATGCTGGTAGATTTGTTTATGCATTGATTCTCTTGCTGCGATTTGAGTATGGTGATGTGATCTGATGAATGTTGATATGAATTGATGATAAATGAACCAATGCTTGATCTATGATGTAATGATGCAATAGTTGAATATCAAATGTGTAACCCCTCCTTCTTACTGTGGAAACATGGTTATGACAGTTCTCCATTGAACATCTTGGGTGAGACCTCATCTGCTCCGCAGGTGTTGCTGGACAAGGTTAAAGCTGTCTGGGTCAGTGCTCAGGGAGATTGCTGTGTTAAGGGTGTCAACATAGAGTGAACCCCTATCAATGGATATGTGTCAACATCCTCATCCTCGACCAAAACCTCCACCTCATCCTCCTCGAAATCTTGTGCAAAATCCTCCTTGCTGTTGATACTACGGTCGATTGCACTGGTATTGATGTGGGGGATTCATATGTGGTTGCACATAATGTGCTTGAGTATATTGCACTTGAGTATACTAGAGATTATGCAAAGTGTGCTGCATCTGATTTTACTATGGCGACAACAAAGTAAACTGCGCTTGTGGCACAAAATGTGGTTGTGGTTACGATTGTGATACAAACTGTGGTTGTGACTATGTCTGTACCACATGCGGTGGTGGTTTATCTACTGGTCGATGATATTATCCCTTCACGTAATATGCATCCATCATCTTCTCCTAGAGAAAATCATATACTCGACAATCCTTGTCTTCATGCCCAACAAATTGAAAAAACGTGTAATACAAATTTTTCAGCTTTGATACCATCTTCTACATAAACACACAATATTCGTGTTGATGTCCGTGTACTTAACATACACGGTACCATGTCATGCCACCATGAATCAAAGGATTTGGATTTCTTGACAACAGATAATTTATGAAATATGGGCATTGATCTTTGTGATGTCCCTCTGTATGACATCGAGTACACCATATTTATTCGTGATGCTCTCTTCCCTTCTTGATATCTTGAAATTGGATTGTTAGGTTCACCAATTGTGTTTGAATATGATATTGCATACCAACACCAGTCTCGCCAATTGGTGAAGCTTCCATATTCTTCACGATCTCTAGATCCTCTCTCCATGTCACAGTATTTTGTTGCATCAAGGGCATCTTGATATGCGGTAATAATGTCATGATGAACCACTCCTTGTGCTGTACATCACTCATTCCAAAACTGACTTTCACCATCAGCGTCTTGAATCATTGATCAAAATCCTAGATAGATTCATTTTGATATTGCATGATCTCCTTTAACTTTGTTATATACTATTCCTCAAACTTAGGATTTCTAAACTCTTCAATCAATCCATCCCTGATATTTTCTAGGGTATTTTCTGGAGTCCCCTTATGAACTTACACAAACTTCATGTACAAGTCTAGTGCACGACCTCAAAAGGTTGTCACCAACTGACCCTTCTTGACATCATTATCCTGAGCCTACTTTACAGCCCAAACGGCTTCGCACAAAAACATGTATTGTTTGAAATCCTCAGTCCCATTCCCATGAAACATATGTAAATTTACATCATCACCCGCCATCCTAGGACTTCTACCTATGTTTGCTGATCCACTACAATTAGAGTGTTGATGACATGTCGAAAAATTCGGTGTTGAGCTTGTATTTATTCCTGAGTGTGGCACAGTGCACATAGGTGTGGGTACGTTGTTTCTTGGGGTGGGTCTTTCCTTAGGCTCATGTGTAGCCTAGTCGTCTCCTTCGTCGATGTACGGTTTCTTCGTCCCTTGTGATATTATCTCATAGCCTCTTTTCTCAGTCGCGGGAGGACTCTCTTTAGTCCTCTGCCTCTTCTCTGGTCCAAACCTTACTCCACTTTGTAGAAGAACACTTCCTTTCTTAGCTTCCCTCACAGTCTCGTCGTAAGTCCCATCCATATACCTTGTATCATTCCATCCAACCCTCATCTCCGTGGTACCTGCAACCACTGCACACTAGAGGTCTACTCGTCGGAGTTCATTTTCAATATGCCTTTTCATAAATGAGCATCTTAATCGAAAATTGCAAAGATAACAGAAACCTACCTCTTTGTCCTTTGAAAAATCCCTTTCCATGTCGCTGTAAGACTTGAATATGTCGAATGCGAACTCAGTGATGTATCCTTCCAATATGCTATCAAGCCAAACTTTGACAAATCTTGACACTTTGTTATCTACCTCCTGCAGTTGCTGGATCAGTTCTGTGGTCCAACAAGTGGGTTCGCCTCCTTTAAAATTGATCTTCCGATAGGTCAACTACACCAACCACTCATACAAGATGATCAGAAACTCAGATAAGAAGTATTCATGGAGGATCAAAATACAGGTACCTTCTCAGCCACTATTCTATCGTCATTCCAGGGTTCTGATTCTCCTCTGCTACAAATTCTTGAGCCTTTTGGTTGAACCAATCTTGAATCTATGGTCTTGTTGGATGCCACAACATATCCTCCTTCTCATCGCACTATGGTCTCGACAACAGAACCATTTATTGACACATATCCATCGACAGGGGTTCACTCTCCGTCGACACTCTTAATTCAACAATCTACCTGAGCACCAACCCATACAGGTTTTACCCTGTATAGAAACACCTTCAAAGAAGATGAGGTATCACTTGAGATTTTCAAGGGAGAACTTTCGAAACCATGTTTCCATAGTAAGAAGGATCGTTTGCGCATCTACTGTTCAACTATTGAAGCATTACTTTACATATCCAAGCACTGGTTTATTATCGCAGATCCATACCATCAATTATCATATCACATTAACACATTCAGATTGCATCAAGATAATTACTAAAAAAATAGATCAACCATCATAACATGATTTAAAACATAAAAATATCACATCATTCAGAAAGAGGCATCATACCGTGACTTCAATTTATCACATCGTAGGGAAAACGTGACAACAGAAAAAGATAAGACACATTTTTTCCATCAAAACTCCATCATGTCATATTGCTTATGCATCAAAACAAAGGTTCTCAAGGCAGTTCCATAGTTGCGACAAAACAGAAAACAGTCTTCCGCAAAAAATAGATTGATCGTATCTCATACCATTGCACAAGACATGATCATTACAATGCAAGTCTCCAACTATGATCTCATTTCAAAAAAGGTTTTTTTTCAACATTACAATCCTAGATCTATTTATAGGCTTGCGCCTTTACAAAAACGTCCACTTAGACCAACTTCCTAACTACTTGGACCAAAAACTACAAAATAATGACCATAAACTACAACATATGACCAAAAACTACAAAATATGACCAATCTACCTTGTGCACCATTGTTGACCTTCCACATCATCGTGGGTGTTGCGTAGGTAATCTTCCTCAGAATTGCCTGCTAACATTACCCTTCTGTTTGGTCGCATGTATTTTTGAGGTTCTTTTATTAGAGCTTTCAATTTTGCGATAGCATATTTATCTTGTATGAGCAATAAGCAACTTTTGAAAAAATATTTAAGCTTACTAACCTTTCCCATCAGTTTCACTCAGAATAGATGGTCAAACCTTTCAGGAATCTCCATTATTGGTCGTCTTGGTAGTGTAGCAGTAGACTTCGATGCTTGATTCTTGTCGATGAGTTTTGGTCGTGCATCTAAGAATACTTCCTTTTCTTTTTAGACGTTGAATGGAACTTTCTTTTGTGGTTTTGGTCGCACCTGCATTTGTTCATGCTATGCATATTGGTATGCTCCAATAATAGTACCTCCTCTTGTTATGATAGCTATATGTGGTTCCCTCATCTTAACAAAAATATTTTGTATATTCTGGTTGGGATTTTGTAGAGGGTTTGGATTTCCCACATTTCTATCCTGCCACTTTGCAATCAACTACGGACACTGTTTGACAATATGATCAAAGGATTTCCAATGCAAACATGTCTTTGTAGGACTCACATAGTCCCTAAAAAAATGTCATGGTTTCCAACAATTATAACATATAATTTGGCCTCTTCTGCGACCAAATCCTCCTCCTTATACTCGACCTCTAATATTTCCACCCCCCCTTTGTTGAGGGTATTGTTGCTGCGGGTATTAATTCTGTGGATACTGGGGCTGAAGATATCGAGATTATGGATATTGAGCTTGAGCTCGATCAACTTGCATCTTCTCTTCATTCTTCATTAAATAGGTGTTCACTGTTTTCTCTTGTAGTAGGTGAAATTATCTGTAGTCATTCTCATCATGGCCTACCAATTTTCAAAATTTACAATATAGAATAGTCGGTGAACTTACAATATTTTGTAAGTACAAACACTTTTTCAAACGATGGCCTCTATTTTGGCATATTATACACCAAGGCATCCCTTGTGTATTTATTGGGTTCAGGGCTGCAGACGCGACATAATTTATGAGTGTCGGGTAGTTATCCTTATGGTGTCCCTCTGTTATGCATTTGGTACACCAAATTTCCTCTTGGATATATTTCAATTTTTTAATGTCCCGGAGTTGCAACGAAAGGTTCTCTAGGTGTGATTGAATTTGCATCATTCCTACACCATTCTCTCTTACAGGTGATGATTCTAGCAGCATGGCCAACTCTAGAGCTTCAATCCGTGACACAATATTTTGTTGCACCAAGGGAATCTAGATGTGTGTCAACAATGCTACAATGAACCACTCTTTGTGTTGTACATATGACATTTAGAGGATTAATTTATCCATCATCGCCTTAAATATGTGGTCAAAGTCCTAGAAATACTTCGTAGACAATTGCTTATTCTATTTAATCTTTGTAATACACTGAGATTCAGATTGGTATTTCTAAATTCATCTATTAGTTCTACTGGAATTTAGTCAAGTGTTTTCTGTGCAACTTCTCTCGGAACCATAGAGAACTTCATATACTAATCCAACACAAGACTCCTCAATTTTGTGATCATTTGATCTCTCTTTATGGACTCATCTTGGACCTGTCACACAGTCCACATGACTTCACATAGAAACCAATGTTGCTCTGGGTCTTATAACCCATTTTTGTTGAATACCGACAACTTAATTTCATTCCCAACCATTATATTGGTCATTGGTACTTCTGAATAATTTTTTTGGCTAGTAGGACACTGTTGTCCACTATTCCCACAGTTATTATTACTTGTATTGACAAACCCACTAGGATATGAGTTTCTACACCTTCCCTTCAGATACAAACACGGGGTTGTAGGTGTGTCGTATTCGTAATCTAGATCTGGGGCATCTTCTTCTTCTTCCCTTTCAAATATAGGTTGGTATTCCTATTCCTTGTCCCAAGAACCTCCATCAAATTGCGAAATCAACTCATATTATTCTCCTATGGTCGTACTGCAACTTCCTCTTCTTGTCACAATTATTCTTCTTTTTCCTGACCAAAATCTCCTTCCACTTCTTAGACATCCACCCTTCAGTGCAGTTCTGTTATCAACAGATAATATCTCAACTTACTCTGCTCCATTTTTCTCACAAGTCATTTGCGACATAACCCGGTTCTTTATACAAAATTCTTTACTCGTTGGATTCCATTCTCAGGATCTCTTTTTCATATACAAGCATATTTATCCAAATTCTTAAATATGTCAAGTATCTTCCTATAGGTCCTTGGAAAAATTTATTTTATCCTTACTATATGAAGTTATTGTTTCGACAAAAAACTCAGTAATGTATCCTTCAAAAATACTATCTACCCATAAATTGATAGCCCTAGATATAGGGTTGCTAATGTTCTTCAACCGATGAATCAATTTAGTACTCCACTATGTCGATTCTCTTTGTTGAAATTTTTTCGCTAGGTTGCTAGCTTCATGTCACATGCCCCAATTTTTCAAAATATATTATCTTATTTGATTTTATTCCAATACATTATGTTAAATTTTATGCTAAGTTGTAATTGATGACTCAGTAGATTCAAGGATGTTGAATGTAATTATGAATACTTAATTATAAATAAATAAAAGTGGAGACAACATCTTGGGAGAGCTGTTAAAAAGAGTGTTACTGGTCAAGTTGGTGGAGGATACTGGGTGGAGAGCAAATAGACAAGTGGCAGCATCCTCAAATACTTCCAATGTTGCAGGTGGAAACCTCCCTACATTTGGGGTCATGATCCCCCAAGAAAGTGGGATCAGAGTAGGTGGCTCAATTAATGACAACTAACCCAAAAAAATACCTAGGCAATATTAATAAAAAATCCCATTGAAGAGAGCTGAGGCTGCTCATTTTCCAAGAGGATAATCATTCATGTGAATGTACTTCAAAGGATATCATTGGGAAGGGAATTTGTGGAAGGTGTTTTAGGGGTAAACTGCAGAAAGTGATCTAGTACAGCTTTTCAGCTAAAGGATCTTGCTGTTGAGTGCAGAGTTAGTACTGAGTCATTAGACTAGTATTTTGTTGCTTGCTCCACTAGTTCTCGGCCAAGGAGACCAGGAACAGGATCGAGGGTCCCGAGAAGACGCTGCTTGAGCGCTCTCTAGGAGTTGGTAGGGAGGAACGACCTCCCAACGCTGTTGTCGTCCAACTTTAAAACAGGTTCTACAGTCTTTTATTTGTTGTGTTAAAAGTTTATATATGATAATGAATGATTGATGATTGATTACATGTTTTGTAGTGAACTGATAAAGCTAGTAACCCTTTAGATATTTTAATATTGAATCTGCAATTGATGAAAATAATCCTACCTGTGTTTTTCCCCGTCTAGAATAAACCAAACCGTACTCTAGCATAGGTAGTGTGTTTAAAATGGATAAAGATATGATAGGAATCTGAAATGAATAGAGTTACTTATGTTTTTCAAGGTGTTGGAATATTTTCTTTCTATAGATAGTTGCTTCCAAAAAATATTATTAATCAGCTTAGTTAGGTTATTGTTAAAACCAGACTGTCTATTAAGAATGCTAGAAAAAGAAATAGTCATATTATTTTACTAATAGCAATGTGTTCAAGTAGGTAAGTTATTATTTTACACAGTACTTTCTTTTACAAACTATACATCTAACCTGAAATAGAGGAAATAGAAATGTCACAGTTATAATGATTATTTATTTATGTTAAGTAAGGGTTTTAAGTAGGGTTCTGTTACTTATATCTTTTACTAATATTAATAACTAACTTATCCTACAACTATTCAAACCCTAGATAGAGTTTAGTAACATATAGATTTATAAGGACAAATTAATCTAAAGATAAAGAGTATCTTAACAAAGAGCTTATTTAGCTCTCACAATATTATTTTATTTAAAATCAAAACAACTAAGATACATTAGTAACCTATGCTTTAAGTATTATTAACGGGGAACTGTCCTTTAACTTTTACAGACAAATTATATATGCAAAGGAGTAATGACAGGGTTGAAAATCCTCATTTCTTTTTATCAAGCTTACAGAAATAATCCTATTGAATAAACTAAACTATTTTAGACTGTTCTCAGTCTTTATTAATAAAGTATATGTGCAAATACGTACTTAATAAAATATAGTAAATTCGTAGATAATAATATTAACATAAACAGTATTGTTTATAAATTAATAATTCTTCTAACAAACTGAAGAAATCTTTAAAGAAAGAAAACAAAGATTATTTTCCATAAACCCTAACCTGGAATTATTTGAGCCATTAAAATAATCTTAAAATCTTTTGACAGTAATCGAACTTAACGAAATAAAAATACAGAAATTATCATTATAAAAGTTAAATAGGGTAAAACCCCTAGCTCATATTTCTGAGCAGAAATCTACCAGTACTCTTTTATATGCAAATTCATTATAGTAGTAACCTAGGATAAACAATAAGCTTAGTTATTTTTTTTAGCATTAAAAGAACAAATCAAATTCATTACACAGAGATAAAATACAATAATGAACAACATATACAAAATGTATACTTATAAAAAGAATTGTTCCTTTTTATTTTTACAGATAGGGTGTATCTGTAAAAGTGAATGATAGGGTTAAAACCCATATATATATTATAATTACAAATTTCAATGCATCGAAGTTATAAACCAAATTAATTGGATTATGTAACTATTAAACCACTAGGTTATTATAAATTTACTTACAATCCTTTAAGAACAAACATAAAGACTTTGGTAATTTTTATAAACTGGAAATTTCCACAACACTTGGTAACAATAGTTAATAGTCAAACTAAATAAGTAATAGAATTTGTTAAAAAAAATAAGTAGAATAATTTGTTTTAAAATGAGGGTTTCCATAGGAAAAACCCTAGCTCATAACTCTGAGCAAAAACAAGTAAAATTTATAACTAAACTATGACTGTATATATCAGTCTTAAAAACATTAATAATAAACTTTTACATAGTACTTAAAACAAAGCACAAAACTTCGCTTACAGTCGAGAAGGATAAAAACCTGGAGTACACAGAGGATAACATTAAGCATTTCGATAAATCGAGACAAGCTTGAAGATAGAACTTTATTTACAAGAGAAACTATTGTTAAAATTTTAAACAAGCCATAAAGATAAACATCAAAAGAAAAATATTTACATTGCTCAGTTTAAGACCGAGTTTACCCATCTACTAGCGAGGGTTTGAAACTTGGTAATTTAACAATGACCTGTAAAAGAGACCGCATAAATTATGGTGAGCCTAGGAAAGCTTCCCCAACTCTAAGTTATTCCAAATGGCCACCCTAATACAAGTAGGGTAAAACCCAACATATTGACCACAGGGCTTACCCGTATTAAGCCATAAGCCACAACATTCGAATACTATCTGCATACTTCCTCCACTATGAAGGTATGTAGTCGCGAGTCCCGTGCAAGGAGTTTCAAGGACAAGGGTCAGAAAATAAATATCCGAAGAATTGTTTATACTATCATAACATCAAAAACACCTGCTGCAAGTTAAATGAACACTAAAAACAAATTTTACCTGTGTTTTTTGAAACACCGAACAGTCTCATGGATTTTACTGTCACTAATAGACTTTTGCAAAATATAGACCCAACAGCCTGTAAAGACTGAACCTCACGCAATGGTGAACCACGAGGACGACGATAGGAAGTTTGAGCAGACAGCGAGCCAAGGGCAACGATAGAATCAACAAAACTTGCAGAGTGAGAACTCACAGCCACTAATAATGGCTTTAAAATCAAATACCAGAGGCAAAGGAAACGCTAATCCAGGACTCGGGACAACTGGAACGAAGGAGAGCTTACGATCGCCATGAAAACCAAGAAGAGTAGCTTCAAGGGCCAGCGTGAACTATGGAGAAAAAATGAAAAGGGTTAGGGTTACGATGATTCTTATACCTTCCATGCTTAGACAGGAGAAGACCACATGGTCACATTAAATTAAACCATGTAGTGAATCATTTTCTATAGTCGCCTGCATACAATAATAACCAATTATTTAATCATTGAAACGATATGTAAACCATATCATAAACCAAATTATTTCTTTGTAAATCGAATACACCGCTCATCATATGCTAGTTCAGTGTTAGAATATCAATGTTATGATTTACGTTGACCTAGCAAATAAGTGTCACCTTTAAACCTTGGTTAATGCCAAAATTCGTTCATGCATAGAAATTTATTTCATCATTAACCATATGTCTACTATATCATAACATCATTAATACGATATGGATGTTAGTAACTCTTTTCTTTGAACGTTGACCTTGATATGGATAGAGGTCATATGTTATATGGGAAATCTTAAGTTAAAGGTTTATAACTATCAAACAACTAGAGATTTCTTATGTAGAACATTATAGACTATATTTGGATAATCTCTTGTAAAATGACATTTCAAGTTGTAACATTTATAAAAGGACATAATGTAGTATTATGTAGAATCATGAACGTTTAAAAAAAAATGGTTTATGACTTTGAACTAATTATAGACTTGAATGTATAATTAAACAAAATAGATTATGCATGTCTATAAGTCATATAAGAACTAATAAATCAAATGGTAGCAAAACTATGAAGTTGACAAAGTGTATTGTAAGAACACTTTTATGAAATTCTTTTACATAGTTCAGAGCAATGAAACTTTGATAGAATTTACTTGTGACTCAAATTGGTATTTGCTAATGATTCACCATGTCTATTGGTTAGTGAAGTGGTTATGGAATATCTATAAAGTCGACCTTTTTCGAGAGCTTCAATCTTAAAAAAACTATTTGTAAACAGTAACTTAATACAAGAGGAGTATCATAGAAAATTAAGAAATTGAATAGGAGTGATCCTACCTGATTCTAGAATTATTAGAACCACATGGTTTGACATGAAGTTAAAAAGTATAGGCAAACCATGATTTCATGTGAGAAAGCATTATGGTTTTTGTTAGCACAAATCAAACTTATAATGACAAGAAGCTTAAAGGCTGTAAGTTTCCTCGCAGAAACGAATTGTTGAATAGTTGTTACACAGATAAGATAATATATTAATGTTTACATACTGACAAAACAACCGTTATAACATTGCAAGTTATGCACACTAAAGTAGAAGTACTTTGTAACTGAGATTATAATTTTAGAGCCGCAAAACATATCTTACTGTCGCTATGTACTTCTGAACTTTGTTACAAGAAAAACTGAAGGAAGCCAAATGGTTTTACCTCACGGAAGTTGTTTGGAATTTAGCAGCTTAATTACTAAGCTTTATAATTGCAAATAAAACACTGCTGGATACTTTATGAATTTTAAAATGTTACTCGTGCGATCATACCTGCAAACCTATAAGAGCCAATAATCTTCTGCGTTAGCATAAATGCTAAGTAAGCCCCATATTCAAAAGTTAGATTCCACCTACTTGACATGAAGAAACTCATCAGTAAACAGAAATAAAACAATACGCAAGTAAACCTTATTCTTGTTTCAAAATATAACTACTGAGTTAACATAATTGAGATTATGTAATACTAATCACTTGACTGTTTCTCTATTTGCTAAACTTTAGCTGTTAGTAAACCGCAAGTTTTAGCATTTGTTGTTATCTCAAAATTTTAAATTTTTGTGAAAATTTGTGGTTTTGACATGTGGTATCTGAACCAGGTTTCAAACACTAGGCCTTGATGAAGCCCAACTAGATTTCATGAAACAATAAATTAAATTATTATGCTGACGTATTTTATTTTAAATGTTATTCAACAGAGAATTGTTTTCTAAAGTTTAACAGGCAGGTATGGAAAGGCTAGAAGAATATGCAGAGGAGGAATCTCTAGCTACTAAAACAGGAAATTTACCAAGAGATCCTAAACTAGAGGACTTAGCTACCAATTCCTCAGAATTGTTACAAACTATAAAAGACTTAAAAACTGAAATGGAGTCTATAAAGCAAGAAAATGAAAGGATTCTGATGGCTCAGGAAGAGTTGAATCAGATCCTAATTGAAAAGTTTCAAACTAAGGGTAGGGGTAGAAGATCAGAATTAGAAGATGTCAGTCATCAACGTAAATCTAAAAAGATGAAATGTACAAAAACTGAAAGTAGTTCATCTTCTGAAGTGTTTGGTGAACAACAAAATTACCATTCTACTAGTGACAGTAGTGATGATAATCTGTACACTAAAAAGAGGAAATACAAACCTTATGAGGAAATTTCTGGGGAATTAAAAAAGATAAAACCACCAACCTTTAATGGAGAGACTGATAAGGGGGATGAAGTTGAATCCTGGTTATATGGGATGAAGAAGTACTTTCAAATACATAACTATTCTAACCAGTTAAAGGCTAGAATTGCTATATATAACCTCTCAAAAAAGGCTGACATTTGGTGGAAAGACTTGAAAAGAGTTAAGGGCATAAAAGAGAAAGATGTAAACTGGAGTACCTTTAAGAGGTATTTCAAAAATAAATTCCTGTCTGAGCAGTATTATGAGGAGAGAGCCAAAGAGTTTTATGAGCTGAAGTTAGGATCAATGACAATGAAGGATCTGAATAGCAAGTTCTTAAGTCTACTTAGGTATGTACCATACCTTGTAGATGAGAAACCCAAGGTACAACGATTCCTTAGCTATATACCTTATCATATTAAATATAGAATTGAATATGATAACCCAAAGACCTTGGAGGAAGCTATGAGAAAAGCTAACTTTTGTTTTGAGCAGAATCAGAAAAAAAGAAGGCTTGGCCAACTGGAAAACTAAGAAAAATAATAATTAGTTTGAATAAAAGAAGAAGGATTTTGTGCCTAACAGAAATTTCAAAAACAATAAGGCCAAAAATTATTCTAATAACAAGAATTTCCAAGGAAACAAGAGCAATACACCCAACAATCAAAAAAATTCTAAAGGTAAGGAATTTGCAAATAATCAGGGAAGTTTTACCAAGAACTTTGAGCACAAAGAGCCTATCAAGTGCTGGGAGTGTAATGGCCCACACTATGCTTCAGTCTGTCCAAATCGGAAGAAAATTGTTAGCAACATTCATACTATACAGGAGGAGATGACCGTTGGGGAACTAGCAAGGAGCATGCCTAGAATTAACACAGCTTTGGAGAATCGACAAGCTGAATATTAGAATTCCATGGTGGAAGTAGAAGGTATGATAAATTAGATCCCTGTAACTATTTTGATTGATCCAGGAGCTAGTATCAGTTATATTGCACCTCAAATAATAGAAAAATGTAAGTTATTTGTTGAAAATTTTGAGAATTCATGGTTGGTTCAGTTAGCCACTGGTGCTAAAAGAAAAGTAACTTGTTTTGTTAAAGAATGTGCATTAGTTATGGATAAATTGGAAACTGTTGTTAAAATTAATGTTTTGCCTCTTGGTTCTTATGATTTCCTGATTGGTATGGACTGGTTAGAACAACATAGAGTAATTCTAAATTGTTATGATAAAACCTTCACATGTTTAAATAGTGACGAAAACCTAGTAAGTGTTAAAGGAATTCCTAGAAAAACTACTGTAAGGAAGATTTCTGCTTTACAACTTAAAAGAGCTGTTAGAAAGGGATGTAAAGATTATGTAGTAACAATAATTGATGAGGAAAGTTTAATTAAAATAGATAAGTTAAAAGTGGAAGACATACCAGTCTTAAGAGAATATATTGATGTATTCCTAGAAGAGATTCCAGGATTACCTTCGAAAAGGGAATTGGATTTCACCATTGAGATGGTACCAGGTGCAGTACCTAGCTCAAAGGCCCCGTATCGAATGAACATACTCGAAATTAATGAATTAAAATCTCAATTAAAAGAATTAATTGATAAAAAGTATATTCAACCAAGTGTGTCTCCCTGGGGGGCACCTGTCATCTTTGTCAAGAAGAAGGATGAAACTATGTGACTTTGCATAGATTACCGTCAGTTAAACAAGATGACCATCACAAATCGATATTTGTTGCCCTGCATAGATGATCTGTTTGATCAACTACGTGGAGCCACGGTGTTTTCGAAAATAGATTTAAGGTCTGGATATCATCAAGTGAGGATTAAATATGAAGACATCTTTAAGATAGCTTTTAGAACAAGATATGGTCATTACGAATTTGTCGTAATGCCATTTGGGCTTACTAATGCCCCAGCTATCTTCATGTGTTTAATGAACAACGTGATGCATAAGTATTTAGATAAGTTTGTGGTCGTGTTTATCGACGACATTATAATCTATTCAAAAACTGAATAAGAACATAAAGAACATTTAAAAATTGTTTTGCAAGAGTTGCGAGAACATCAACTCTTCGCAAAGTTTAGTAAATGTGATTTCTTCAAGGATAAGATTCAGTATTTAGGTCATGTGGTGACCAAGGAAGGAATTTCCGTAGATCCTTAAAAGATAAGGGCAATCGAAGATTGGCCGGTTCCTAAGGATGTGACGGATGTTCGATCTTTCATGGGCATTATCGGTTACTACCGGAGGTTCATTGAAGGTTTTTTGAGGATAGAAAATCCAATAACTTCCTTACAGAAGAAGGGAAAGAAGTTTAACTGGAATAAAAAATGTGAAGAAAGATTTAAAAAGTTAAAAAATTTATTAACCAGTGCACTTATTTTAAGATTAGCCGATCCTAATAAAAAATTTGTAGTGTGCACTGACGCTTGCAATGATGGCTTAGGAGGTGTTCTGACTCAAGAAGGGCATGTTATTTTCTATGAGTCTAGAAAGTTAAAAGTTCATGAAAAGAATTATGCAACATATGATCTAGAATTAACAGCTATAATACACGCCTTAAAGATGTGGTGATATCACCTAATTGGCAGAAATTTTGTTTTAATGACTGACAATAAAGGATTGAAGTATCTTTTAGATCAGCCAAATTTAAATGCCAGACAAGCTAGGTGGTTAAATTTCTTAAGCGAGTATGATTTTGAAATCCAGAAAATAAAAGGTAAAGAAAATAAAGTTGTTGATACATTAAGTAGGAATGCAAGGCTGAATTTTGCAACAACTATCAGTGCCTATGTTTCAGACTTGGATGAACAACTTAAAGAAGGAATAGAACAAGATGAAATTTACCAAAATTTGCAAGCTAAAGCTAAAGAAAATCCAAGAAAAAACTTAATTAAAGGTTACAGTTTAAATGAAAAAGAATTTTTACTGTATAAATATATAATGTATGTACCTAACGTACCTAAAGTTAAGCTATTAATTCTGGATGAAATTCATAAAATACCATATTCAGGTCATCCAGGTTATCAAAAGACTATACCTATGTTAAGAAAAGAGTATTTCTGGCTAAATATGAAAAATGAAGTAACAGAATATATTGCTAGGTGTTTTGAATGTCAACAAGTAAAAATTGAACATCAACACCCAGTTGGTTTGCTTCAGCCATTACCCATTCCTAGATGGAAATGGGAGATAATTAGTTTAGATTTTATTACTGGACTTCCTAAAAATTGAAATCAGAATGATTCTATCATGGTAATAGTTGATAAGTTAAGCAAAGCAGCTCACTTTATACCTGTTAAAACTGCTTATAAAGCTGCAAACTTAGTTGATATTTTTCTAAAACAGATTTTTCGATTACATGGAGTACCAAAAGTCATAATCTCAGATAGAGATCCTAAGTTTACAGGAAACTTTTGGAAGTCTTTGTTTAAAGGGTTAAACACCACATTAAATTTTAGTACTTCTTTCCATCCTCAAATAGATGGACAAACTGAAAGGGTAAACCAAGTATTAGAAGATCTATTAAGAATGTATGTGAAAGACCAGCCAGGTAAATGGGAGGACTATTTACATCTGGTAGAATTTGCTTATAATAATAATTATTAGACATCAGCCAGATTTAGTCCTTTAGAAATTTTATATGGACAGAAATGTAATACTCCTATCTCTTGGAGTAATCCAGTAGATAGATTGGTATTAGGTCCAAAACTGTTAAAAGAAATGGAAGAAATTGTAAAACAAGTGCAGGGAAATCTGAAAGTGGCACATGATCGACAGAAAAGTCAAGCAGACTTAAAAATAACTCCAAAGGAATTTCAGGTAGGTGAACATGTGTTCATCAAGGTAAGGCCCAAAAATATCTCTCTGAAACTGGGGAGTTGTGCAAAATTGGCACCTCGTTACTGTGGCCCATTTGAAATTTATTCTAGGATTGGACAAGTAGCTTATCAATTAGCATTACCACCTAATTTAAGAGTACATAATGTTTTTCACATTTCTATTTTAAAGAAATATGTTCATGATGCTACTCATGTTGTTAACTAGAATGATGTACAGGTGGAATCAGAAGGAGATTTTCTGGTGGAACCGGACTGTATCCTCGGGAGGAGGGAGATTACACTTTGGAACCACACCATTGGATAGGTGAAGGTGCAATGGAAGCACCTTAGTCCGGAGGACGCCACCTAGGAATTGGAAAGTAAAATGCGAGATGCATATCCAATTCTGTTCCAGGGGAATTCTGAGGATGAAGAATAAATAATATCGAGGACGATGTTATATTCTAAGGGGGTGTGTATGTCACATGCCCCAATTTTTCAAAATAATATTATCTTATTTGATTTTATTCCAAGACATTATGTTAAATTTTATGCTAAGTTGTAATTGATGACTCAGCAGAGTCAAGGATGTTGAATGTGATTATGAATATTTAATTATAAATAAATAAAAGTGGAGAAAACATCTTGGGAGATCTGTTAAAAAGAGTGTTACTGGTCAAGTTGGTGGAGGAGACTGGGTGGAGAGCAAATAGACAAGTGGCAGCATCCTCAAACACTTCCAATGTTGCAGGTGGCAACCTCCCTACATTTGGGGTCATGATCCCCCAAGAAAGTGGGATCAGAGCAGGTGGCTCAATTAATGACAACTAACCCAAAAAAAGACCTAGGAAATCTTAATAAAAAATCCCATTGAAGAGAGCTGAGGTTGCTCATTTTCCAAGAGGATAATCATTCAGGTGAATATAGTTCAAAGGATTTCATTGGGAAGGGAATTTGTGGAAAGTGTTTGGGGGGTAAACTGCAGAAAGTGATCTAGTACAACTTTTTAGCTGAAGGATCTTGCTGCTGAGTGTAGAGTTAGTACTGAGTCATTGGACTAGTATTTTGTTGCTTGCTCCACCAGTTCTCGGCTAAGGAGACCAGGAACAAGCTTGGGGGTGCTGAGAAGACGTTGTTTGAGCGCTATTCAGGAGTTGGTAGGGAGGAACGACCTCCCAACGCTGTTGTTGTCCAGCTTTAAAACAGGTTCTACAGTCTTTTATTTGCTATGTTAAAAGTTTATATCTGAGAATGAATGATTGATGATTGATTACATGTTTTGTAGTGAACTGATAGAGCTAGTAACCCTTTAGATATTTTAATATTGAATCTGCAATTGATGAAAATAATCCTACCTATGTTTTTCCCCGTCTGGAATAAACCAGACCGTACTCTAGCACAGGTAGTGTGTTTAAAATGGATGAAGATATGATAGGAATCTGAAATGAATAGAGTTACTTATGTTTTTTAGAGTGTTGGAATCTTTTATTTCTGTAGATATTTGCTTCCAGAAAAGAATATTAATCTGCTTAGTTAGGTTATTGTTAAAACTAGACTATGTATTAAGAATGCTAGAAAAAGAAATAGTCATATTATTTTACTAATAGCAATGTGTTCAAGTAGGTAAGTTATTCTTTTACACAGTACTTTCTTTTACAAACTATACATCTAACCTAAAATAGAGGAAATAGAAATGTCACAGTTATAATGCTTATTTATTTATGTTAAGGGTTTTAAGTAGGGTTCTGTTAGTTATATCTTTTACTAATATTAATAACTAACTTATCCTACAACTATTCAAACCCTATATAGAGTTTAGTAACATATAGATTTATAAGGAAAAATTAATCTAAAGATAAAGAGTATCTTAACAAAGAGCTTATTTAGCTCTCAAGTATTCTTTTATTTAAAATCAAAACAACTAAGATACATTAGTAACCTATGCTTTAAGTATTATTAACGAGGAACTGTCCTTTAACTTTTACAGACAAATTATATATGCAAAGGAGTAATGACAAGGTTGAAAATCCTTATTTCTTTTTATCAAGCTTACATAAATAATCCTATTGAATAAACTAAACTATTTTAGAATGTTCTCAGTCTTTATTAATAAAGTATATGTGCAAATACGTACTTAATAAAATATAGTAAATTCACAGATAATAATATTAACATAAATAGTATTGTTTATAAATTAATAATTCTTCTAACAAACTGAAGAAATCTTTAAAGAAAGAAAACAAAGATTATTTTCCATAAACCCTAACCTGCAATTCTTTGAGCCATTAAAATAATCTTAAAATATTTCGACAGTAATCGAACTTAACGAAATAACAATACAAAAATTATCATTATAAAAGTTAAATAGGGTAAAAACTCTAGCTCATATTTCTGAGCAGAAATCTACCAGTATTCTTTTATATGTAAATTCATTACAGTAGTAACCTAGGATAAACAATAAGCTTAGTTATTTTTTTTCACCATTAAAAGAACAAATGAAATTCATTACACAGAGATAAAATACAATAATGAACAACATATACAAAATGTATACTTATAAAAAGAATTGTTCCTTTTTATTTTTACAGACAGGGTGTATCTGTAAAAGCGAATGACAGGTTTAAAATCCTTATATATATTATAATTACAAATGTCAATGCATCCAAGTTATAAACCAAATTAATTGGATTATGTAACTATTAAACCACTAGGTTATTATAAATTTACTTACAGTCCTTTAAGAACAAACATAAAGACTTTGGTAATATTTATAAACTGGAAATTTCCACAACACTTGGTAACACTAGTTAACAGTCAAACTAAATAAGTAATAGAATTTGTTAAAAAAAAAATAAGTAGAATAATTTGTTTTAAAATGAGGGTTTCCATATGAAAAAACCTAGCTCGTAACTCTGAGCAAAAAAAAGTAAAATTTATAACTAAACTATGATTGTATATATCAGTCTTAAAAACATTAAGAATAAACTTTTACAGAGTACTTAAAACAGAGCACAAAACTTCGCTTACAGTCGAGAAGGATAAAAACCCAGAGTACACAGAGCATAACGTTAAGCATTTCGATAAATCGAGACAAGCTTGAAGACAGAACTGTCTTTACAAGAGAAACTATTGTTAAAATTTTAAACAAGCCATAAAGCTAAACATCAAAAGAAAACTATTTACATTGCTCAGTTTAAGACCGAGTTTACCCATCGACTAGCAAGGGTTTGAAACTTGGTAATTTAATAACGACCTGTAAAAGAGACTGCATAACTTATGGTGAGCCTAGGAAAGATTCCCCAACTTTGAGTTATTCCAAATGGCCACCTTGATACAAGTAGGGTAAAACCCAACATATTGACCACAGGGCTTACCCGTATTAAGCCACGAGCCATGGCATTCGAAGACTGTCTGCATACTTCCTCCACTATGAAGGTACGTAGTCTCAAGTCACCTGCAAGGAGTTTCAAGGACATGGGTCAGAAAATAAATAACCTAAGAATTGTTTATACTATCGTAACAACAAAAACACCTGCTGCAAGTTAAATGAACACTAAAAACAAATTTTACCTGTGTTTTTTGAAACGTTGAATAGTCTCATGGATTTTACTGTCACTAACTGAATTTTGCAAAATATAGACCCAACAGCCTATAAAGACTGAACCTCACGCAACGGTGAGCCACGAGGACGATGACAGGAAGTTTGAGCAGACAACAAGCCAAGGGAAACGATAGACTCAACAAAACTTGCAGAGTGAGAAATCATAGACACTAATAATGGCTTTAAAATCAAATACCAGAGGCAAAGGAAATGCTAATCCAGGACTCGGGACAACTGGAATGAAGGAGAGCTTATGGCCGCCATGAAAACCAAGAAGAGCAGCTTCAAGGGCTAGCATGAACTGCAGAGAAGAAATGAAAAGGGTTAGGGTTACGATGATTCTTATACCTTCCACTCTTGGCCAGGAGAATACCACATGGTCACATTAAATTAAACCATGCAGTGGATCGTTTTCTATAGTCGCCTGCATACAATAATAACCAATTATTTAATCATTGAAACGATATGTAAACCATATCATAAACCAAATTATTTCGTTGTAAATCGAATACACTGCTCATCATATGCTAGCTCAGTGTTAGAATATCAACATTATGATTTATGTTGACCTAGCAAAGAAGTGTCACCTTTAAACCTTGGTTAATGCCCGAATTCATTCATGCATAGAAATTTATTTCATCATTAACCATATGTCTACTATATCGTAACATCACTAATACGATATGGATGTTAGTAACTCTTTTCTTTAAACGTTGACCTTGATATGGATAGAGGTCATATGTTATATGGGAAAGCTTAAGTTGAAGGTTTATAAATACTGAACAACTAGAGTTTTCTTATGTAGAACATTATAGACTATACATGGATAATCTCTTGTAAAACGACATTTCAGGTTGTTACATTTATAAAAGGACATAACGTAGTATTATGTAGAATCATTAACTTTTTTTTAAAAACTTGTTTATGACTTTGAACTAATTATAGACTTGAATGTCTAATTAAACAAAATATATTATGCATGTCTATAAGTCATATAAGAACTAATAAATCAAATGGTAGCAAAACTATGAATTTGACAAAGTGTATTGTAAGAACACTTTTATGAAATTATTTTTTACATAGTTCAGAGCGATGAAACTTTGATAGAATTTGCTTGTGACTCAACTTGGTATTTGCTAATGATTCACCATGTCTATTGGTTAGTGAAGTGGTTATGGAATATCTAGAAAGTCGACCTTTTTTGAGAGCTTCAATCTCAGAAAAACTATTTGTAAACAGTAACTTAATACAAGAGGAGTATCATAGAAAATTAATAAATTGAATATGAGTGATCCTACTTGAGTCTAGAATTATTAGAACCACATGGTTCGACATGAAGTTAACAAGTATAGGCAAACCATGATTTCATGTGAGAAAGCATTATGGTTTTTATTAGCACAAATCAAACTTATAATGACAAGAAGCTTAAAGGCTGTAAGTTTCCTCACAGAAACGAATTGTTGAACAGTTGTTACACAGATAATATAATATATTAATGTTTACATATTGACAAAACAACCGTTATAACATTGCAAGTTATGCACACTAAAGTAGAAGTACTTTGTAACTAAGATTATAATTTTAGAGCCGCAAAACATAGCTTACTGTCGCTATGTACTTCTGAACTTTGTTACAAGAAGAACTGAAGGAAGCCAAATGGTTTTACCTCATGGAAGTTGTTTGGAATTTAGTAGCTTAATTACTAATCTTTATAATTACAAATAAAACAATGCTGGATACTTTATGAATTTTAAAACTTTACTCGTGCGATCATACCTGCAAACCTGTAAGAACCAGTAATCTTTTGCGTTAGCATAAATGCTAAGTAAGCCCCGGATTTAAAATTTAGATTCCACCTACTTGACATGAAGAAACTCATCAGTAAACATAACGCAAGTAAACCTTATTCTTGTTTCAAAAGAGAACTATTGATTTAACATAATTGAGATTATGTAATACTAATCACTTGACTGTTTCTCTATTTTCTAACCTTTAGCTGTTAGTAAGCCACAAGTTTTAGCATTTGTTGTTATCTCAAAATTTTAAATTTTTGTGAAAATTTGGGGTTTTGACACTTCAACTACCACTCATATGAAAAAATAGGAAACTCACATAAAAATATCTCATGAATATCGATATAAATATACCTCTCCGATCACTTTTCTATATACAACCGTGATCCTTCACTTTCTTCCTGTGCAAACTCAAATGCCTTAGAATCCACCCACTCTTGAATTTATGAGTTCGTTGGATGAAAAAACATATCCCTCAGAAAATGATTCATGGTCCCGAAAACATAACCATTTGTTGGCGTTTCCTCCTCTGACCTAGGTTCAAACTCTTCATTGTCCGTTAACAAATCCCAACATATCGTCCCGATAAAGAAAAGCTCAGTTGGAAACAACTGCAACACAAATGCAGTCTCACTTGAGATGTCTCTTATGGGTAACTTCTAGAACCAGGTTTCTACAGTTGTTCAGGGATTCCTCTTCCTTGGAACCTTACTAGATTTCTCAACCTAAGCCGAGGGGTTTGTTCCCTATTCTTATTCTATTCATTCAATATATTACTCTACTTATATGTCGACAGAGATTACAACAATAATATAAATATTAGCACATATTCTATCTATCATAATGCAACAAATGCATCTAAGAACTCATTCATAAACAAATGCTAGTTGCGTTGAGAGGCGCATTCCACAACCCAGTAGGGGGAGGACGTGTAACTCCTTATGTGCTTATAATTGGCTTATAATGGACTCAAATAAAAATAAAAAATAAAATAAAATAATTGGAATATACCCAAAAATTTGTTGGCTTGATAAAAATAGAATAAATATCAAAACATAATAAAAAAATTAAGTCAATTATAAATTCATATATGAAGCTTCTTGAGGTTCACATTTTCTCAACACACTTAAGGTTTCATTTTAAAACTAACTAAATCACATAAAAATTTTCTTAAAAAAAATTGCATAAACTTTATTTCTCATAAAGAAATTTCACGGTATTAAACACAATTACTATTATCTTTTTCCTAGTTATTAATGTGATAATTTCAGTTAACCCAAATTAAAAATGAAATATTAACCCAAACTAATTTTTTATTATTGCAATCATTGATGTTCTTATTAATTATTTTGCAAAACAAATTTGCATCAACCACAATTTTTGTTTTAAACCAAGTTTTCAAATATAATATTGCTCTTTAAGTTTAATATTGGATTTATATGGTTTCATTGGGGAGATGTGTAACTCATTATGGGCTTATAATCAGCTCCAATAAAAATAAAAGAAAATAATTTGAATATACCCAAAAATTAGTCGACTTGATAAAAATAAAATAAATACCAAAACATAATAAAAAACTTAGAGCCAATTATAAATTCACATATGAAGCCTTTTGAGGTTCATATTTCCTCAACACGCTTAAGCTTTTGAAATCTTTATTATTACAATTACAATATATTCATTGATGTTCTTATTAATTATTTCACAAAAACAAATTCGCATCAACCACAATCTTTACTTTAACTTTCTTTTAAAACATTAAACTCTTATAGTGTTAAGTTTAAAAAATTAATATTAAATTAAGTTTTTAAATATAATATTATTTCTTTAAGTTTAATATTCACTCATATGGTTTCATATTATTCATTTACGAAATATGTTTCCGTGATAATAATAATATGGTTTAAGAACGTTTTAGATGGTTAAAGAGTAAACAAACTATGGTTTCATAATATTTGTTTTAACGAAGACAACATTTGTTTTAAATCTATTATTAATTCTATTTCATGCATAAATTTATTTGCTTTGGAAAAAATTAATATTGTTTAAATCACATTAATCATTGTTTTGGATATTTTCAAACTTTTCAAAATATATTTAAGAGGTAATAGTATTATGGTTATTTTTCAAACTTTTAAAAATAACTGTTTATTTAAAAATATTGATTGTTATTGTAAATCATGCTCAATAATTAATATGCTTCACCCTAGAGTTCTAAAATTTCACATTTCAAGTCACGCTATCACACTAACTACTCAACCTCTCATCATTCACTCATCACAATCATATACAAAAATACTGAAATCTCATCTAAATACTTTCTCTTAAATCCTTTGTAATAATCGCTTAATATTTAAACCATAAATATTAAAACATTCAAATATTATGATCGTATTCAGGCATTACTATCATGTTGAAACTAGAGTTAGGGTTGTTTAAAACGGTTTAAACATATTCTCCATTTCTGCACATGAAAAAAAAACCTGCAAATTATATTTTCTTGCAGTGAAAAATATATCAACCAACTATGTAACCTAAATAATACCTGAGCTATGTAGATATTATTGTAATGCAAAAACTATGTATCAATGTAACGCAAATAATACTTGAGCTACCCATATAATTGATAGTTAATCATATGATACAAATATTACCTGCGAGTTCATTGCAACAATATTATTATTATCACTTTTAGTGGATGCACACACTACAACAATATGGATTAATACCTCGGGGATACATATAATTCATGACCTAATACAAACATTACCTTCCCTATGGATTGAAACAACATTATCATTTCTTATGCTTGCAGAGACTACAAGAATATGCATAAATACATGATCCATCCACTACAACAACTAATTTGTGGGGATATGAAGTGATACCCCTTAGTGTATCGTCCATGCCAGCATGCAATAATGTGTAGGGATACCCTGTAGAATGATAATCCATGCCAATGTGCCTTTGAACTACACATATTATGTTGAAGACATGATTTTAAGGACAAAATGGGTGAGTATTGGATTTTATAGAGGGGAAAGGGTTTGCACCTGGATATTTGATCCCTCTCAACGATTGGTAGAGCCACCTTTAAGATAGATCTATGCTGCTCAATATATTCATACCTACTTATTCACATCATACATTCAATCAACATAGTCATATCCATTAAATACACATTGAGACAACGTGTAACATGGAAAACCATATGGGAAAAATCACAAAGGCGCTCTTTATCTGGCATGAGAAATATATAGCACCTTCGTATGTGTACTCAGCTTGCAGCTCTACTCTAGATATTCTCTACAATATATCCATACTTTTATCCTCTCATGCTCTCTAGTCTTAGGTATCTGAAGTTTCCTCTATTTCACTCTACCGTCGATCCACACATAGCTTGGATTGACTCTCTTCTCTACAACTCTTCTAAGAAAAACACCAACAGAGAACTAGTGAGTGCAACCCACACACAAATTGGGTTCTTCCTGTTATAGACTCTTAGATTTTTTAATCAACAAACTCTATTCTATTAGCTGACAGAATGTCATTCCTATTCTCATACATTCAGTTACAATTGTTAGTATGAACTATAGGACCAAATTACAAATATGCTTTATTCCCCAAAGCATGCGTTATCCTAACTGAATTCTTACCCATGATTTCTTCGGTTATCCTTTTCATCCCTTACACGTCTTGTTCTATTGTGGTTCCTTTCATCGTGACTGCTCTAGTTGCAACTTCCCTTCTGTCGTGAAAGCTTCCCTCGTAGTTGCTTCTGTCACAACTTCCTCTACAACTGCTTCTTATGGCGTAGCTCTTCCTTCGTCATGGCTTCCTCTATCATGTGACCATACTCTTCATATTCTCAAACAAAATTATGGCTGAATTTTGCCTATCTTTTAGGGATAACATGGAGGCTTCACTTGGTTTTCTAACTCCCATTTGCATAAGTGTTCCCTCATTGGCCATTTTTAGCCTTAACACCTCAAAATTTGGGTGAAAAATTATGTAACTTCTTGTGTAAATCACCAGTAGAGGTAACTCCAATCTACCAACCTGGACTGACTTGAGAGCTAACTCTTTGTGGTAAAATCACCACTAGAGCTCACTAATGCAACTTTGGATCACCAATTCAGTCTACAATAAGTTAACTTAAGAAGGTAAGTGAGTAAATGTGCCCAACCTCCCTTGAATCATGCAATCTAGCAGTAGATTGAATAAGAGTGAACTAATTGATGGGAATCATAGCATAATTGAATATAACTAAATACCTAATAGAGTCAACTAAAGGAGAGTGCTGGTGGAACTCATAATGGGTTCCTAAATTATAGGTATTGGTCCTTGGAGCTACTAAACTCATGCATACAGGTGTAGTGAGTTGTAGGTCGCACCTATGTGTGTTCCCCATGCACTAGTGTAGTGATAATGACATCGTAAGCTAAGGAATAGAAAAATATACTATGTGGTCAAAGGGATGATTAATTAATCCCAACACCCCCCTTTAATCCCAACTATGGAAAACATGGGCCTTGGTAACTAAGGACAAAATTCACCCATACAATCTAAATGAATAAAAATGTCTGCTCAACAACCAAGGAAATGGGGAAAACCTCATGGGAGACCCCCCCTCAAAATAAGCTGGAAAAACTAGGATCAAGCTTTCATATCTAGAGAATCTTTCTTTATGAATAAAAAACATATGAAAATATTTCTGCAACTTGCATATCAATGGAGCAGCAATGTAGTGTGATGGTCCTTGTGTGTGCTAGTTTCCTGGGACTATGCATGTGAGCCTCTCCATCTTCTTCCAATCTGATGACAGGTAGGAGAATAAAGGTTTCCTTTGTCTCCTCTTTATGGAGGAAGAGTGACATGAGCCAATTTGTTCTTCAGTGAGAAAGATTGTTGATCAGACCTTACCATCTCTCTAGGAGTTTGTAGAACCTCTCTGGAAGAAGTGAATTTGATTGACATAACGCAAGGCTCTCTTTTTGAAATTGAGATATTTTTCTTCTCATGTCAGATGACTCTCATGTCATGTTCCCAATTGCCTCAATAAATTTTTGAGCCCATTTAGGCCTAGGATTGTTTAGTAGGGGCTGGTTCTAAATCTGGATTTGACTAAAATTCATCTTCAATTCCATAAAATGATTCAACCTTGTCCTCTGCTTTGGATTTTGAATCTAAAACTTTAATGGAAACATTATCATATGTAAAAGGTCTAGGTAGGATGAATTTACCTTCCCTTTCAAATGGAAGCTGAGATGGCACTAGATTTGAGTGTGGCAGAAAGTGTGAGAATCCATATGCCTTGGAGGCATGGTTTGCAACACCTTTTGCTATAATATTCCTAGTTGATATATCTGAGATATCCACTGAGTCAGGACCAAATACCACTTGCTTTGGTGATCGTGTATGAGTCATCTGGTATACAGACAACATATTTGATGCTAAGGAGGGAACATAGAGTACATTCTTGAACACTCCATGCTCTAACTTGATTGAACCCTTTCCTTCAGCTTGTATTTGAGTGTCATCTCCCATGTGAATAATTGGACCATCAGTAAGTTGTAACGACGAGAATGATTCTTTGGATGCAACCATGTGATTGGAGGCTCCTGAATCAATGAGGAAGGCATGTGATTTTGAAAAACGATCCTTCAGTGCATGTCATCTCTCATCATGACCTTCAGTCTTGTATTCATATTCAACCTTACTTGCACCTTCATGGTGGGAAATATTGTGTTGCTCAAATATTTTTGTCATTTTATATATGGTATTGGCATACAATATTTCTTTGTATGGTTTCCTTTCTTACAGTAAGAGCACTTGCCTTTTTCAAACCTCTAATGTTTTTCCTTCTTAGTGCCCAAGGACTCATATGTTGGATCAGACTCTTCCTTAGGTTTGAATTCAATGTTCATTTTTTATTTTCCTTTATGTTTCCTCCTTGCTTGTGCATTCCTTGTCTCACCAGCTAAGAGAGCTTGATTTGGAGAGGCTTTGAGAGATCCCATATGTATCATCTTGTCTTGTTCCTGTATTAAAGACTTTGTGAAGGCATTAAGGGATGAAATTCACCAATTAGGAGTAGTAAGTCTCCCAAAGTGAAAGGTAGATACAAACACTGAGAATTATAGTCCAAGTTTGCTCAGAATGGAGAGCACCAGTTTCTCATCCTTCTTCTTAATCCCACCCTGCTTGCATTGCATGACCAATGATTTGATTCTTGAGAAAAATTGTTGTATAGTTTTGAATTTACTTGGATGTAGTGCTACCAACAAATTCTCTAGAATATGGCCTTTGATCTCATTCTTCTTTCCGAACAAGGATTCAATCTTATCCCACACTTATTTTGGATTTTTCATTCCATCAAGATGGAGCATTATCTCCCTAGAGATGTGGATGCACATGAAGCCAAAATATTCATCAAGATTATTCAAATACTTTGATTTTTCAAGATATTGTTGGGGCTCGACTTCTCTTCCCATGGTGACCATGTACATACCCTTGTTGCGTAAGACAATATTCATATCTTCCCTCTAATCAAGTTAATTTAAGGGTATAAGGATTATGGGATTCAAAGCTTCTGAATTCTCCATTTCATGGATTCAAGAACAACAAATTATTCAAGAAATATTTGAATGTACCTACAAAAACACAACAAAACACTTCAATTCACTATCAAACTAGATAAAACACTCTCCACTTCAACATGTGCACTTTCTCTGGGTGCATCACATCTCAATAGACTTCTCTAGAAATAATTCAGAGGGAGCAAGGAAATAATTCCAAGATTTATGTGGAACCCAATTTCTTTTTGTGCATTAATTGAAGTTTTTGAGGTTTGATGTGGGCATGAATACCTGCTCTGATACCATGTTAAGTTTAACCAAGCATAGGATCCTCAGTCCTGCATGAATTCAATGAGAAAAGAAGGCTGTAGAAGAGAGAGAAGAATTTAGTAGAGGCTAATCAATTACTCATGGAAAAATTGCACACACATGGAGACAAAATTGGAATAATGATATTACATCCATTAATTAGTATAAAATATGTAACACAATGGTGTTACAAATATTAAAATACGAATTCCTAAGATAAGGTTCAAATCTAACAACCTAGACTAACTCCAAGGCTAAATCGGTGTGGGAAAATTACCACTAGAGCTCACTAATGCAACTATGGATCACTGATTCGGCCTACAATAGGTCAAGTGAAGAGTGTAGGTGAGTAAATGCACCCACCCTCCCTTGAATCATGCAAAATGGTGCTAGAGTGATTGAGAGTGAACTAAGTGATGGGAATCAGAGCATAACTAGACATAACTAAATACCTACTAGAGTCAACTAAAGAAGACTATTCGTGGCACTTAGAGTGGGTTCCTAAATTATAGGGATTGGTCCCTGTAGATCCTAAACTCATGCAGACAGGTGCAGTGAGTGGTAGGTGGTCCCTAGGTGTGTACCCCATGCACTAGTTTAGTGATAATGACCTCCTAAGCTAGGAAATGTACAAATAGACTATGTGGTCAAAGGGGGGATTAATTAATCCTAACAAGTTAGAATTACCTTATTTGGTCTATAAATACATGTTTGATATCCTTGGTTTAGGGTTGTTTTCATGGTTCTTTTGGATGGTTTTTTATTATGGTTGTTCATACCTTTGATGGTGAGATCTTGGAAATCTTGTGAGCTTGAGAAACCATGAATTATTTTCTATGTGAATGAAATTTGTGCTTGAAGTACCGTGATCTTATATGGTGTTTGCGGTAATCCCAGGAAACTCTAGTGTAGTTTCTCCTTATCCACTACTTTTATTTGTCTTGGACTTGCACATAAATCTTGATGGTGAATGGTGATATCTCGATGGCCTAGGGGGTCTGGATTACCATTGCACCTGGTAGTGGGGTGGAAGAGGAAATATGTGTTGAGGAATAGAGTTTTCATTCTCAAAATAATACTGGAGCTATTATTGAATGAACCTGTGTTGTGTATTTATGGCCTTAGCTTGTGTGTGACCTATCAAAGTGATATCTGGCTTGGCAGTGCCAAAGGTTGGGTGGAATGTGGTCCGAATGATACTAGTTGCGCATTGATAAGATAAGTGATTTATCTCATGTTTATTTAATTTACCTGGATTTGATATAATTTATTTATAGATTCACATGAAATTTTTTACAAAACATATGATTTATTTGTGGAATAAATTTCTCTCATAATTCTATCTATTTATGCAAGTAAATTTTATGAAGGAATTGGAAACTAGTTTTTGGGATTTTGTGCACAATTTGTTTGAGAGAATAATTATTTGGTACCTATGCTACATAATTTATATTTCTTCCCCTATTGATTATATAATTTTTATTTTGATGGTACAGTAACCTCAGAATGGTTTCAGACACTTCTCTTTGATTCTTCTACCTTTTATTCAAAAACTAGTTCTTGGTCAGACTGTTTGGCATAGTTTGGAGACTTAGCACATGAAGTGTTTGTAAAAATTCATGAGTGTTGATTTTATTCTTATGTATGATGAATAATTTTTAAATATTTGTGATAATTCAAGGATAAATATTCTTTTTAGTGTTGGGGAAATGTCTACCGAAATTCTAGATCAATTTCCAATTCTAGCTCCTTCAATGAAATTGTTTGAATAGATTTGTGACTTTGCATTTGAAGTGTTTGATAAAAAATTAGAATGATATATACATATGTTATGACTGATAAAATATTTTATTTGGGGTTTTACTTCCATTTTAATTATTCTATGAGCCGTGGATTTAATTATTCTAGCGATTCCTAGAATTACAAGTCAATTCAGATCATGAGTATAATTAACTAGTTTTGTGAGTTGTTTAATGGACCGTATATGGGAGGAAATATATAGCCATATGATTGTAAGTGATCCCTGATATTATTTCCATGAGCGGAAATATTTATATATTTCTCTTTATTTTTCATTTGGAAATTTGAATTGGAAACTAGGTAAATTGTCGTGAAATTGGTAACTAGTTTTTGGATTGGAATATTTGTTTTTGGTAAAAGATGAATGTACAACCATGTGCTCTATTCTTTGTAATTTAATTATTCTATATAGTTCTATTTTCCAGATCTGTACATTCACCTTTGTGTTCCTCGAAATTTGGTACGACTAGTTTGACTGAATTCCTGGCAGTGTTATCAACTAATTGTATTGATTGAACTTGAAATATTTTTCATTTATGTACTCGGATCATATATGAAAAAGTAATTTATTTTTCTGTACGTGAATGCTTAAATATATGTATAATGGATTTAGGTTCACCTTTTGGTTGATTTGCATCGTCTTATTTATGCTTTTATGTATGCTTTTAAAGTCTTATTTATGCCACTTAAACGGTGGTAGTTACATGGATGAGTAACTACTTGGCTATTTTAGGAATGTGACACTTGTCTAAATGGTAATTCCTATCCTCCTTTTTATTTTACGAATGTATTATGTTTTTATAGTATTTATAATTTATTTACTTTCCTAACTTATCTAATTAGTTAGTGGTGGGATTGCCACCTGGAGGTAAGCATAGCTACAAGCTATTTTTGTGTTATATTATTTAATTGATTTATTTTGGGGTTGGTGGTGCCATTATTATTATCCTAGCTATCTTACTAATTTATTTATTGAGTGGAAAAACTGAGCTCATTGTCCATAATGGTTCATATTCTATTCTATTTTATTTATTTTGCTTATGGAGATGTAATTCCTTGTCTATTTTTGGAGGAGAACAAGCTACTTGCCTCTAATGGTTCATATTCTCTTTTATTTTATTCATTTTACTCATGGAGATGTAACTCCTAGTATATTTTTGAAGGAAATGAGCCACTTGTCTTTAATGACTCATATTCTCATAATTTTATGTATTTTGTTTTGAGTGTAAGTAGGTAGTATAGTAGTGCAAGATAATATTATATATAAGAGGTCGACATAGATATGTATGATATTATATGTGTGATATATATAGTTGTTAAAAGTATATATAAGAATAGATGCATTATTATATATATGAATGCTTGTATGTTTGTATATACTATAATATGTATTTTATTATATGTAATAGTTATTAATATTACATGTATGTAATATTGTGAATATAGTATATGTATATAGGTGAACATATGTAATGATGTAAATGCAAAATTTGGAAATGTTTCAAAGTGTTTGGAGGTGTTTGGAGGTATTTGGAAGTGTTTCAAGGTATTTGAATTTCTTTGAAGATATTAGGAAGTATAGTGTGATCAAAAGTGTTATGTTAGTATATATGTTATAATATGTATCTAATATGATAGTATTGGGTTATACAATTATTGCTATAATTGTATGGATAATATGGTATAACATAATAATTATATGAGAATATTAAATATATAATATATAGGTTATATTACTAATATGTTGCGTGTATGATTGATAATAATATGATATATGATTGAAGAATTATAATATGTATGTAAACAACATGGGCATATGTATATAAATAATACATAGTAATAGTAAGTATGGTATATGGTACGAGTATATGATAGTGTGTTGTATAGCTAGTACTTATTTTATTGTAGAATCTTAGAAGATCTTGGTGGTAGAATGTTTGGTTGTTTGAGGTGACCATGCATTAACTTTGACTGACAAGTAGTGCACTTCGTGTAAATAATTGGTAATGTAATGTATTATTATATATATCCTCATGTGCTAATAATTCTATGGAATGTTATTATAAATAATAGTTATTCAATATGATTTCTATAGTTGATGTATGTTGTTTGATATTATCGGTTTCTATTGAATGTTATTGATTGACATTTGCTGATTAATTGTTGATACATGTATACCATTGTCATCACTATATGTATGGCTATTATTGTTTTTCCTTGGTTGTTATGGTTGTTCAATGTATGATTGATGCATTTTGGTTTATGTATCCTAGATGATGTATTCTAATTGATGTATTATGAGCATTTCCTTCTGCTTGATGAATCCTCGTTGATGTATTTTGATTGATGTATTCCAATTGGTGTATGATGGTTGATGTATTCTGGTTGATGTATTTTGATTGATGTACTATGATTGATTCTTGCATGGTTAGTTGATGCATGTATGTTGTCCTTGGTTGATATTATATAATTGATATATGATTAATATATGGTTGAGATATTGTGAATTGATTATTGATGTCTGTATGGGTGAGGTACACATGAGGGTCGTTGTATGATTGATATTAGTTGATGAATAATTATTTTTTGAGAGATATCTAAAGAAGACTTATGCTCTATGTTGAGATGAAAAGTAATATTTTGTTATGGACCGTTTTGGATCTTAGTTAGATTAGAACTGCTTCATATAAGTTCACTTTTCCTATTACATTAAATTGTAAAAGTATTTCAGTGATCTTTGAAAATATTTATCCTTGTGATCTTCATTAGAAAAGTATCTTGTGTCATTATTGAAAGGCATACTGGTAATAACTTTGTGGTATTTCATATATATATGTTTAAAAGTAGGTACTAACCGTGCAACTGATTAAGTATGCTACACATACCTTTATCAAAGATGGACTTCATGTATCCTTAAATATTCAATACTAATTGTGTATAATGTGGTACTAGTATGTTTGTTAGGAAACTATCCAGGGATCTTGTTGAAAGAAAATGCATCCTTGTGATATTTGTTGAAAGTATCTTTCTAGGTTATCCTTGTAATATATCAAATAAATTTTTTGAAATGCATCTTTGTAAAATATCATAGTGATAGTTCATGCATCATGTTGGAAAATATCTTGGTGACACTTCATGCATCCTTGTAGGAAAAGTATTTGAGTGATAAATCATGCAAAAACATCTTGGCAATGAATCTCATGTGATTGAATGATCTAAACACATTTTATGTATCTTAGATGCATTTCATATGACTGAAATTGATTAGAATAAGATTCAGATAGATTAAATTCAAGTATTTTGTTGAATAAGTATCTATACCTCGAGTAACTTGCATATACTGAAGTATTACATGTAATTAATTAGAAATTTATTTTCTTGAATGATGTATTTTATGAATCTTGTTGAACAAAATATATGTTTACTGCTAACCATGTGTCTATTGGGAATGTGAAGAAACATCCTTGTTGAAGAAGCATCTCTATTCCAAGTATATTTGTTGAAGAATATGGTTTAGTTAATTGGTTCTGAGTTCCTGGATTCTATTAGAGAGAAGTCTAGTATTCGTTTCCAGAGAGGTAGTCTGGTGGATTGTCACCCATTTGCTTTCATCATATCACTCTACTAGTCTAGGTTCTTACACAGGAATCCAGGAAATGGGATGGTGACCCCAAAGAAAGTGGAGATGAACAATAAAGTAGTAGTGGGAAGCATTGTGGTTCTCAGAAGAGGTAGTTTTGTGAGTTTCTAAAATGATTGTGCTCTTCTTGTGGGAGGAACATTGTCCCATTGAAGTTAGTTTCCCAAGTTTGAGATAAGTATTTTCTCATGTGCTATTCATGTTGTTATATTATGTATATGTGCCATGGTGATTAATTTATGCTATCTTTATATTCATGGTTTAGTTGTTAAATAATACTCTTATATCATGCATCATATAGTTTTATGCATGATGTTAATCATATGGTCGACTAAAATATGTTATTCATGTGAATGTATCTTTGTTGATATTTGAAGACCCGATAATGGGGATTGAAGATTGACCCTTGCTGTTAGTCTTGGTTCTCGCATAGGAAGCCAAGAAATGGGATGGTGATATCTTGAGGAACGAGTTAGGTGAAGGGAGTCACATCCCATAGGAAGTGGAGACAAACATGAAATCATTAATAGGAAGTATTGTGGTTTCTTGAAAGATGAGTTTTGAGAAAGACAACTTGAAAAATGAAGGTAGTGATCCTTTTGAAAGTTGTAAAATATTGTATGTATTATGCATCGAGGACGATGCATGGTTTAAGGGTGAGGAGATGCAATACCCTGTGTGTTAATCCACATACATATGTAATATGTAATTGTTTATTATTGTGGCACAATGTGTTGAAACAAGGGTTTTTAAGGACCTAGAGACATTAGTATTATTTTGTAAATAATTAATTAATGAAAACAACTAGCACATCCGGTGTCATGTCCCCAATTAAATAATTTCCAAATAAGACTATTTGCAAATAATGTTTCACCAACCTACTAGTTCCCTAGGTTGAGATGGAGACATAAATTCTATAATAAGGGGCTATGGGACCCAAAAGGAATTTATTTTACCATATTAACATTTAATTGGGTCACATAAATGATAAATTCTAATAAAATAAGGTGGAATGAGTTCATCAAGACACTTGGAAGCTTGTGGAGCCTTTGGGTGACTAGATTCCCCACACACTTGGCATGATATTCATTAAAATTCGAACACATGAGTAATGTAATAGTATTGGATGGTAATGTGGTGTCAATTATAATATAATGAGCCAAAAAAGTAGAATTGGTAAAGGAGGTAACTCCCATGGAAGAGGAAGAGACTAGAAGACAAGGTGTACCACTTGGAAGAAGATTCTATGCACTCTATGACAACAAATAATGGAAGATTCTATGACAAGTATGACAAATTCAGACCTGATTGCTGACATATGAAAAATATGACATGCTAGGGATAAAAATATACACAGATATGTCAAATTTTGGAGTTATAGGTATCCATTTGAATTGGGGAAATAATTGGAGCATGAAGAGGAAGACAAGTGTCATGAGAGTTACTAAATCACTAAGATGAGTTGGAGGAAGCTCATGGAGGGAAATTAGACCTCAAGAGGCATAATGAAGTTAATAAAAGGATGTAATGAGGAATGAGAATATATTTGGATCATTTTTTAATTTTCCTTTGGAATTTTGGAGAGATTTTTCTTGTCCATTACACGATGAGTGTTCACTCTCCCTGCTTGTGAACCAATTTCGAGGGAGTTGGATTCCTTTCCAAGTTGGTTGATGGAGAGGCCATTCATAACTCTCATGGGAGCTTAATGAAGGATTTTTATTTTCATTTTGAAGGTCCATATATTCTAATTCTCATCTGTCTCCCCATTCTCTGGATCCTTATTCTCCATTCCCCCACACTCTCATGTTGATGGCGCATTTGTTGGAGTGGTGCTTACGCTTTGATGAGGATAGTTGATGCCCAAGATATGATGTATGATTTATGTCTCTTTAATATCATGTCCATATTCTCTTTAATTCAAAATATCAGAAATACATATATGAAAGGATCGCATTCCCCATGCTCTTGAATAACTAGTTTTCATGGATTTGGCTTCAATATTGAAGTAGCTTTATATTAGATTTGTATGAGGACATTTATAGGAGTTTTATGACAATGGGGAATTAATATATGATGTATATATCTTTAATATAATCTCCATATGATATTTAAGTCAAAATATCAGAGATACATGTATGAAATTCTTGCATACTCATGCCCTTGTATCACTAGTCTTCATGGATTTGGATTCAATCTTAAATTAGTTTTATACCATATTTGTATGGGGGATATTATATGAGTTGGATGATGTTGGGAAAGAAATATATCATGTATTACTCTTTATTTTAATTTCCATATCCTCTGTTGGTCAAAATCCATGAAACTCATGTGTAAAAAGCTTGCATTCCCAGACCATTGAATCACTAGTTTCCATGACTTTAGCTTTAATCTTGAAGGAGTCTTGTATCAGATTTGTATGAAGGATGTTATATGAGTTTTATGATGTTTTTACAGACATATATTATGTGTTACTCTATAATTTCCTGTCCCTATTCTCTGTGGGCCGGAATCCAAGAAATCCATATGTGAAACTCTTGCATTCCAATGCCATTGAATCACTAGTTTCCATGACATTAGAGGAAATTTGGGGTCTAAAATGGGCCTTATAAGAAAACGCGCCAACAATAAATTTTGTGAGTTGGAATTAAAGAACCAATGGAATTTCAATAAAATGAGTCAACCATAATGGTTGAATTGACATATTTGTCATAAAAGAAAACTACTTTTTTTGTTCGTATTTTCGACATATCTTCCTGTGTTTTTACTCAAATTTCAAGCGGGAGAGATCGTTGGATGCGGAATTTAATTTTGCATCCAACGAGTACCCACACTGCATACTTTTGACAGACTCTACTACCCCAAAAACAAGAAATACCTGAAAAATGTGATGATGATGTCATCATCACGATTTTTCAGGTATTTCTTGTTTTTGGGGTAATGGGATCCATCAAAAGTATGTAGTGTGGGTACTCATTGGATGCAAAATTAAATTTCACATCCAAGGAGCTCTTCCTCTCAGAATTTGAGTAAAAACACAGGGAGATATGTCGAAAATACGGACACAAAAAGTAGTTTTTTTTTTCATTCTTCCTCCAAAATTAATAACTATTATTTTATCATTTTCCTTAGGAGGCCCATTTTAGAACCCAAATTTCCTCTGATGCTTTGGATTCAATGTTGAAGGAGTATTGCATCTGATTTTTGGGAGGGTTTTAATTTTAGTTTTATGCTGTCAGGGAAGAAATTTTTATTCCATATACTACCACCATGTTTTATATTACTCTCAGAACCATATATTCTACCTTTCCTATGTCAAGTATAGCTAGTAATGCAAATTTCCCTTAGGCAATTTCTATGAAATTTACCTTACAAATGTTGTAGATCATAATACACTTGAAGAAATTAATAAACATGATTAATGGAATTCATTGATGTCTTATACTCATTCTCGTACTCTTTTATGAAATTTGGTAGGTTCGTACTTGATTTGGAGAGCTATTTTGGCCATCACCCTTGGGGGGATTTGAACACAATTTCATAGTAATTTTGGTCTTTTTGTCATTAGCCAAAAACAAGTTTGTATAGGTATAAATTCTGATAAAAAGTATCCATAAAATACCTTGGTATGTTTTAATACTCATCATACCATTTCCTTTCAAATTCGGGACCATTTGGTGAAAGTTGGAACCCTCTAGAGTCATGACTAGTTAAGCTCGAATTTTTCGCAATTTGTGCATTTCTCCAAAATTTCCAAAAAAAGGGACATTAAAGTGGTATCAGAGCATGTTAATTTCACCTATTGAAGTTATGGATTATATATATGAATTTAATAAATGGATGAAGTCATATTTTGATGATAAGACCAAGCAACTTATGCAAGGATTCGAATTGATGGCTAGCCAACTTAGGGGTAAGCTGGTGGCAGGCGGTAGTAGAAGTTTCCATCATGGAGAGACATATAAGACCATTGATTTTGAATAATTTTATTATTGGTTGAATGAATTTAGGAAAAATAATTCAAATGTGAATTCATTAAGGGACAATCAGCAATCCACAAGTTTGGAGGAGCATGAAATGAGAAAAAATCATCTTACTTGTGAAAAGAGCCTAGATATACCATTACAGAAAGAAACAGAGAATCATGAAGTGGATAATAAATTACCTCAATGGGATTGTAGAGAAGAACATAAAGAGGAAATTGAATACAAGCACACAATCCTTACTAATGGGGGTTGTGTAAATCAAAGAGAATCTATTGATGGATCATTGAACTATGAAAGAGTACCTACTGATGGGTGCTCACAACTCTATGCTGGTGACATAGATTTGTTGTAAGCCAAATTTTTATAAGAATAAAGATAAATACCTTGTGACAGATAATGAAGAACCAAGATCAAATTCCTTATCACCACTTGAGCTTCAAGAAGTTGATCAAATCAAGAAGAAAGAAGAAGAGGAGGTTCACTCCCATGAACCATCCTTAATTGAAGGGTCTTTGAATATGAGTGAAATGGATATACATGAGGCCCTTAGCATACTCCATGACACTAAAGCATTGGTGTCAATCTATTGTTGGAAAATTTATTCATTGGAGGAGCCATCCTTCCTTGAAGACATGGAGAAGATTAAAAGAGCAATGTGCAACATTGAAGGTAATTTCATGTCTTTGATTTTTTATAGAAACAAATTGGTTGAGCTTAATGAATGGTTACATGAAGCATACTTGAATAATAATGAGGATATTCAAAAGCTCAAAATTCAAAATGAGCAACTTCTTGAAAGGTTGCAATATACTTTTCCTTCCTCCTATGTTTTAGATTGTCATATGGTATATTGCTTGGAGGATTCTCATGACATGATGGATCATGAGAAACATGAAAAATTGCAGGTTATTTATGTGTTTTAAGATGATCTTTATGAGAGCCAATCACTTGTTGTGGTGGAAGAGGAACTTGAGTTGCCTCTTGAAAATGGTTACAGACTTTTTGAAGAAGTGCATGATTCCACCACCTTGGAACCAACCCATGAGGAAAGTTCTACATTTTTAAGGGAGGTGCATAATCCTACCCCTATGCATCCTCCAAACGATGAAAATTTTTCACTTTCTAATCCTTTGAGTGATTTGGTTATTTCTCCTACATCCTACATTTCCAAATTTTGCAGCATTCATCCTAATGAAGTATGGGTGAAAGGTTTATTTTTAATGGTGACACATGAGGAGTATGGAACTTATATATCTCCTTTTTATTATGATATTATTAGATCACCAACTTATTTACATTTGCATCAACATCCTTTGTTACATTATGATAATACACATGTACATGGGTGCACCTATTATGTTCACTTGAGTCACTTGGACACTCATGATTTTCCTTGCTCCTTGCCTAGTACATATGAAGTTGGAGGAACTTCATCCCACACTTGGGAGAAGAGATATATGATTGAGGAACATTATTATTGGCAACAAAATCATGTGTTATTTCTTGATGATATATATATTCATGGGTGTATTGATGAGACTTCTTTGAGTCACATGAAGTCTTCTGTTTTATTTTCTCCTTATTTGGTTCAAATTTTGGTGGAGGTTCTTCATTCACTTCTTGGATGAAAGAACACATGGCTGATTATATTGATGCACATTATATATTTTTGGAGCAGAATTACGGGACATGGGATCCTCACCTATGTCATTGGGGTATATTTGATATAATATTTGATGCTTGTGTGTATGGGACACATGGTGTTCTACTTACTTGGATGTACAAGCACTTTCATGATTCTTTGATGAGGTACCTTCTTGATGTACATTTGTATGATGTTTTTATGTAATTTCATGATCTATATTCTGTACTCATGATGTTTGGAAAAGTGAAATACCATCAATGGGATTCTGGAATTGCTTGGTTTTATCTCACTTCGAGCAGTTTGGTTGTTGGTTTGAGAAAGAAAACCAACCTTTAGTTATTTGAGTTCATCTTTGCAGAGAAGTGTTCCAGTTTCCTATGTGGGAGAACTTTTGAGAGATGAATTCAATTTTCACATGCTTGGTTTTCATGGCATTCCATCATAGACATTTCACATCATGCATGTATCAGGATCATATGGGACACTAGGATCATTTTTTGTCTCATTGGTTTCAATTTTTGGGGTAACAAGCAACATTGGAGATTTAGTCAACACTTGAGAAGATGATAGTAATAAGATTAGTGCAGCATAAAGAATGGTGGTTCCTCTATGAAATTTTCTTGGAATCTTAAGAAACTCAAAGTTTGGTAACTCAGTAATAACTTCAAAGAAATATACAGAATCAAAAATGGGTGAAAGTTCATAAAATGTTTCCAAAATATGGAGGTAAATATTATTTGTGCAAATTTGGTTTTTATGGATTTGATTAATACATTGGTGTTAGTGGTGATGTTATAGGATATATAAATATGTACAGTCCACATCTCTTTACTTTTAGGAACACAAAATTTCAGTACATGAGTGCCACTACTAAAATTGCAGCTAAAGAAAAGTAATGAGCAGAACCATAACGGAGCACTTGGTGCAAAGGAATGAGTACCAAATGAGGATGCCACTTGGGAATATGAAAAGATATTGAAAAATAAAAATTTGGAATTGATTGAGGACAAGAAATATTGAGTGGGGAGGATTTGTCATTTCCCCAATTAAATAATTTCCAAATCAGACTATTTGTAAATAATGTTTCACCAACCTACTAGTTCCCTAGGTTGAGATGGAGACATAAATTCTATAATAAGGGGACATGGGACCAAAAAGGAATTTAGTTTACCATATTCACATTTAATTGGATCACATAAATGATAAATTATAATAAAATAAGGTGAAATGAGTTAAGGAAGACACTTGGAAGTGTGTGGAGCCTTTGGGTAACTAGATTCCCTGCACACTTGGCATGATATTCATCCAAATTAGAACACATGGGTAATGTAACATTATTGTATGGTAATGTGGTGTCAATTATAATATAATTAGCCAAGGAAGTCTAATTGGTAAAAGAGGGTAAATCCCATGGAAGAGGAAGAGAATAAAAGACAAGGTGTGTCACTTGGAAGGATATTCTATGCACTATATGACAACAAATGATGGAAGATTCTATGACAAGTATGAAAAATTTAGACCTGATTGATGAAATATGACAAATATGAAATGTCAGGGATAAAAATAGCCACCAATCTATTGATTCTAGGATTCATAGGCAGCCATTTGAATTGGGGAAAGAATTGGAGCATGAAGAAGAAGACAAATGTAATGAGAGTTACTAAACCACTAAGATGAGTTGGAGGAAGCTCATGGAGGGAAATTCGACCTTAGGAGGAATAATGAAGTTAATAAGAGGGTGTCATGAGGAATGAGAATATATTTGGATCATTTTTTAATTGTCCTTTGGCATTTTGGATAGATTTTTATTGTCCATTGCACGGTGAGTGTTCACTCTCCCTGCTTGTGAACAAATTTCAAGGGAGTTGGATTCCTTTCCAATTTGGTTGATGGAGAGGAAATTTAAAAATATCATGGGAGATAAATGAAGGAGTTTTATTTTCAGGTTTAAGTTCCATACATTCTAATTCTCATCTATCTCCCCATTCTCTCAGTCCTTCTTCTCCATTCCCCCACACTCTCATGTTGATGTTGCATTTGTTGGAGTGTTGCTTGCACTTTGATGAGGATAGTTGATGCCAAAGATATGATGTATGATGTATTTATATTTAATATCATGTAAATATTATATTTAAGCCTAAAAATCAGAAATACATGTATGAAAGGATCGCATTCCCCATGCTCTTGAATATCTAGTTTTCATGGATTTGGCTTCAATATTGAAGTAACTTTATATCAGATTTGTATGAGGAAATTTATAGGAGTTTTATGATGATGGGGAATTAATATATGATTTATGGATCTGTAATATCATCTCCATATTCTCTTTAAGTCAAAATATCATAGATACATGTATGAAGATATTGCATACTCATGCCCTTGTATCACTAGTCTTCATGGATTTGGCTTCAATCTTGAAGTAGTTTTATACCAGATTTGTATGAGGGATATTATATGAGTTGGATGATGTTGGGAAATCCATATATGATGTATTAATATGTAATTTAATTTCCATATCCTATGTTGTTCTAAATCCAAGAAAATCATGCATGAAAAGCTTGCATTCCCAGACCATTGAATCACTAGTTTCCATGACTTTAGCTCTAATCTTGAAGGAGTATTGTATCAGATTTGTATGAGGTATGCTATATAAGTTTAATGATGTTGTTACATACAAATATTATGTTTTACTCTGTAATTTCATGTCCCTATTCTCTGTGGGTCGAAATCCATATGTGGAACTCTTGCATTCCCATGCCATTGAATCATTAGTTTCCATGACTTTGGATTCAATCTTGAAGGAGTATTGTATCATATTTGTGGGAGGTTTTTCATTTTAGTTTTATTATTTTGGGGAATAAATTTTTATTCCATATACTACCACCATGTTTCATATTACTCTCATAACCATATATTCTACCTTTCCTATGTCAAGTCTAGCTAGTAATGCAAATTTCCCTTAGGCAATTTCTATGAAATTTAACCTACACATGTTGCAGATCATAATCCACATGAAGAAATTAATAAACATGATTAAGGGGATTCATTTATTTCTGATATTCATTCTTGTACTCTTTTTTTATATTCTATAGGGTCGCACTTGATTTGGAGAGCTAGTTTGGCCATCACAATTGGGGGGATTTGAACACAATTTCCTAGTAATTTTGGTCCTTTTGTCATTAGCCTGAAACAAGTTTGAAGAGGTATATATTATGATGAAAAGTATCCATAAAATACCTTGGGATGTTTTAAGACTCATCATACCATTTCCTTTCAAATTCAGGACCATTTGGTGAAAGTTGGAACCCTCTAGAGTCATGACTAGTTAAGCTCGAATGTTTCCCAATTTGTGCATTTCTCCAAAATTTCCAAAAAAATGGACATTACATCTGGGACCACTAAAAGGGTATGGGAGGCATAGATCCATAATTTGAGAGGGAATGGGGACATTCATATCACTTTAGAACTGTTTTGGTTGATATTGGTCCATATTTATGTCTTGGTGTCTTTATTTGTTGATGATCACCCAAACATTATACGAGGGACCCAACTTTTGATTATTTCAGCCTATGTTGGTATTATTGAGCCTAATTCATGATTTAGTGGGCCTCCTTGGTGTTTAGGTGGGTTCCACTTGTTGATTGAGACCCTTTGGTGGTTTTTTAACTCTTTTGTGGTTGTTACACTTGGTTTTGTAACTCCCATTTGCATAAGTGTTCCCTCATTGGTTATTTTTAGCCTTAACACCTCAAAATTTGGGTAAATAATTATGTAAATTCTTGTGTAAA
The DNA here is from genome assembly GCA_001517045.1 of Pseudotsuga menziesii. Lineage (NCBI taxonomy): Eukaryota > Viridiplantae > Streptophyta > Pinopsida > Pinales > Pinaceae > Pseudotsuga > Pseudotsuga menziesii. The sequence goes on along the minus strand of LPNX010000524.1, from coordinate 305,366 downwards.
TACTTGTGTAACCCCCCATTTGCTATATTGGGAACATTACTTGTCTTGTGTGACACCTCACCTCACTAAATTTGATTCCTCTTCATGGATGATGTGTCCACACATGAATTTGAGTTAGGTGGAGTGGTTTGGAGTCACTCTCCTTGAAATTCAAATTTCTTGCATTGGATTAGAGTTAACCTCTTGTGGTTGAATTACCCCCTTTCGATTGACTCAAGTTGGATTAAATTAGTTTGGTTTGACCCTATTGAGTTAGAATTACCTTCTTTGGTGTACAAATACATGTTTAATATCCTTGGTTTAGTGTTGTTTCTCATGGTTGTTTTGGATGGTTGTTGATTATAGTTGTTCATACCTTTGATGGCGAGAGCTTGGGAAACCATGAATGCTATGCTATGTGAATGAACTTTATGATTGAAGCACTATGATATTGTATGGTGTTTGCAGTAATCCTAGAAAACTATGGTGTATTTCCTCTTTGTACACTGCTTGTCTTTTTCTTGGACTTGCACATAAATCCCGATGGTGAATATCGATATCTTGATAGCTTAGGGGGTCTGGATTACCATTGCACCTGGTAGTGGGGTGGAAGAGGATGTATGTGGTGATGAATAGAGTTTTGTATTCTTGAAATAATACTTGAGTTATTATTTAGTGCACCTATTTTGTGGATCCATGGCCTCAGCTCAGGGGTGTCCTGCCAAAGTGAGATCTGGCTTGGTAGTGTCAAAGGCTGGGTGGAAAGTGGTCTAGATGATGCGAATTAATAAGATAAGTGATTTATCTAATGCTTATTTAATTTACTTGGATCTAATATAATTTATTTATGGATTCACATGAAATTTTTGATGAAAATTATGATTTATTTGTGGAAGAAATTTCTCACAGAATTCAATCTATTTATGCAAATAAATTTTATGAAGGAATTGGAAACTATTTTTTGGGATTTTATGCACAATTTGTTTGAGTAAATAACTATTTGGTACCTATGCTATAGAAATCATATTTATGAAACTGTCCATTATATAATGTGTATTTTTATGGTACAATAACCTCGTAATGGTTTGGGACACTTCTCTTTGATGCTTTTACCTTTTAATAAAAAACTAGTTCTTCGATCAGACTGTTTGGCATAGTTTGGAGACTTAGCACATGAAGTTTTTTTAAAAATGAATGAGTGTTAATTTTATTATTATGTATGATAAATAATATTTAAATGTGTTTGATAATGTGATACTAAATATTCTTGTTAGTGTTGGGGAAATGCCTACCGAAATTCTAGATCAATTTCCAATTCTAGCTCCTTCAATGGAATTATTTTGAGTAGATTTGTGACGTTGCATATGAAGTGTTTGAAAAAAAAAATAGAATGAGATATAAATATGTTATTATTTATAAAACATGTTATTTAGAGTTTTAATTCCATTTTAATGATTCTATGAGATGTTGATTTAATTATTCTAGCGATTCTTAGAATTACTAGTCATTTCATATGAGTATAATTAACTAGTTTGGTGAATTGTTTAATGGACTGTATATGGGAGGAAATATACATCCATATGAATGTCAGTGACCCCTGATATTATTTCCATGAGCTACAATATTCTTATATTTCTCTTTCTTTGGAATTTGGAAAGTTGAATTGGAAACTAGGTACATTGCGGTGAAATTGGTAAAATAGTTTTTGGATTCGAATGTTTGTTTTTGGTAAAAGATGAATGTAAATACATATGATATATTCTTGGTAATTTATTTTATATATATAATTATATTTTCCATATATTTACCTTCACCTTTGTGTTCTTCAGAATTCGGTACGACTGGTTTGATTGAATTCATGGTAGTGCTTATTAACTAGTTGTACTGTTTGAACTTGAAATATTCTATGTTTATGTACTCGGATCAAATATGAAAAAGTAATTTATTTTGCTATACATGCATTATTAAATACATGTATAATGTATTTAGGTTCACTTTTTAGTTAATTTTCATCGTTGCATGTTGAATTTGTGCAAGACTAGTTGTTAGTATTTAACAACTAGTTAACTAGTTCTTATAGAATCTGCATTTTCATAATTACTATGTTTAATTAATTGGAAAATGGTAATTAATCCTGACTTACATGTTGTCATGTTTTGATTAGCCATTGGAATTGATAAACAATGATTATGTGATAACCAAATTAAAGTATATTAAATACCGTCAATTGTGCGCTAAGTGTAGTTAAGTTCATTTAGAACACAAATTACTAGTTAATCATGATTAAGAATAAATGGCGCCTAAAGGTGGAATTTATGTCTGAACTAGTCTGAAATGAATATTTGATTTTTATAGAAGGTGTTATTAATTCTTCCCATCCCCTGGATTACATGTTGGAATAGTTATTGAATTTATTTTAATTTATTGGTAATTAAAGGGGCTTTGTCGTGATTAAATCTTGTAAAATGAAATTTAATATTTGTTTAACTAATATGCTATGATAAAATTATATAATTAGACTTATATATCTATTGATATGTCCCTCCGACCATTTTATATCCCCAGGGGACATTACAAGTGGTATTAGAGCTTAGGTTCCAACAATACAACTGTTGGGCCTTCTACAGAGTTATTATATTCTTTATTTGTGCATTTGGAGTTTACAAATGTGGTTAGTAAGATGAATTTAAACTCCCTTATGTTAGTAGAATAAAAATAAACCTAACTTCAAAGATTAGCTCATTGTATTTTTTGGGCCATGGAAATGTCCCTATTTTACACTATATTTCCCTTACTTTTAATCTCTTCTTGCATTCCCATGACCTTGTATTAATGCTTATTAATCCATTTTTATGCTTACTTCTGGGATTTATACCTAAGGTGGTTTCCATTTGCATTTAGTTAGTATTTCATGTGAATTATGACTAAATATTGGAAAATAACATATTTTGCACTTATCTTTGAAACGTGGATGAGTTTGATTATTTTTGCAAAACCAACTCCAAGCCAATTGCTATTATTCTGGGATATTTGCCACAACTCATATGGTTGAAGATAAATGAAAGTGGATACTTGATATTTTTTATATAGTCATTACTACTATTGTTACTCATGTTCTTACTACTACTTCTACTCCATGAAGCCACAATGAAGGAACATATTCATTAGGGGTGATGGATTTTTATCATCCATTATTTCTATTCTTCTTATATGTCTCAAATTATGATGATAAATTATTTGAAGATAAAAGGGAAAAGTTAGTGGTGTATGAGAGTGCATATTTGGTTTATTTACAAAGATTTGAAGACCTCCATGTAATATATGATGGACCCAACAAGTTAAATGCTATTAGGAGTCACTTAAGATGAGTTTTGGGCATGTTATGATGACTCACATATCTAAATTCGAATTTGACTTCAAATGCATCCTAAATAGCATGGAGTTTAGCAAGGGATTTGGGATTAGATTTGAGTTGATTTTGAGATCAAAACAATTAGTTATTTGTTGAGGATATTTTGGATCTTGATGAGGATATTTTGGATCTTCATTTATTATTTGTTATGCAAAACTCATGTATAAATAAGAGCTCCTTCTCCATTCCAAGGGGAGGACTCTTAGAGCAACAAGTCCAATTTGTGATTGAATAATAATTACATTTATTTTAATCTCTTTGTTAATGTAGATTATAGTTCTTTCATTTTTGTAATTTGTAAAATTAGAATAAAATTTTCTTTTTGCATAGCAGACTGTATTTTACTTTGATTAATTTACTTTTGTTCTTGATTTATGCAGGTGTGTTAGATTCATAGGTTAGTATGGTTGCAACCATAGTGTGTGTGTAATTTACTTTTCTATAAGTGTGAGTGTGTTTCAATTATGCAAGAGTGAATGCGAATTTACTTTCTGCAATTTACTTTTATGTTGTGTGATTTAATTTGATGCAACACATATTATATTACCAATTCTAGAAGAGGAAATTGCCGCCTACATAGAATTTGCATGATAACCTTGAAATAAATAGACATTACCCTGGATTGATAATTTATGTTGTGAATTGATTGTTTTTAATAAGCGATTAATTCTCCCAACATTTTGGCGTCGTTTCTAGGGAGGTCATCGAAGGTGCAAAAGTACAAACTAGCATTTGTTTTAGTTGCATTTCATGGTATATGTGTTCTTGATCCTGAGGTGTTAGGGAAGTAATATGTAGTGAAGAGCTACACGTCGTTCGACAGACTGTAATGGGTTGACCTCATAAGGGTCAGGGCATGTATATTGTTTGATTACTTTTTAGTTAATTGAGTTTGCTTTGAGTGATGTTTTTATTTCTTTGCATTTAAAGTTTAATTTCATTTTTTTCATCATTCCTCTTAGTGATGCAGTAAGAGTCACCCATATTACTAATCTCTCTTTTGCAACAAGTTGGTAAGAAGAAGGAAGCATTGGTGAATGAAGATTCCAGTATAGAAAGAGCTATGAGGATATAAGAGACTTAAATATTGAGACTTGTATGATCCTGGTAAGTGGTTGTATTTCACTTTAATGAATTATTTTGAATACATTACATTGAAAATATGACAACCACAAAATTTCATAGATCTTATTTTGAAAATCATATCATTTCTTAGAGTTGCAACAGTTGCTGCAACTTTCTATGTAATTCATTCTAGATACTCAATGCTTGGGATTTTGATTTGTGGATGTATTATATTAAAATTTATATCACTAAAAATATTCACACCTATTTGAATCACTGTTTGGGAGCTATATTTTGTTTATTGTGTTTTTGGGCATTTTTGCTAGTCAGAATTTGTTGAAACAGGGTCGGGAGTGTCATATTTTTGGGGACCATATGGGATTAGTTTTAAAACATGCTTCTATAAAAAGTATCCCTTTTATTCTATTTTCCAATACAATTTTCAATTTTCAATTTGGTTTTCAAACGAAAAAGATATGATCAAACTACTGACCAGAGGTAGATTAGGCAACTCAAAAATAAAGTTGTGACAACCACGTTTTGGGAGAACTAACGTATGGATTTTAAAAACTTGTTTCTATGGTATTTTATGATATTAATATAGTTTACAATTCAATTTTAATTGCTTAATTTCAATATCGTATGACAAAATTATGACCAAAATACTAACTTACTATCATAAATCTGCACTTTGAAAACTCTACTTTCTCAGTTGTTCATTGACATATTTGATCCATCAATTATTCTTGTATTCAAAATTTTTTTCTATTGGAGATACCTAGATCAGAATCTATTTTCACCTCCAAAGGAATCACATCAATCCGTATTTAAACAAAACAGTTGTACTCAAAATAGTGACTGTTGGCCTAGGTTGGAACTCATAAACAACATTAGGATGTAGACTATTACTCAGAGTATATGATGTATCATATCATTGTTGTTCAGGGAAAAGAACTACCTTATGACCTAGGGTATGGGGTCACCAACATACTAATTAAACTTACAAACATTCAACTATCTAAGAATTTGACAGAGAAATAAGGAATAAAGTAAGTGTATCTGAAACAGACATATCACCCAAGATGTCCCTATGCTCAATATGGAGTGGATCTCAATGGCCATACATGAGCATGTGGTTGGGGTTCCCTCGATCTAGTTACTCCTTTATAGAAGGGTGACTATGAAAGCACTATATTATAGGGAGGCTGTAGAGGTAGCCACAACCGAGGAGGTTGAGGATTAGGCCTACACTTTGGGCATATTACAGACTATGATCCTATTTTTTGTATATTGATACACTTATGATAGGATCTTTTGATCAGACTCACTATATATGTGGACATATTTTTACATATATATATATATCTGGTTATGTACATGTGCCTCAAATGTGTCTGTTATACTTTATTTTACAATGTGTGTGTTAAGTTCCAGTCGAGTATGTAATTCACATATGCATTAGTGATTCTATTTTGATTTCTTGAAATATGAATGTATGCAATGTATTCAAAATTTCTTTCAAGTAATCTCACACGTAAAAAATAACGTAGTAAGTTAGGGTTTCACACCTGATAATCACCATTGAGTTGGGAAACCACGAGCTGTGAGTCAAGGATGACCTCTAGATGGGTAATTCCACGTGATATAGCATCCCATACAACTCAATGAATACACTGTATTTAGCCATATTATTAGTCACAGGACCTAATAAAATGCCAACAAAGGCAACCAGTTTTCCTCAAGGTGTATAGATAACCAGGCAGATGAAGCTAGATTACAAGTGTGGCAACTAGCACCATCAACAAAACCTACGAACCACTCGGATGACATCTGCAGCAACCAACATGCTATATAAGAAACACTAACTAGCTAATTGACCTATTGTACATAAAAATACATACAATAATAATACAAGAAAAAGTATCATGCCTAAGCATTATAATTTTTCAGGTAGATCCCATTTATGGGTTCCGACAACTTGCTTGCATTGTAATCAATTAATTTGTAAGATCCCTTTTTCAAAACATTCAACAAAACATAGGGGCCTAACCACATTGACTTAAATTTATCTACCCCTAGGGGTTCCTTGTCTTTATCCTAGAGAAAAACAAGTTCTCCCTCAAAGAAAACTCTTGTTTAATGACTTTATTGTATTTTTTTTTACCTGATTTCTATGAACCTTGTTTGCAATCAACGCATCTATGCACTGTTCATCTAGATTTTATAGCTAAAGCAAACATTCTTCTAGATCCGTAGTGTCAGGAAGCACATGGATAACAATATTTAGGGATGGAATCTCACACTCAACCGGTGTGAATGCTTCCACCCTGTGAACAAGTTGAAATGACGAGAAACCAGTAGCAGTCTTAACGTTAGTATGGTATGCCACTAATACATAATATCAAAATTGCAATGGTTTTTCGTTGTTATTTCCACATTCCATCGTCTCAATTGTGACAATAACGGTCGCGATGTTTTGTGGCACTTATTTCATGGATCTAACGACGAACTTTATAATACTTCGATATAGAGACAAAAATTGGCCGCCACGTGTCTTCTATATAGTGGCCTTTGAAATTGATTTTTTAAATTCATTTTCTACATTTCGTCACTCTATCGACAAAGTTGTCGTCCCTATAACGATGAAAATATGGCCAAAAACTGCTAGGTAAAATTTTGTTTCCACGCAAAACCGTGGAACACTTTCGATCAAGGTTTGTCGCTCTATCGGTGAATTATGGAATTTGAATAGAAATTTCTTCCATGCAAAACCGTGGAAAAACAATCTCTATCGACAAAATATTCAACTTGAACTATATTTTTTCCATGAAACTTCGTCACTATAGCGACGGTATTCATGGATTTCCACCCGGGGCTTTAATGGTTTTGAAATACCCACGAAGAAAGTTCATCGATATTGCGACGAAACCTTGAGGTTTCAAATTTTTTTTTTAAAACCGTGGAAAGGCACCTTCCTTTCCATGGTTTTGGATCTTTAATAAGTGCTTGTGAAAAAATACATACTATATTTTAAAGACAAAGAAATGGATAAAATATAATACAAGAAAGGTGATTTATAGAAAATAAATATATCGGGAAAGTAAGATATGGGAAAAAACATATTGAAGTAAAAACGAAAAAAATAAATGGGAAGTTCAGGGGGGGTCAAAAAGTGTTAACTGACTCTAAAAAATAAGGCATAATGATTTAAAAAGTGCCCAAAGTGGCCCTAAGTACCCTAATATTGCCTAAAAAACTGTTTTCCCATTAGGATGCACAAATTCATAATAATTGGCTAAAATACATAATTAGAGGCTATAGTGGCACCTGTTAGAGTGGATTCTATGACAAGGTAGGAGGGTACATCTATAAAAATACCATCGGTAAAATACATTGTAAGCACCACAGGGATTGCATAAACATTAATTAAATGATATTCTAGGCACCACTAAGAGCTTATTTCTATGATAAGGTAGGGGGGTACATCTATAAAAAATACCAATGATAAAATACGTAGGCACCACTGGTCTTGGATCAACTTATTGTGATCTGAAATTAGGATAAGCCCATTGGGGCTTAAAGAGCCTACAAGGTCTTGGAAGGATGCCCACAAAGCTTGGAAGAAGCCCATAGAGGCCTGTAGATACCCGTAGAAGCTTAAAGAAGCCCACAAGTCAGAAGTAAAGGAAGCCCATGTTTTGAAGATGAAGGGAGCCTGAGCTTTGACGACTGAGGAAGCTCAAAGGTGTAAATGAAGACAAATAAGTTCAAGCCTGCAATTTCTAGAAGAGATGAAAATGAAAAACTAATCCTTCTTATGCAACCACCTCAATCATGGCCAAAATCGGTCAAAGTTAGTACCAAATATGCCTGAAAGAAAGAAAAATTCCCTTGAGCACATGATAGGAAAGAGACATGTTAATCAACAAAAAGTTGACAAATTATTTCTATTCTTTTACTATGCATGATCTCATATAACAAAAAATTCATCATAGAACACCTTTTGGCATTGATTAGAAGCAGGTTGCACAGTTGAGCATGCAATTTGTAGTTTAGAAACCATATCATAATTTCCTTGGAGACACTCCTCGTGAAATATCATTACTTTCTCTAGTACATGTGAAGAGCTACTAGTGATAATTCATCATACTACAAAAAACATAAGGTGCATTGAATTTGGCTTTATTGAAAAAAATAATAATAAAAAAATAACTCAACCCCTAGGGAAAAAGAGTAGTTGTTCACCTGGAAAATCTGTGTAGGATATTTGTAGTGCCAACTGGTGGTAAGTTGTTTTGATGTTGCTCATTATTGGAAGAGGTGAATATGAAAATTTTATCCTTCTTATGCAACCACCTCAAGCATGGCCAAAATTGGTCAAGTTAGTATCAAATATGCCCATAAGATAAAAACAGTCCCCTAAGCACATGATGGGAAAGAGACATGTTAGTCAACACAAAATTGACAACTTATTTCTATTCTATTACTAGGAATGATCTCATGTAGCAAAAAATTCATCATAAATTACCTTTTGGCACTGAGAAGTAGGTTGCACAGTTGAGCATGCAATTTGTAGTTTAGAAACCATATCATAATTTCGTTGGAAACACTCATGTAATAACATCACTTTATCTGCTACCTTTGAAGATCTAGACATATGAATTTATGGTCCACATATGTTCCATGCAACAACTGAAATTTTATCATCACAGTAATCAGAACGTGTAAAATAGTGCAACCAGTAACCAGTGTTAATAATTTAAAGTGCCATTTAGCATATGATTTCTAGATCTGTGTATGTGATAGCATAGATATAAAATACTAACTTAATGAAAATTTAGTACCAAGCTAACCATAATGTTATTATCATTCACTCAATACTATATGTAAGCTCTTAAATATAAAATCATCAAGTCCCTTACCATCACCCAGCTCTCAATAGAAATAATTAGTACTAAGAAAAGCCAAAACAATACTCAGTAAAATAATGTCACAATTATATCACTGTGCATTCAAAGATGTAAGGTACCAGATCTCAGTAAAAAATCAGACTTACATTTACCCAGAAAACTAATGCGAATAGGGAAAAAAACTAATCAAAACAATAAGATATATTTTACAAAATACATCACCATCTAAATAGTTTGAAATACTAACTTGTTTTCTGTTTTGAGTGTGCAAAAAAGGCAGCTAGGGCATACGAGGTCTGCAATAAATATTGCAGACCTATGTTTGTTTAAGGAGAGGGCTCGGATTGTGGGAGCAGGAGGTCTGTGTTTTTAGGGTTTTACACATAAATTCTTTTTTTAGGGATTTCTTTTTTGATAAAATAAAATTTACAAAAACACATAAAAATTAAGTCTAAAACCTAAGAGAAACAAAAATAACCTAAGAATAATATTTACAAGTATACAACTCAGAAAATTTAGTTTTGAAAGATAGATGAACAATTAGGGTTTGAAAAATTAAAATTTCTTAACCTAGGGTTTCATCATGCCGAAATTATAGGAAGAAGGGCTGAAAAAAGCCTAATTTCTTTTACGTGATTTTTCTTCTATTTTTCTACGTTACTAAGAAGCATTTTTGTTTTATGTAGAAGGTTGTCTCCTAGTTTGGATGATAGTCTAAAAGTAGTTATTTACTATTGGTTGTATCTCTTGTATTTTAATAGAATGAAATATAATTTAAGGATAAATACAAAGACATTAACGATAAAGAAAACATCAAAACCCTTACCTTATCATTGTCCTTTCGCCAGATCCATTCACCCATAAAAATTGATAAGAGTTGTCCACGAGATGCATTTCCATCACCAAGACCTGCATAAATCATCAAAGACATAATTTTTATATGAGTAAATGATATATAAGAAAATAAACAGTCATTTAAATCCTACTACAAATTCCTATAGAAATCAATGAACTGTGAAATGTTAAATTTATTAACAATTTTTTAAGAAATAGAAATGCATTTAAAACTTTACAGCCATCTTTAATACATAGTAATAAAAGAGTAATTATACCTTATTGATCTCCTCTCTGTTTCAAGAACAGTTTTATATTCTCTACTGAACAGGGCCAACCACGTGAATGTGGAAGCTCATATGTCCCCTCCCCCCCTCACATTGCTCTCAATTCCCCATACCAAATAAATGATGTTGTTTACATAGAAAACATATAAACATTCATGCATAACTAGGCTAGTCATAAAAACATATAAACAAAAAAACATTGAAGAATAATGAGGTAATTCATATAAGCAATGTTTTAGACTAACAACATCGATATACATCCAAATACAAGTCATGAATTTATACATCTATTTTTTCTTTGATTTTTGTTTTTTTGCATCTAACTAACTATAATTGGGATATTATCATCATCATTTGGTGGAATATCTACAAATCCATGTCCTGCTAGTGTTTGTGTTTCCATGGCCTCATGTATAATACTTCTTGTACATTGTTGAGTAGAGTGTCGAGGCCGTTCTGAAGGGGTGTGAACTGCAACAACGAAATGGGCATATCTATATGCTGAAATATTATTGAAATTAATAGTTCATCATTTTGATTAAAATTACAATATTTATTTTTACTTGTCTGTGTAGCTGTGACAACTGGTGTGTTAATTATTTCTCTACTTGCTAATTCCTCTTGCGGTTCACCCTCCTGAGCTTCACGGTCTTCCATTGAAAGAAGAAAATTTATAAGTATACGTCACCAAATAAATATCTATAATCATAATAGATATTTCTATTTCCAAAGCACACATACCAGAATGGCCACTCTGCTCCCCACTATCATGGGACTTGCACACCCCAACATCAGCTGGTACATGCCGAGTACCGTTGGATTCACTGCTGCGATTGCATTGTTGCTTAAAAGAAAACATAAATATATAGTTATGGGTGATATAATCAAAACCGAATAGACTTTAATAGTATACTACAATGATGTCCTTATTCATTTTATTTACCTGCATCTATGTCATTGGGGAGATTGGAGTTTGCCCCAAGCGTTTGCAATATTCAATGACACTTTTAAAACCATACTTGAAACCAAGCTTTAGGTCTTCCTCGGTGGCAACATCTTGGAACGTATTTTCCTGCAATGCATAACAAATATAAAATTTCCAGTATAAAAAATAGATATGTGTTCGCTACTTTCAAATAAATATTCCCCACAGTTAATCATTTAATTCTTATGATTTGAGCTCTTAGTTTTCTATACCCACCCTGGCCTAGTCTATTTTTCCCGTGATTTTCCATTCTAGCCTTGGTTGTTTTGGAGGTTTCCGGTAGCCTATATATGAAATTTTTGAAAAACGTTAGATATCAGAATTCTTGCTTAAAACAAAAAACAAAAAAATAAATGAGCATATTTCACAAAAAAGATGATATGTGTTGTACCTTGCTTTTCCAGGCTATGGTTGTTTTCCTTGCCTTTTTAGCAAGTTATCCTTTGCATCCTCTATGAATTCCTTCCACTCTTTCTCTGGAACCATGGGAGGGCACTCATGCTTGAGGTCAAGTTGCAATTTATACCTATATTGGGCCCTGGTATATTTTAAATTCTCTTTGCAACCATTTTCTTATTGAATGTATTGCCGAACAAGTTTACCATGTGGTCTATCAATACATCTATCTTTGTGCTATCTTGGCTATTCCACCGTGTGCGAACGGTGGGGCCAAGCAACTCCAATCCTTTGTCATTCAAATTCATGTAGAAAACATTTTTTCCTGCAGAAACATGTAATCCATTAATTTATATTAATTTTAGCGTATGTCCATTTCAATTTCATGATTAAAATGAATAAATTAATTAATTAATTCCCACAATCTTTTGAATCTTGATCGGTCCACAAGCGTCATCCACCAAAAAGGTGAGATCTAGTGATTCGATGCTTTTAACTCGTGGTGCTCCAGAAAAAGTTTCCTGGTCATCTACAATAGGTTCATCTTTGGAGTCATGTGGAGTCCTAGGCTATGTCTCATCATGCTCTGGCATGTCATGCTGATCAAAATCGGTGCCCTCATCAACAGATTCAAGGTCAACCGGAGGAGTTTCAAAAATCCTCATTGGTACATTGCTTTGTCGGCATTGTTACTACATTGGAGCATCACTGCTACCTATACTTGTCTCGACAGTTTCTCTAGTCATCGGTTGTAAAAACTCCTACAAATGAAAAAAATTTACTTTATCAGATCACTTGGAAAAATAGAAAACATAATATCAGGTATGAAATCATGTCATAGCTTAAAAAAATATGTGAAGATGCCACTTACCCCATAATATTTTATTTGTTCTTTCAGCTCTTCAATCCTTGCCTCGATCTCTTGTGTCATGGGCCTTATGCAAGCCAAGGAAATAATTTCTATGTTTTCCTTTTTCAGGTCCTTCTTTATAGTATCCATAGGGTCCATGGAATAGTAAATTTCATCCTCTATCTCCTCATCACCCAGATCAAGTGCACTGGACTAAATTCATGAAACAATAAAATTAAGCAAAATAATTTTAACATCAATCAAACATTGTTCTTGTAATGAAATTTAGTTACTATTAAGAACTAACACTTACCTAATGCGGTGTTGTGGCTGGTGACTTCCCACGGTCACCCGGTACTGATCTACTTCTAGTGGGTGATTGTCCACGTTCACCCTAGACCGTGGAAGTAGCAGGTGCCTTTCCACGGTCCCCACCCTGACACGATAAATCAATCAATATTTCACCATAAGCACATAAAAATGTGAATGTAAATAGTGGAAATTGAATGCTAACAGAAAAAATCGAAACATTTAGTTATTATATTTAGCACTTACTTGACGGGGCATAGAGTGTGACCTTCCACGGTCACCCTAGACCATGGAAGCAGTAGGTTCCTTTCCACCGGTGCCACCCTGACACAATAAATCAATAAATAAACGTTATGAAAATAATTGTAACATAATAAAAAATGAGATATTACAATAATATTTATTTTTAGCTTAAAAGTAGAGGACACACGTTATTTTCCATGATGAACATGGGCATACCCCTGCCATAGTGTAATAAGCATGTTGTCACATAGGAATATTTTGGGGTTGGAGTTTCTAGTTATTGTAGTCATATTTAGTTACTATATTTAGTTGAGTCAATAATTGTAACATCAACAAAAATTAAATATTGCAATAATATTTACTTTTACCTCTGATGGAGAAGATACATGTTCTGCTCCATGGCGATAAGCAGACCCCTGCCACAGTGTAATAAACATGTTATCATATGGAAATATTCACAATAATCACGAAAAAATGAATGGTAACAGTGGAAATTGAATCTTGACAGAAAAATCTCAACATTTAGTTATATTTAACACTTACCTGATGGGGCATAGAGTGTGACCTTCCACGATCACCCTGGACCATGGAATTAGAGGACACCTGTTTTGTTCCATGATGACCATGGGAAGACCCATGCCACAGTGTAATAAGCATGTTGTCACATGGAAATCTTTTAGGGCTGGATTTTCTAGTTATTGTAGTCATATTTAGTTACTATATTTAGTTGAGTCAATAATTGTAACATAAACAAAAATGAGATACTACAATAATATTTACTTTTACCTCTGAAGGAGGAGATACATGTTCTGCTCCATGGGGATGAGTATACCCCTACCACAATGTAATAAGCATGTTATCATATGGAAATATTCACAATAAGCATGACAAAAGTGAATGGTAACAATGAAAATCGAAAACTGAAAAAATCGAAACATTTTGTTATTGACGCCATATTTATTTACTATATTTAACATTTACCTCACGAGGCATAGATTGTGACCTTCCATGGTCACCCTGGACCGTGGAAGCAGCATGTGGCTTTCCACTACTGTAATCCTGAAAAAATAAATCAATAAATAAAAGTTGATTCAATAATTGTAACATAAAAAAATGAGATAACAATAACAATGTAATAAGCATGTTATCACATGGAAATATTCATAATATGCATGAAAAAAGCGAATGTCAATGGTGGAAATCGAATGTTAACAGAAAAAATCAAAACATTTAGTTATTGTAGTCATTCTTAGTTACTATATTTAGAATTTACCTGATGAGGCATAGTGTGTGACCTTCCACGGTTACCATGGATCGTGGAAGCCACATCTATTCAATTTAAGTTGTAATCGATCAACAACTCTTCACCTAGAAGTATTGTTTTTGTTGCACATACAAATATACGATGTTCTTCACATCCCTCAAATTCGCAATTCAGTTTCTTAGTTGTTGTCACTGGCCGTGTACTATTTATAAATCCATCAACATTTCTAGACGCTTTTGGTCTCCCATCAATATACATAGTTTCCCCTTTGTTTTTATTGTCTTCTGCTAGTTGTATATAATTTGTGGCAACTTCGTATCTCCTCATAATTCGAGTATATTGGACCAAGATCACCTAGTTATTGTATCTATATAATGGTCTGACATACTCCATCAATTTAGTTACAGTTCCATAGCTGACCTTTATGCCATCCATGGAAAATATCCCCAGTTTATGTAAGGACAAAGGAGCAATGCGATACATCCTCCCATTGATGAAGAAATTTGTGTTCACTTGAGGTAGCTTATTAGGTACCCATCGTTGCGCTAGATGTATATACATCATGGGAAACTCAATGTCACCTATGCTCTCAGCATCATAATTACATGACCCTCTATTGGTAATAAAATATTGCATGCATCTATGAAATATTTTCCTTACCTTTTCAGATCTAGTTGATATAGAACTGATAGATATAGTACAACATGTATCACTTTCAACCTCTCCTAGTATATAATCACCATCACTCGAGGAATATAGATTTGATAGATACCTATTTGGTGGTACCTACACTCAGTAAAACAAGAATATAAGCTACCAAGTGGATATAATTTAGCATGCAAATATATTTACTTGTAATGTTTTAATATCAAAAGTTTTTTCTTCCCAAAAACTCTACCAAAAGTATTTTTCTCTCAAAGGTGTAATTTATTTTAGATTTATTTATATTTGAATTATTTTTAAGTATAAGACATGATTTGATTTGGTTTGGAATTTGTTCACAACATGGATATAGAAGTGTGTTTCTTGGGCCACTTGACTAGTTAATGCATGCAAAGAGGTATGGGGTTCCCCCTCATATAGATCATGTTGGGGATTCAATTTGGAACAGGCGATGGTCATATTGCTTCATTCATGGATTTCTCACTGAAACTTGGTGACATTAGTCTAACACTCCCTCTTCCACAGTGGTTTGATATGCAATTTTCCTCATGCAAGGTACTCCTTCTCTAACTATGTGCCTAATTTTTTTTAAATAGGATAACATTGTGAAATTGTTACTAGGAATTCTCAACCAGTGTTGACACTGCTTGCTCCTCTGTAATGAAAAACACAACTACAGAATAAAATAATCACAGCCACATATCCTTCCCTTGAATAGTCAAATTAATTAACATAATACATCATATACCTCAACCGTAGATCTGTTTATCTTCTCTCCAGAAAGTCTTTGAGATGGTTCGATACCTATAAGACGAATCACAAGACAAACAAAAATATGAGAGCATCATGATAATCAACTGTCCATATTGGTGATCAAGGAGTCCAATAATGTTTAATCACAAACACAATAACCAAATATAGGAAAGGGAAATGTTTTTGTATTAATAATGGGTGAGAAAAAGAACAACCAAAAGCCTTGATGTTGACAGCTTCTGTCTCAACAAATGTCTACAAACTCCAATGAAGACCTCTCTAGCTACAAGTTACCTCTACTTTGCCTCTATCTAGACTTCAAACTAGCAGCATAAGGATGATTTTTCTGATCTCCCTCTCTCTCTTCATAGAATCTCCATTTATAGGCCAAGAACCCATAGGATGACTTGACAAAAGGATAGAATAGGATCCCTATAGGTGAGGGAGGTGAATGCCACCTCTCCCAAACATGCAGGAACAAAATCCATGAAGGATCCTGTACGAAATATTATAGAAGCTTCTTTTTCCCCTTTAAGTGAACATCGACGCTTTTTGGTAAACTGGACAGAGCGTTGATTTAGGATTTTTCCTACTAAAAAAGGGTGAACGACGCTTTCTACTCAACTGATGGAGGCATCGACGACGCTCTATGGAAAATGTGAAAGGGCACCATACGTTCTAGGTTAGGGAAAAAAATGACCAAGGTGATACAGATCATGCTTTTTGGGAGGTTGACAGGAAACAAGAAAGTCATCTGAAGGATAACTAGGCAATGCAAGATTTTCATGTGCAACAGAATGCCCCCCAAAGTATGAAGCTAGAAGAATGTGATAGGTGAAATTCTTTGTAAGTTTTTCGTCTGATATGCAAAGAGAGATAGACTCGTAAAGGACCAATAAATGACTCTTATCCAATCATAGTTGTGGACCAATACGCTGCAGATCTATGATGATGACTATGTCATGGCTACCAATAATACATTGTAGATCCATGATTGACTACTGTAAGAGATAGGTCATAGCTACGAGATATACAAAGTAGATCTATGCCTCTCATTTTCAGATATAGAACACAGCCACCGAACATACAATGTGGATCCATGTCATGACTCTAAATGATCTCCAAACGCAACCTGAACATAGGAAATGATGATGATAAATCCTAATCACTCACGGTCTTCATCCTAATCTCCAAATGATATGAATCTAACCATGTGATTACAATGTCTTGATGTCGAACATGGTAGAAACCACTTGATTACCAATCATTGATGTCAATTGTTAACAAGTATGAGGGAAATCATTGTTGATGTCAATGATTCCCAAGGTATCCTAGTACAAATCATCGAATGTGAATAAAGGACTTGAAGTCGAACATCCGATGAGATATTTCAATCAAGAGCCAATGATGTAAACTCATCTTGAAAGCGAGGTAACCTGCCATTAAGGCATGCAGGCCCAAGGTACTATGTAGGTTTCTAGGTCTAATTCCTAGATAGTGATATGAAGTTGACAGGAATAGGCCCTATCACAGGAGGGCTATGATGATTCCCACATCAGTGACACGAAATTGAGAATAAAAGTTGATTGGAATGATAGGACTAACTCAGACATGACTGAATTTTGAGGACAAGTGAGGTTATTGATGGATTATTTTTCTAAGAGAGGTAACCTTTGAACAATTGGGTGGCACGAAACATTACTTGGTAGTATTGACTTGCGAGAATAGAACCAGGTGTAATGCAAGGAATATAATGAAACATCCTTTGAATTGACTCAAAGGAGTCAGGTGACTCACAAAAATGGATCAACTTGAGGACAAACTGAAATCCCAAACTGTTTAGATATGCAAATGAAAACAGGTGCCATGTTCAAAGGTGGACTGTAGAGTACTACCTTGTAAACAAATGAAAATCGTTCCCCTTTCATTTAATTTCCCCACCTCAAGGTGAGTTCCTCTTTTTGTTTTTACGAGTCCAGATAGGGGTAACAAACACTCATTGAAGCTCATCAAGTGATGAATCCATTCTCATATCTTTTACGAACCTGAGAAAGGAGGGGTTCATTCCCAAAATAGGGTCTTACATCGTATGTTTTATGATTCCAATGCAAGTAAACTCATCTGTCGTTTCATGTTTAGAGAGTTTTAAATGACTAAGAAGACTCCAAAAAGGGTCCTTTTTCATAAATAAGGCCAGTTGGTCCGAAAAAGAGATAACCTACCCCCGACTAGTCGACCATTCAGATTCTTTTACAAGCGTGAATGCAACAAGTTCGCTTGGCAATATTTTTGTGTTTTGAGGAGACTGAAAAGAGCTTAAATATAACTCCCGAACGAGGTTCCTTTTTCATAAGCCATTTTTAACGAGTCTGAAAAATCGAAAAAGTGGACTCGACACCTTTCTACTGGAATTTTAACGAGCATGTAAAAAGTGTATAAGGACGCTCAGTACTTTTTCAGTTTTTCCTTAAGCCAGAAAAAGACAAAAATGACTTGTATCAGAGACCAACCCTAGCATTAACCCTGAAAAACTCAAAAAAGACCATTAAAAACCATTTTTCCAAAACTATAGAAAAAATAAATAAAAACCCACTTTCACTTAAATAATTTGGATTTCAAAATATATGAATTGTAATGCATTTTTGAAAATCTCAAATACTCTATAAATAGAAAGTGGGGTGAGAAATATTTACCATTTCATTTTTACCATTTGTGAGCTTTGGAGAGTTGGTTTTGATTGGAAAGAGTTCCATTGGTGGTTTGGCAAGGATATTGCTTCTTCATTGCTTCTCCGTTCACCGTGTAAGAGGTAAGTAATCAACTCTTTTCTCTTCCATATTCTAAAAACATCAATTTTGCTTCTTTCATGTTTAGACTCACATCCCTAAAAACAATTTTTATAATGATTTTGAAGCCAAGGTAGAGGATAGGTTTGTAAATTTCCAATAGAAATAGCAAAATTGTCCATCATTAAGCAATTTCATGGGTTAAAGATAGGCTAAATTTTATTTTCCAAGGGTTTTAGGCCATCGGGCAGAGCTCCCGACGGTGCTCTGTCCAATCGGGATAGGTGCGCCACAGGCGCCCTATCCACGGCGGACTAGCAAATGGCTCACTGAGTATTGAAGGTGTAGGCGCCGACGGTGCTCTGTTGACAAAAATTAGCAGTGCCATTGCAGCCTTAAGGAAGAAAAATAAAACTCTAGAACGCTAAAAAGACCAAATTCATGCTCAAGATTTGCTTCAAAATGTATTATTATGTTTTTTAAGCCATGCCATGTGTTCTAATCATGAAATTTGTATGTTGTAGGTGCACTATGGTTATTTGGAAAGAAAGGGAGCATGAGACTTCCAATGTACAAGATGCTAATGATCCACCTACCATCGAAGCCCTAAGAAATTGTGGACTGTTGAAATATTTTTGTGTGCCTGGTATGAAAGCACACATCCGGCTACTTGAGTATATCATTAACATGTGGGATCCCAATCAAGAAAAAAATTTCATAGGGGTCCACATCTTGGCCATTCAGATAGAGGATATATACTTTTTGACCAATCTATCCATGAGGGGGAGTCAGGGATTCTTATCTGGGGCTCGAGGAGGAAAAGGCTCCTTGGATGACATAATAGACCAGCATTGTGCATTGGGCATAGAAGCTCAATCTGGGAAACTAAAGATTCGCTCCATAGTGAATTGCCCATTGAGGACTATGGTATACACCATTGGTAAGGTGGCAGGAACAAGATTTTCCCACCTTACTATCCAGTCTCATATGCTATACGCTCTGCAGTGTATGGAGCCTACCGTTTTTAACTAGTGTGAGAGCATGCTAGTATGTTTGAAGAAGCAGTTGACCAAATGTAGGAGGGAAACACTGAAGCAATTTGTATACGGGGTAGTAGTGGTGTCATTCATATTACAATGGATTCCACATTTGAGACCACAGGGAACTATCACCAGGCTGGAGCCTGAAGATCCTAGGATGTTAGCATGGGTTACAGCTATGCCATGCCTTGGCGGTGCAGTGCCTAAAGTTAGCTATGGGGCGGGATTCTTTCGTTGGTTGAGAAACCAGTTGCTTATGATAGAGGATTATGCCTATGATGGGGTAGATTTCTGTCATGATCCAGAGTTGGTTTTACCCAAGGATGAGATGTGGGATGATCGTGGTAAGTAAATACACTGTCCACACTGTGTTTTTGGAATTTTGTATTTTATTTCATTTTTATGGTTTATAACATTGAGATAACAAAAAGTATTTTCGTGCAGACATTTGACCTGCTCGTCCAATGGGGATGTCACCTATTTCTAGGCGAGTAGGCACCATAGACATGATGGTGTATCACTATGAGTTTGAGGAGGAGCTTGGAGATGTGAAGGAAATCCTACATCATTTGACTGTGGGTATTCGTGATGTAGCCACAGACAGGGTACTTGGGCGTTATCAGTACCACACCGTAGGTGTTTCTGAACGGTTTTCCAGGCTACTCCACAGAGTGGCCCAGTCCCTTGCATGCTATGATGCACAGAAGGAGGATTAGTCTATTTTGATCTTATTTTTTGTATATGTATTACTGAAAGCTTTGTAGCTTCAGATTTTTCCCTATGTATTTATGAATTCTAAACTTTTTATGGTACTGAACTTTGAGGGCACTGAAATCTAGGGATGCTTTATCCCATTTTTGTATCTCGACATTACAATTTATATATATATATGTATGACAGACTTTAATATTTACAGTTGTGTGTGTGACAAATGTGATGTGTGAGATGTTCAACTACTTATGAATTTACAAGTTTTGATTTATGTTTCAAATGGACTTTCATGTATGAGAAATATACCAATCCAAAACATAATTAGCTAAGGAATATGCCACTGCATTTAAATGTCTTGGAATGTGTTGATAAGTGACTTGCTCAAAATACATCTCTAACAACCTGACTCTTCAGAAAGTACGAAGAAGCAGGGGATTACGGATGGTGTAGACTTGATTAAGTTGTTGGACAACCAACTCAGAGTCTAAATAAACCCAAATTCCCCTTACATCATTAGCTAGGGCTTCTGTCAGCAATCCAACCATAGCTTGATATTCCACCAGATTGTTGGTGGAGGGACCTAAAAGAATACCCCCTGAACTCACCATCTCACTTGTAGGAGAGTACAATACCCAAGCTGCAGATGCAAGGTTAAGTGTATACCAATGAGCACCATCAGCAAAACCAATGAAGGAAGTCATCTGTCCATGAGACAAAAGACGTGTATAAGTAGGGTTTTATAAAAAATACACTCTAAATCACACAAAATACACACCTCTTAAAGTCTAAGACACACAACAAACTATAAACAATATTTACAAAAACCTTATGCTAGATGACCTAGGCATAGTATCTTTTGAGGTAGAGCCCATTTTGGGCTCTCGTAGTGGTATCATGTCGTAATCAACCAATTCATGTGCTCCTTTCTCTAAACATGGCTAACAATGTAGGGTCCATGCCACATAGACTCAAATTTTCCTACCCCCAGCTTGTCATGCTTCTGGTCATAGGTTAAGACCAAATCTTCTTCATCGAAGGAATGGGTTGGACAATCCTATCATATTGAACTTTCATTCTTCGTTTGTGTGCCTCATTAGCTAAGGCAACATCACGTCAAGTTTCATCTAGTTTATTTAGGTACATGAATCTTTCTTCATCTATGGTAGTGTTGGGTAATAATTCTACAACCAGTTTTAAAGGGATATCACATTCTATTGGGAGAGTAGCTTCCAGCCCATATACTAATTGGAAAGGTGTTAAACTGGTGGAAGTTTTAATAGTAGTCCTATAGGCCCAGAGTGTGGAGAAAAGCTTTAAATACCAGTTTGACTTGGCCTGCCCTAACATCCATTGAAGCATTGTTTTTAGTATTTTATTTATCGCTTCAACATGGCCATTGGCCTGTGGATAGTAGGGTGTAGATTTATCATGTCGAAACCCTAATTTGATGCTAATCTCTTCCATAATTTTATTTTTGAAATGTGATCCATGATCGATCACGATGGCCCTAGGAATCCTAAATCTTGCAATAATATGGTTGAATAAGAAAAGTGCAGCAGTTTTAACGTCTTCGATGTATGTGGGCATTTCCTCAGCCCATTTTGTAAAATAGTCAACAGCCACAATCATGTATCCATGCCCCTCGTCTGAGGTAGGTCTACAGTGCATGAAGTCTATGCCCCATTTTGCAAAAGGGCCAACTGCTACTACTGGATGGAGCGGAGCTGGATGTGTGCGTTTTTTGGAAGTAAACATTTGACAAGGTGGGCATTTCTTAACCGTTTCAATACAATCCTTGAAAATAGAAGGCCATAAGTACCCAACACACAGGATTTTCTGGGCAGTTGCCAACCCAGAAAGATGACCACCACAAGCTCCAGTATGGCAATCATTAAGGATGATCTCAGCCTCTTCGTGTGTAAGGCAACAACGTAGGATAGAATCAACACCATGGAGGTATAGGGTATCATTCAAGATAAGGTAATTTTTATCCTGGTGGTGAACATGATCATGCTTATCTCGGGAGGCAGTAGGCTAGTATTGTAAGGTCTAGAGGTACAAAATGATGTCTCCATACCATGGATCCGTTGTACTAATGAGAAACAGTGATTCATTGGGTAAGGAATCAGAGGGCTCTAGATTCTCAGTAGTACAGGGAAGGTCACATATAAGATATGCAAAGACAAGGGACTTCTTGGAAGTACTTTTGGTGAATTCTAGGTCAAAATCCTGGAGGATCACGATCCAACGTGAGTATTTTCCCCCAAGCACCTAACGTGTCAGAATGTAGTACATGGGGTTGGAATCTGTGTAAACAGTAGTGGTGTGGAGAAAAATATAGTGACTAAATTTCTAGACCGCAATGACTGTGGCCAGAGCGAGCTTCTCCACATGTGAGTATCGAGTTTCAGAGTCCAAAAGACTCTTACTGGTGTAATAGATCACATGTTCTTGGTCGTGTTCATTTGTTTGAACGAGGACCATGCCTATCATAGACAAGGATTCAACCACATACAGGGAATAATACTGAGCATGGTTGGGTGGTTAAAGCACAAGTGCATGGGTAAGTGCATGTTTAAGATTATCAAATGTGCGCTGCGTGAAATCATCCCAAATGAAATGAGTATCTTTCTTAAGCAACCTCATGAAACCATGTGTCCTCTATGCATAATTGCAGACAAAGTGACGTAGAAATTTTGCCTTCCCTTGCAAACTTTGGAGTTTAGTAACATTCGTGGGAGCAGGTAAGGCCAAAATAGCCTCAATTTTCAAAGGATTGATATGGATGCCATATTTAGAAACAATAAAACCAAGAAGTCGGCCAACTTCAACACAAAAAACACATTTGTGGGGGTTTAGACGAATGTTAAAATGACGACATTGAAGAAATACAGCTCTTAGATTATCGACATGGATATCCCACTGCTTGGAATGGGTAGGCAGGTTGTATAGATAGGGTTCCACAACATGTTTAATGTCATGAAAAGCATATGAAATGGCACGTTGGAATGTCGGACCAACATTTTTTAAACCGAAAGGTAGTTTATGATAAGCAAAAGTCCCCCAAGGGAAAATGAATGTCATCTTGTGTTGATCGGATGGGAGAATCTCATTCTCATTATAGCCAGAAAATCCATCCATAAAGGAGAAAATGATGCTTTCGGCATAATTATCGATTATTTGATAGATGTAGGGAGTGGGAAAATTTTCTTTTGGACAAGCTCGATTCAGGTCCCTAAAATCGATACAAACCCTAATAGCACCCTACTTTTTATTCACAGGGACTATTTTGGACACCCATTCAGTTAGTGGTACGGGGTAAATGAAACCAACTTTCAGAAGTTTTTCAACTTCCTCTTTGATAGCAGCTGCTTTCCGAGGATGAACCTGTCATAGTTTCTAGCGTACGGTCTTGGCATTAGGATAGGTTTTGATTTTTTAGACAACGATAGAGGGATCAATCCCAGGAATTTCTTCATATGTCCATGCAAAGAAATCTTGAAATTCTTTGAAAAGAGTCGTGTATGTTTGTATTTTTTCAAGGGAAGAGTTCTGTCCTATGGAAATGTTCTCGAAAACACCCGGTTTCATGGATATGTCAACGGGTATAGTTTTGGTAATGTTGAATAAATTCCCTTCAATCGACACTAGGAGTGAGGATTGGAGACTGAGGGTGGAGGACTATATCAGATGAAACCGTGGAGGCAAAGTGGTTTTTTACCATATGGAAAGGGGGAAGGAAAGAAGATCTATGATGATAATCTTCCCAAGGCATCTCGTCTAACGACATAACTTCCATGATAGACTCGTCTGTAGGAAGTGTGTGTGAAAGATAATCCAGAGATGGGGAGGGATGTTCAAGCCAATATGGCATGTGATAATGGTCTGAGGCCACCAAGAAATGATCATGGATGGAGAGATAGCTGGTATCTTGGATTGCATTGTACATCTCTTCAGAAGGGGAAAAGGATGAGGATTCATCAGCAATTGCTTTTCCTTTGTCTGTACGAGAGCTAGAAATCATATTAATGGATGCAGTTTTCAAAGCAAGAGGAGGGTCGGAGGAAGGAAAGACTCCCATAAGTGAATAATATTTGATGACGCATACTCCGATGTCTTGATACCGTAGGGTGTTCAAGAGTGGAATGATGTTTGCATCATTTGTAATGGTGCTAGGTGTGATGAAGTCTAATTGGTCAACAGTAACAATATTTCCTTGGAATGGGAATAGGACGATTCAAAAAATGGTATATGCTACAGCTTGCATAACATAAAACCAGTTGTGACCTAGGAGTAAGTTGTAATCCAAATGAGCGTCAACGAATTCAATATGAATGGAGACTGACTTGCCCCCCATTTATACATGGATGGTAGGTAGTAGTCCATAGGGTTGAAAGCCGCAACCATCAAAAGCCTTAAGAGTGGTAGGTGAACGATTGATTTCTAGAGATCCAATGGCTCTCCAGCAAGATAAAGACATAACTGATGTAGAGGCACCCTCGCCCAAAATAATATGATGGATAGTATTTCCAGCAATCTTTGTAGTGATCTGGAAAGCTAACTAATGTGAAAGTCTCATCTTTAAATCATCCAATTTTAAAGTGATGATATTACTATTCTCAGGATAAATAGCTCCAAGGGAAATAAGCAAAATTTTCCATTGATTTGGGCAAGTTTGAAGTACCTCTAAAGCCGACATAGTGTAGGGTAATTGGGCCAAGTCTTCAACAATCTTATAGTATTGGGTGGCATGAGTGTTAGGATTGATTATGGACTTACGTAGAGTGCCCTTTGGTGGACGGAAAATTGCTTCAGGTATAGGTTTTTCAATATGAAGACCATTATTAGTAGGAGGTGTGGAAGTTGAGGTTTTTTCAGATGGAATATCATCAGGTTTCTTTTCTGGAGGAGGGTCATAACTGTGTGCTCTTGTATTCAAATTCACTGTTTCACTAGACATCATACGAACTTCATCAGTGGAGGAAGAAGTTTTGTTTAAGGACTTATGATCAATTAACTGTTGTTGGGAAGGGAAAGGATCTTTTAAAACATCTGGGGTGGGTGAAGCTTCTAAAAATTCACCAACTTCCTCATGACGAAGACATTCTTTTGTAAAATGATCACCTTCATAGATTAAATAGGGGTACTTACATTTCTCTTTCCTTTTGAATCATTATCCATATTCTGTGTTTTATTTCCTTCCTATTGGTTGTCAAGTTTTTTAGATTTATTTTTCCCTTTTTTCTTCCCACTTGAAGATTCAGTGGATTGAACCATATTTACTTCAGTGAAAGCAACAGGAGAGGATGTAGTTTTGGCAGGTGGTGTTTGTTGATTGGATGGGGTGGCAGCTTGTTTCTTAGAGGATTTAGCCATTGTGTGTCTGAACTGAACCAAGTATGCCATCAGCAGGTGGTTCTGTAGCAGGTCTCAAAAGGTCTATAGTAGGCCAAGGAGCACGAGGAATTAGATCATACAAAGTGCCTGACTGGGAGTAAACCAAGTCAAGGTACTGAGCGTGACTAATAGCCTGATCTTTAGTAATAGCACCTCCCATGGCCACATCTCTAGATATGGATGGAAGCAAAGAATTTGTGAACCAGTCAGCCAGTAACTGATCAGGAATAGGAGCCTTAGTCAACCTACGTCTTCTTCTCCATTCATGGATATGATCGGAGATATGGGTAGATGTAGTTTGTCGAATTGAGGTCAATAGATCTGTACCTGTTTCATATCAGATTGGTAACTAACAATGTGTCAAAAAGGCCATAGCTAAATCATTGAAATCCCAAAATGAATGCCGTGGTAACTCAATGTACCATTTAGCTGCAATACTGGTGAGGGTTCTTTGGAAAAGGCGTAGATGGATTGAACCGTCCATCAAAGAATTGGATGAACACCAAAGATGAAAAGTCATAACATGGTTTTTTCCATCCTCACCAGGTTTGCCATCAAATTTTGGGATATCGGAAGGTAGCTTAACTGGGATGGCAGGCCAAGAGGGGTCATGATGAATTGGGTCATTTATCAATCTTGACAAGTTTGACAAATCTAAAGTGGCCAAAAATTGTAGTTGTTGATTTGGTTGCGGGTATTGGTAATATTGATAGGGCATTTGCTGACCAGTAGGACCATATGCAGATTTATAGATGGGTATAGATGATGCCCCCGAAGCTTGTTGAAAAGGCTATTGATTTCTAGAATTTTCGTGGGGAGGTGGGCCCCCCGAGGGAGGGGGTCCATTGAAAGGTGGTGGTGGTGATGGTGGTGGTCCTCCTCCTCCTCCAGGTGGTGGTGGGGGTCCACCTCCAACAGGTGGTGGTGGTGGTCCTCCTCCTCCAGATGGTGGTGGTGGTGGTCCTCCTCCTCCAGATGGTGGTGGTGGTCCTCCTCCGCTAGGTGGTGGTGGTGTTCCTCCAAATAGTCCACCAGGTCCTCGAGGACCTCCAGGTCCTCCAGGTTCTTGCGGTGGTCCTCCGAGGGGAGGTACACTGTATCCTCCGGCAATATTCACAAAATTCCCTCCATATGGCAGGATATTTGACCAATTTGGTTGTCCCCAAGGTACAAAATCATTTCTAATGTAAGTCATTCCAAGATAAATAGCCGCAGGTGGTGGTTGTTGGTAAAATTTATTAACCATAGGCTGTTGAGTTCCTGGATAAGTATATCCCCAAGAATATATATTATTGATAGGTTGTGACCCTAAGGGTTGGCCTGTACTAGATGGGGGGGGGGGACATGTGTATTGGTGGGGGGTATAACTACTGCAGGTTGTGCTATAGCTACAACTTTTCCTAAACTAGGCATAGTTCCACTGACAGGTAATGTAACTCACGCCGGGGGTTGCCCCCTGGCGTGAGAGTTTATTGACACGGCTTGATTTGAGTATTTCCCCCCAACCATGACAGGTATGGAAGGTCTAGCAATAGGTTCAGGATGTGACACTATAGGGTTGTTGTTTAGACCTAGATTACCTTGAAATGAAATTTCTTCAATAGGTCCTAACATTTGAGCTAGTGAACGATATCCTTCAGGCCATGGGTTGCGAGAATTATGACCATAAGTTGGGAAGCCATCAGAAGAAGGTTTAATTTCCGCTTCAGGCCAAGGGTCTGTATTACAGGGTAATCATGCCTGTAAATTTTCATAATGGGACACATGTGGAGGAATAATTCTTTCTATTCTCTCTGAAAAGTTACGAGCTCGATCAAGAGATGCATTAATTCTTCTCTGTTCCTCCTCTCCCAAGGGAGGATTTCCTGGTGAAGGTCTAATAACCCCAAATTCAGAAATGGCTTGGCCCATGGAAGTCCTCCAAAAAGGAGCATCCAGACCATATTCTGGTTGGGCAGAAGTATCTCCATGGCCTCTCAACGGTGGATGTACAAAAACATCGATTGTAGGAGGTAGTTGGACTAAAGGACTAGCATGAGTAGAGAAATTTCCTCTAGGTGGAGTAAGTTCCATGTGATCCTCAGTCGAAGCTGGTATTTCCATGGTTACCCCTTCTTCCCCTTCCATGGATGGAGGAGATTCAAGAGGTAAACCTTGCAACCTACAGGATTGACGCCACGCAAGCTACTCAGCCATGGTGGTGGTTGGAAGTATTCTAACCTAGGTCAAAGAAAAAATCAGAAAAAAAACACCTACACAGAACTAAAGGTCACAAGCAGTCTTAAATGATAGGAGGGGTTCAAAGTCTAGTTTCTCACCAGGATTATCAAGACTTTACAAGCTTCTCCCATAAAGCTAAGATGACCAAGAAGTTAACTCGGTTTGGATAGGGTATCCTAGTGGGGTATCCCGATATACGCAAGGTACGTGGGAGCTCAAATCGGTAGTAGTGTTGTCTAATGCACAATCGTTCACAAGGGTCCTTCCTATATACAATCAAGTACGTGAAATAACCTTTCTATATACCTCAAGGGTATGTGAAAGATTGTTTCTATATACCAACGGTACGTGGAAGAACCGTGTGAGTCCCAGGATGTAGTGCAGACAAATAATGACAGCTCCTATGCTTAATGATGCCTGGACACATATCTAGCCTATCACTCAAATTTCTATACAAATTTTAACCTAAATCTATCATTGATTTTATCTTGACGATTAGGTGAATGTTTATGGAAATGTTGTCTCCAATAATGCAGATTAAATCTATATGCAACAGAAAACACTTCTTTGACTTTCGATGAAAACTATTTAGGGTAAGGAGAAATTTTTCTCTTTTTCTCTTTTCAAGAACCTTAAAATAATGCCATTTCAACAACACAAACTTGAATCGAGAAATGCAAGAAAATGAAGTTTTTCAAACACAAATTTTTTTCAACCAGCACTCAAAATATATCTTGAAAATTTTGACAAAGAAACTAAGCCTCTAGTGTGCATGCAAACTATCTTTGCTACAATGTCAAAAAATATATTTCTTCTAATCTATTTATGCAAAAAAATGACAACTTCCACTACAACAAAAACCTATGATTAGCGTCTCTTTTAGCTTCCTTTTTAGCGCCCACTATCACTTTTAGTGTATTTTCCATCATTTTTTGGACAAAGTGGATGGTTTTCCATGGGATGGTGATTTTAATGGCATTATTTGCGTCCATTTTTAAAATTTAGCGCTATTTTGGATGCTAATTAGACTCCCAATTAGCGTCCCAAATAATGTCCCAATTAGCGTCCATTTTTAAAAGTTAACGTTATTTTGGACACTAATTAGCATCCCAATTAATGTCCCAATTAGCGTTGCAATTAGCATCACAATTATCATCCCAATTAGCATCCAAGTTAACGTCCCAATTAGCGTCCCCCAAAAAATCCCATATAATGCCAAGAATAGCCTCTAAAAAAACGTCTTGAATAACATAGCACCATATATTAATCCAGGGTTAGCGACATGAATTGTGCCATGAATTTCAGTAGGAAAAACATCCAACATAGCGCCAAGTATAGAGCCAGGAATTGCACCTAGAAAACATCCATCATAGTGCCAGGTATAGATCCAGGTATAGCACCTAGAATAATGCCAGAAATTTTGAAAGGAACCACGCTAGGAATTGCACTAGGTTTAGAGCTAGGAATTGTGTTCAGAAAACGTACAACATAACGTCAGATATATCAATTTCAATTTCAATGATCGTGATTCATGTGATAGTACTTTGGGATCTTGATTTATCATAGTGGCATGTAAATGATTGTAATCATGGCACGTAAAGGCGCCCTGCATGTTGACTATAACAAACATCATCTCTTCTCCATGCATGTGCTCCCTAACTGTTGTGTAAGTGCCAACATTACCTAGCCTTAATCACTATATTTCTATAATTTTATCACATTTGCATGCACATGTTAAAAATACACTATTTTCACTGATCAAGCTCCCATATTTGAAGGGGATTTGCACGTGACTTGCTAACATACAACCACCAACTATAAGGTGCCCCTTTTGTAAGTGTATGATTCAACCTAAGGAAAAATCTACTACAAGAACTACACCTTGAAGTGCCAGAGATCCACTAGAGCAACCAAGACCTACACATTACTTATTAGACATCTACTACAGGAATTGCACCCTATATTTGATTGATTTACCCTATTGAGTGCACTGTAAAAGATTGCGTAACCAGACCAATCTTTGAGGAAAACTTGCGGCAGAGATATTTACTACTATCTTTCTCTGTGATTCAAATGAGCAAAAGTAATCTTGAGGTGTCTTCAAATTTCTTAGTAAACTCTTTCTTATCATTGGTTGGACATTTACTGTCAATGGATATACTAGACACCCATTCCTCTAGAACTATGATGTTGGGAGTGGGGAGCGAGGAGCAGGAGAGGAGCAAAAAGTGAAATTTTCAAAAGCTCCCATTTTGGGAGCGTTTTCTGTATAGTATATATTTTAATATATTTTGATGGATTTATATCTAAAAATCATGTAGGATGTTGAATTAGATATATATTTCATGGATTAAACCATGTAACATCAATCATCTATTAATTACAACTTATAAAGTTATCATCAATTGATCAACCATAAAAACCTTTGTAGGAGTTTGGCAAAGAAGGGAGGTACCATAACATTGTCATCAAACGATCAACCTAGTATAGGATATTTTAGTATAGGAAAGGAAGGGAGTGCCTTGGAAGCGATCTATAGGAGTGGGAGTGGGAGCGAGGGGGTGGGGGGTGATCCCACGCAACATAGCTCTAAAATAATTTTCTGATCAAAATTGGTCATCTTCAGGATAGTACGAATCACCTGACATTCCTTAACATCAATGGGTGCGTTGCTCATCATTGTTTCATTGAAACTTTAGGTGTATTTGTGTTGCAACGTCTTGTGGCCACTATGGTTGTAACCTTAGATTCTAGAGCATCCAAAGCTTTAGTGACCAGGGCATATGTTGAAGTGTTTTTTTCCTTTGCTTTTATGTCATGATCAAGTGAGTGTCCTCCAAAGAAGATGAATTTTTGTAATTCAAAATACTAGGATCTAAATGTACTCCCTAAATTATAATAGCTTTTCCATCCTTCATATTTCCTTTTCAAAGCTATGGCCAAACCATCTTGATAATTCGACACACTACCAAATTCTGTGACAAGCTCTTCTGTGGAACTGAATCTCTATCCCAAACAGGGTTTGAATATAAAAAGCGGACCCCATGGATCTGAACTACCTATCTACTGCTTCAGGGACCACAATTATCATCAAATCATTCCCAACATTTCTTCATTGATGTCTCCACCAAGCATTCCAGAAATGGTGATTGAAATCATCCTGAATTTGCCTTGATTTGATAAACAAGCCAACATCATGAACTGTCAATTAAGATGATGTTACCACTCATTATGTCCTTGTTGTCATCATTATTTGTATGCCAGTGCCTCATGTATTGAATATGGACCAATAAAATCTATACATCAATTCCTGTATGTCATGCTAGGCTTGCATAACAGTGGTAACATTATATTTGTTGTAATGTCTCTTCATGTTTTCTGTTAGAGGTTTGTTACTGTCTCCTTACTGTTGTGTTTACTACGCATATAGACTATGTATTTGGATCAAATTCATTAGAACATTCAAGAGAAACCTCTTTGTAAGATATGGTACCTAATTAGCAAAGTATGGACATATACACACTGAGAAAATCTTAAATCTCATCAATCTAAATGAACACCTAATTAGCAAATACACATTGGGGCAAAATTTGTGTTAACGGGCCCATAGTTGGAGAATAATTAATTATACTCACACTAGATGCTATGAAAGATAGACAATAATGTGCCCGTCTTATTGAAGATATTATTCACCATTCAGAAAAATAAATCACCAAATATATTTTACTCAAAATCGCTATCACAAACTCATAAATGTCGATTGCTGTAGAAAACTCAAATTGATGTGTTTTAGTCTTGAACCACATGCAAACTCAAGTGGAAATTGTTCATGAGAACTCATTTGATTATTCCATTAACTTCCACTGTAGCTAATTCCTAACTGTTTTTCAAACCTAGCATGCATACTTTTCAAAGACTAATCACCTTACCTAAAATTAGGACAACTGGTTAACTAGTGCTCTACTTTCTTAAATGAGGCTACAACTACTATTGTAACTAAGCCTTAAATGTATGCTCAGTTAACTAAAGGTGTGCAGCTTTGAGACTAAATTAGGAGTGTGCCCTCTCTTGCTTTGCATAGCACTAATTGGGTGGGCCAAGCATCATTACAACATTAAAACTATAGGATCGATCCCCATTATCAATCAAATTTCTAAGGCTCAAAATCATTTCATAATTTTTTTTACTCATGTTTATTAAGATTTTAACACTTGGTAATTAAAACCACTTCATAATAAATTCGATGACGATAAGTAGGTTTTGATTTGATGAAGAACTAAATAAGATTCTATGTTTTTTGTATAAGATAGAAGTAAAAGATATAATACTTTAAGGACTATAAAATCATAGAATTAAAAAAGGAGAAAAAATGTGTTACTTTAAATTATTTATATATCAAAGCATTTATGAATGGTGAAGCCATATTTGACTTCAATTCTTCAAATATCAATATAAATATTTTTTTTATGGGGAAAAAATGAAGTTCTGGTCAAATTCATCTAGGACATGTAAGTTATTAGACAACTAAAAGGAAACAAGTACCCATCCATAAAGAAGTTTACTAATCCACTCCCACTCCAACATTTACCAACATGGACTTAATTTTGATGATGAAAAACTAGGTGTTGTCTTGACT